>JBAWJU010000032.1:0-412607 GCA_037356035.1 Xylaria sp. Z50
ATAAACACAAAGTAGATAAACACAAAGTAGATAAACACAAAGTAGATAAACACAAAGTAGATAAACACAAAGTAGATAAACACAAAGTAGATAAACACAAAGTAGATAAACACAAAGTAGATAAACACAAAGTAGATAAACATGAAGTAGATAAACATGAAGTAGATAAACATGAAGTAGATAAACATGAAGTAGATAAACATGAAGTAGATAAACACAGAGTAAATAGATTTACCTTGCGTAATACGGTATAGTATTTAAATAACTCTGCTAAAATAATCGTATAAACTAATAATTAATAAGAAAATAGAAAACGACAGCGGTTTTCGTCATGATTTCAATTGGTTCGGTAACATGAGCCTCAGTATATGAGTAGCTGAGGCTACGTGTAACCTCTGTGAGGGGTATACATGTCCTTTCCCCCTTACCATCGACCAGTTTATCATTCCTCCGTCAACTCCAACACCATCGGCCCTCAAATTCACTTCACTGTGCTTTAAACTCCCGTATTCGATACCTTAGTGCACTAAGGTCTACTCTTTCTCGTCAGAAGATGCCTCCAAAGCCATTTAGTTGTATCCTGTGTGGGAGGCGTCGTAAAAGGCGCGCCGAGGGTCAGTCGGCGACGCAGCTGACGTCGGTTGTAGGACCTTTGAGGGATTCCGGTCTACCATCTACCCAAGGTCCCAATACAACTCAACCCGAAACTCGTGTGAGCGGCCAAAGCCAATCTCCGACCACGCCGCTGAGGGCAACGTCATGCTTGCCTACCCAGGCGGCCGGTCTCGAGGTTCTTCCTATATCGACGTCCGAGAACCAGCCTGTTTCCAACGCTCTACAGACATCTCAACCGCAGCAGGAACGAGGGGTGCGCGGTGAATCCAGCCCGCCGCAGCCATATGCTACAAGTGTTGACATGTGGAAGGAAGCTTTGGGTCAGCTGGACGAGTCGAAGAAAGATGAGATTGAGAAACTCATAGGTGAAAGAGATGGCGTGTCTATGAATCCACTTGACGCGAAGGAACCAGTGGTAACTGTCCAGAAGCAAATAGACGACATGGTAGGCACGATGCGGCAACACGACAGCAGGGCAAATCGCGTTATTGATCGTGCTTTGGCCGTATTAGGCAAGTTTGTTTCTGCTATTGATGTAGCGGTCAGCTTTGATCCTGTACATGCTGCTCTGCCGTGGGCTGCCGTTCGATCTCTTCTCGTGGTAAGTATCCTCATCTTCTAACTAGCCTGTACTGCGTTTGTTAGTTTAGAGCTGACTAGTGTAGCTTGTAGCATCAAACGCTGAGCTGAGGAGTCAACTTATCGAGGGATTTGCCATAGTCGCCTCCCTACTTGCGCAATGTGATACATACCAGCAATTATACATGGCCCCGGACACCACCCTCCGGCCGCCAAAAGCCGAGTTGTCCAAATTGAAGACATTCATCATTCGAACGTATACCAAGATACAGTTGTTTCTCAGCTTCGCCGACCAACAACAGCGCAGTAGGACTAGATACGGAACTGCTATATTTAAGCTTGGCGATGCAGAGAGCCATGTTAAGGAGCTCTTGGAATGTGAAAAACAGCTGTCCCCAGCTGCAGGCAATTGCGAAAGGCATTGCGATTTATCTAATCGGTCCAACGTCCAGGAGCTTTTAAATACTATAAAGGACTTTTATAAGGAGATCCAATATCAGATGTATGTCGTATAGATACTTTGAGGAGGCAAACACTAATCTTCTCACCAGTGATCTGGTTATGAATAAAATCGACAGTAAAGACCGAACCGAGATGTTGGAGTGGATCTCCTCTATACCGTACGGGCAGCACCATGACAGGGTCAGGGAGGCCCGGACACCAGACACATGTGAGTGGTTGCTAAAGCACCCCAAATTCCGCCAATGGGAGGAGACCAGTTCGTCGATGATTTTATGGCTTCAAGGCTCCCGTAGGTAACCCCCTTCTCCTGGATATGTTATATATTGCAAGGCTGACATTAGTTAGCTGGCGCCGGTAAAACCTTTCTTGTCTCGAAGGTGGTCGACCGTAGAATGGCTCTGCTTCAGGGCTCGCCAAGCTCGGAGGGCTTTGCGTTCTTCTACTGTGATAGGACTGAAGAACAACGCCGGCAACCGCACTCTGTTCTTAAAAGCTATGTGCGCCAATTGTCAACTACCTCAGAAAATTCCGACCATGTTAGGAAGCAGCTCCTAGACCTCTACCGTAAGAAGAGGAGCAGTGGATCGGATCTAAGCTTCGAAAACTGTAGAGAACAACTTTTAGAGTCGATCAATCTGTATTCTCGGACGACTCTGGTGCTTGATGCGCTCGATGAGTGCGAATCGAAATTACGGGTAAAGATCTTTGAGGTAATTGAGTACCTTATTTCTAGATCTGGGAGCGTCCTCAAAGTCTTCATTTCTAGCCGACCCGATCGAGATATCCGGAACCGATTCTGTGAAACGTCAACCGTCGAGATCCAAGCGACTGATAATGAAGAAGACATACAGAAGTTTGTTCGGGGAGAAATTATAAGACATGGAAATTGGGGGGGCATGTCGCAGGACTTGCAGAATGATATCGTTAAAGTGCTCTTCGATAAGAGCCAAGGAATGTAAGGGATGCTGAAAGAGTCGAGCTAGAATAATGCTAATATAAGGCAGGTTTCAGTGGGCATTCTTGCAAATCAACGAGTTACTCGAACTTGAAACAGAAGCTGCCATCCGAAGTCGGTTAGGTATGCTTCCCGACAGTCTCAAAACTGCGTATGACGAAATTTACGGAAAGATACAGGCTCGTAACAAGCACGATAGAACTCTTGCAGAAAATGCTTTCAAATGGGTGGCGTGTGCGTCGCGCCCACTCGAGAGTGAAGAGCTTCTATCCGCAATTCGTTTGAATTCGGATACTATTGCCCACGACCTATCTGAGATTATCACTGAATCCCAGCTGCTACATCTCTGCAACAACCTCCTTGTTATTGACTCTGAGCAACACGTTTGGAGATTCTCCCACTTATCCGTCACGGAATACTTCGAAGAGAATCACTGGGAATTTCGAAGCGCCCACTGTCATGCCGCCAGCGTTAGTCTTAAGACTATTACTGAAACATTTAAAAACGTCGACTCAACCGAGATTCTATTAGAGGACGCCGTCGATTTTCAATCGGGCAACCGTTTTGCACTATATGCGTCAAGATATTGGATGCATCACGCCCAAGCTCAAGAGGGACAGGAAGCTGATCCTATATTGGCATGGCTTTTGAAATCCTTCCTTGGTTCTCCCGCCAACACCAGTGTAGCATACCGTGCATGGCACTTACAAGCTAACAAAATGAGGGGCTATGGAAGGCATGACCATCGCGAGTTGGCGCCCAGTAACATTGCATTGTTTGTAATGTGTCGCTTCTCGTTGTATCATATTCTGCTGGATTGGTGGGAGAATGAAGAATTCGATGTCTCGGTGACAAATAAAGAGGGCTACAACCTTCTAGCACTTGCTGTCCTGGGGGGATGCAAACAAATTTGCGAGAATCTGGTAAAGCGAGGAATTGAGGTGAATATGCGGCTGACACACTGGCACCATAGTAGCGCCCTAATTGCTGCTGCAGCTAAGGGGCAGACTGACATTGTCAAATTTTTAGTCAACGAAGCGGGAGCAGATTTAGATCTGGTATCGCGAAATGGGGAATATGGTAGTGCGCTTACGGCAGCAGCTGGTGCCGGCAACCTCGAAATTGTTAAATTTTTAGTCCAAGAAGCGGGCGCTGAGGTCAACATGCCGCTAGAGCATGACCGGCATAGTAACGCCCTTGCGGCGGCAGCTGTTACCAACAAACTCGAAGTTGTTAAATTCTTGGTTTATGAAGGGGGCGCTGAGGTTAACATGCGGCTAGAGCATGGTTTCCTTGGTAGTGCCCTTGTGGGAGCAGTTGGTTTCGGGAACTTCGAAATTGTTAAATTCTTAGTCCAAGAAGCGGGCGCTGAGACTAACATGCAGGTAGGGCATGGGCAGTATGGTAGTGCGCTTGCGGCAGCAGCTGGTGCCGGCAACCTCGAAGCTGTTAAATTCTTAGTCCAAGAAGCGGGTGCCGAGGTCAACATGCCGCTAGCGCGTGGGCAGTATGGTAGTGCGCTTGCGGCAGCGGCCGGTACCGGCAACCTCGAAATTGTTAAATTCTTAGTCCAAGAAGCGGGCGCTGAGGTCAATATGCAGGTAGAGCATATGTGGTATGGTAGTGCTCTCACTGCGGCAGCTCATGGCGGCAATCCCGAAGTTGTTAAATTCTTAGTCCATGAAGCGGGTGCTGATGCGGGCGCCGATGTGGATATGCAGCAACTCGAGGATGAGATGGATGCCAGTGCACATTCTGAAGCAGATGATGCCTAGGTACTTCTAGGAGTTGCTATGCAGCTAGGGGATGGGATGTATGGAAGTGCACTTGTCGCAGCAACTTGTGTATACCTAGGCAACATCAAGATTGTTAAATTTTTAGTCTATAAGGCAAGCGCCGATGTCAGCATACACCTACCTAGGCATTTATACCGTAGTGCCCTTGCTTCTGGTGCATTGTAGGAATGGATTAAGAGTGTCGAATTGTTAGTTAATGGGGTAGGTGCGGAGGTGGGTATACAACTCGAAGATGAGTTAGTCGGTTGCGCACTCGCAGCAGCAATATGGGCGGAGCACAGGCAAACTGTCGAGTTTTTACTCGGATCAGGGGCTGACATAAACTTGCGCGTACGGAACGGGAGATACGGCGGTGCACTTGCACTTGCATTTGCTGCAGCTCAAGTCACCGGGCCCCCATTTCGTATCGTGGGGTTGTTGCTTCAATTAGAGTCTGATGTGAACATGCAACTAGACACCGGAGAGCATCGCAGTGCCCTCATATTTGAAAATCAGGGTTTTTGTGCCCCGGAGGGAGGGCCTCTAGCATGGTATAAGGGATGCTCGATGATGTAAAGGTGGGAGGAGGGCACGCGCTATTATAAACGTGGGTATGCTATGACCACCAACATCGATGGAATCGGTTCCCTGAAACAGCGGCATGTGACTAGGAAGTGTTCGATATTTCTGTCAAAGATAATACTTGGTGTAGTAAATCCGTTAGATTAGAAGGTAAGTTATACTACAGTATAAACGGCAGGTTAGGGGTTTATATAGGTATGTGGATCGGTTGTACCCTTGCCACCTACTTCTGACAATTTCGTCTTCGAGTTCTAGCCCCTCAGCCTATGGCTTTAGCATGGGATGCAACTGACTGAAACGGGTAGGAGATGCGGCATTCGTGGAATCTGGCTGTCTATATCCTTCATAATATAGGTGAACCTGAAATTCTGCGGCCATTTCCACAGGATATTTGGAAGATATTCGCGGTCCAAGCCGACTTTTCAAGCCCTGTACAGTATCCTCGGTATCCTCCTATGACGGTAGCTTAGCATACGTATGAAAACGCGAGTGAGAGGAAGAATATTACAGAAATGGACATACCAAGTAAGCTAGACTGCTCTGTGAGCTGTAGCCAGAAGCTCAGGCCGTAGCACGTACTTCTTGACCCTACCGATGTCGCGGAAGCCGGCTCTGCGGAACGCGGCTCTAGTGCTCTTGTCTACGACTGCTATTTCTCTGAGATATTTGTTGTGCAGCGCTATGCGCGCTGCGTAGTGTACGAGCTCGTACTCGAGGCTCTGGCCGGTATGGTCCGGGATGACCGCCACATGTTTGATGACGGCGACATCGTCAGCGCAATGGATCATGCCAATGCCTACGATTGGCTGTCGACCTTCGGAGTCTGGCTCGCGGATCTTCGCTGCGAACATCCGGAACTGAGTGGACGCTAATATGCGGAGAATGTGCACGAACGTGTACTCCCAGGACAAGACGATCGGGAGCGTTCGAATTGCCGAGTTCGTCCAGATTTGCACCCATTCGGAGACATCGGTATCGTTGATCATTTCTATCCTGTACTTCTGCGTGCGGGTACTAAGTAACGGGAGAACTGAAGCGTAGATGGTTAGAATTGCAGCAGCAGGGAGGCGTGATTTGATTCTTCTTTCCCCTCGCTCATCGACGAATTGCGTATACGTACCCGTCAAGATGCGTATCCTAGATTCATCATCTAGTTGGGACTCGTGCCACTAGTTGTGCACCGCCTGACGATGTGGCCACGTCAACGGTGTTTGCTCTAGTAACTCCGCACACAGAGCCTGACGCCTTCGGCCTAACCAGTCGACATTTGCACAAACACCGTCCATTGCCACCTGGTTATGCAAAGCCCAGAGATCGAGATCCGAGAGAGTCTCCCGACGGAATGTATCTAGGTCGCAGAACATAGCTGCTTGGTCATCCCCCTTGGTTAAGCCGAGGCTTAGGAGAGTGCCTTCTAGTAGGGGATTCTCTAATGGCCCGACGGTCCAAGATAAAGGGAGTTTCATCAACCGATATCTGAGTAGCCCTATGAAGATGTCAAATGGCATGAGGTCTTGAGATATGTTCATGTGCTCCACGATATTTAGATAGCCCAAAGGGTGTCCGTACTCGTCATGCGATGTGTCGGACAAATGGGCATCGACGTACCAGCCTTGACTATGGTCCCGGAATCGAATACGAGAGACGCTATGCCCGGAGGCGATACGCAAGTAATGGTTCATTCTTGCCATGTTGCGGGCATACATAGCACAGAGCCGCTCGTGATAGGCTAGCCGTGGTGACGTGTGGCCGCCACTAGGGAGAGGAGGGAGAGGAGGGAGAGGAGGGAGAGTATCGCTACTATTCATCCTGTGTCGCTTCTCGGAAAGATGATATATTTTACGTTACTAGGGTGAAGTGATGCGCGGTTTGGCATATAGAATAAGTCGCTGTTTGAGCGTCGCCCTCGGCGCGTTGCGTTGGACAATACTAATATAACTAATGAAGACTCATACTAAAAGGCATCGAGCTCGCTGGGGCGGTGTTGTTTTTATCCAAAATAGAGGCCCGGGGATCGCGATAAGGGCCGCTAAGTAAATAGGCACCTTCCTTATGGATATCTTCCCAACCGTAACTACGCAAGTGTTGAGTGGTTTTATCACGGAATAAAGATGGATCACAGGTAGGTGCTAGCTAGTTAGAACCGCGTGATTTAGAACTCAATCCTATTTACTGATTAGCTTCTCTCCTAAGTTAGCAGGACGCGGGTTCCTATACGTGTGATCCTAGGGGTATCCTGCTCCCTAAGTAGTGGCGCTAGACCTACAGGTAGCTACTAAAGACTATAGATATGATGTGCAGACCATATCAATTGAGATATCCACTGTTTCCAGAATTTCCACTATATACGCTTGCTCAGATCGAAGGAGCCCTGAATAGCTTGCTATCAAGTGCCATCAGACCCCCTATCCCATCCAAAATATTCCCTATTAGATCTTGCCTTCATATACAAAGCCTCCGGGTCCGACTTGAGGGTACGTATTTCCTAAATTACTGCAAGAAATTCCTTCGGGGAGGTTGAGGTCACACTTAAGAGGTCGTGACTCTATCAAGCAGCTCGGGCGGAGCCCAAGAATACTGCCGTCTAAAGACAAAGTACACCACATCAGTCTAAGTATCTTGGCTTTTACTTGGAAGCTAGAGGTTGTAAAACAGGAGTATTAGGCCTCACCTTATACTTCTTAGCGGTGCCCTCCTGTGATTTACCTCTACTCTGGAGACGAACCGTTTGTTGAAGTAGTAGGTATATGAGTGGTTTAGTTGCTTGACTATTAACTTAACTGACTGGCTTAGGTAAACGGGAAGACCTTTATATATACACATGATTTGGTGACCGTTGCCCCTATTCTATGACAGTGACTCCTTGACCCCACGTACTTTCGACAAGTCACAGGTCGAGACGCTTCTGTCAGCATACTAATCTCACTCAATCTTTTCCCTTCCCCACCGTCTCGAAAACGACAAACTGGTATCCATATTCCAGAAGCCGGTACGCCTCCTGCCCAACCCTGATTCTAAATCAACTAGCCTTGGATCTACGGCGCTCTCATCGGGCATGTTGTCGACGTCATGCCCGCGTTGTTCTCCCGCTAGCTCAGAGTAATTCCCTTGTGCCTCGGCGGGATATTCAAAAGGGTAGGGAAACCGCAAGAAAAGTGCGACAATGAGAACCGTGACAACTAATGAGGTAACCTCGGCCACAGCTTCCGAGATATCAGCCCGGTGCAGCTTCTAGGGGGCTAACAAACACTCACCGAACCATGTTCCAACATATGTCGTAGTGTATGCACGTGTAGGCTCCGGTCCCTCGGCAACAACTGATGGTTGAGGTCGACCCTTTTTTTCGTTGAATAGGAATTGATTCTTCAAAAGGAAATCGATAGGTAGAGCAAAGAGAGCTGTGACAAAAGCAAGAGGCGTAAAAATGATAGTAATAACAGTAAACCAGATAACAGCTATGGCTAGTGTCAGGCTCGCCCGGGCGTCCTTAATGCTGGCGTAGGTTCGCTTCAGATTTAGCTGATCTTTTCGAAGTCATTGATAAAGCTCTGAAAAATTTCGAGCTGTTGTCCAAGAATCTTTTGTATCATAACTAGTTCTTTCCTGATATCGGCGATTCTAAACATGAAACGCCGCTCATCTTCCATGTCATCTGGTGATAGCGTGTTTTTATTCATGTACTGTTCAACGTCTGTTAGAACCTGTGCTGTACTGGCATCAAAAATGTCAAGCAGCGACGGGAATTCCCCGTTAGCCTGTCTGTTGCCGAATGCTGATATTTGTTTGGCTATGAAGAGTCCAATCTGGATGTTAGGGAAGGTCATAGTAGGTTGTAATAGCAAGTCAGCTATCGTCTGTATCTTAGAAACGGAGGTCGTGACGGTACCCTCATCGAATGGCCCAGAGCGCTTATCCGCTGAAAAGGCAGTTACGATAGAACGATCGCATCTTGTCACACGGAAGACTCCTAGTCTCCACCCCTTCAACCAATCAGAAGGCCTTACAGGCCTTGGCGCAGATCTCATAGTCTATTGGTTGACTGAGGAAGTCACGAGAGCATATCTCCCGCAAGAAGGACCAACAGTTAAGACATTTAGGCAACTGCCAACAAGAAGGAAGGCAGCATGGCTGCCTAACGAGAGGGAATATTCATGTATAAATAGAAGGCACTTTCCTAGACTTCTCGAGGAAGGAACTCTCCCTCATGGAAACCTCAGAAGCCATAGTAGATTATTATGAATATGAACCCTTAGTTCCAAGCCCATTATCCTTGTCACACATCTCCAAATCCATAGCTGGGAGACCATCAACAAAGCCGATTGGTGGTTCCTAGAAACTACCTGCGACTCATTCCGACCCTTAAGCACTTCTGTCGGAAGGCTAGGGAAATATGACTCGTCTAATGTGAGAGGGGGTTCTATCATATCTTTGGCGAAGTCGGGAGTGATTTTGTCCCTTATGTTATCGATGAAATTTCTCGCTGCTTTTTGATTGGCTTTTTTCCAAATCATGAGACACGGGAACTAAAGATCTTAGTATCATCCAACTCAAAGGTGTAGTAACATACTATAATTAAAGCCCGTAGTTTGCCTCTGGCAGATTCTGAGGGTGCGTCGAAATTGGATTCGTACAAAGGCTCCGTACGAGGGAGCTCATTATTAGCCGGGACTTTAACATCCTGGCGGAATAAGGACGGAAGCCAATCCGTGGTGGTGATTGAATACCCAACCTTTTGCCCATATATTCTAAGAGCAAACTGTAGACCGAATATGTTAGACCGAAAACCAGATTAATGTCATCTAAAACGTACGAAAAACATGGCTCCCTGCTACTAGTTAGACTATGTTGCTAGAGGAGATGCGTAGTCATACATTTGCCCAGGGAAGGTGCACCCAGATCGTGCCGTTTGTTTTTTCCGCCTCGTCGAATGCGTAGTCCAATGCTTCGTCGTCCTCTGTTAAAACCTGACGGCGCAACTGTCTGTTCAGGAGTGTAACCCCAATCATTGGAATTCCGCTCACGAAAACCGAGATCATGGGGGCTGGCACGATCCTGATTAAGTCTTCAAATGCGAAAAGTGAACGAACACACCAGGGTTCCTTGGTAATTTGGCTCTGGTCGTTTACGTTTAGTTTCAGAAGAAACTCTATAGCATCTAAACGACTAAAGGTAACCGCATAATCCAACGCGGTTTGCGGAAGTATTGTGGCTCGGTGGCTTAGGTTATTAGGCTCGAGCGATATTTTCGTCTTAATGTACTCGAATATCTGTATGTCAGTATAATCCCATAGAGCATAAAAGATGGCGGATCTACCCTCGGTATCTTGGTAGTCAAGGTCGGCCTTTCCTTCGTCGACTAGATATTTGAGAACAACTAGTGCATTCTTGCACATAGCGAACCGCGCTAGTCGGTTGATGTCCATCCTCAGATTGAGCGAATGGCATCGCCGAATCAGGGATATAAGGTCATCTTTAGATGAGTCTACCGTTAATTCGTTCAAACTTGATACTATTATGCGCGTCAGGGTGCCCAAAGAGTATTTTATTCATTGATTGAGCGTAACTTACTGACAGCTTCTCTCTCCTCTTCAATCTGCTGGCGGTTCCTCCCGCTTTGGCATGGCGCTGCCCCTATCTTTAGCTTATCAGTCGAGTATGCCTTGACCTGCGACGGTTCGATATCCTCTATGTTCACATCTGTATACCTAGTACTCTTGTAGAATACATTCGATTCTTCGCCATTCCATAGTGGGAACTCGTCCCCTGTCGCTTCTATCATTCTTTTTATCTAGTTGCAATACTACCTAGACGTGATTGGATTGAGCTTAGAGTTCTTTGTAGAGATACGAGGTGTAGAAAAAAGAAAGCTGGAGTAATAGATATGAGTTTTAAAACGACCCGATGCGACCCTGTCGCATCGTCGTCTATCGTGTTAGGGTAGAAGGTGTATGGGTAGATTGATTACTTGACTAGACTACTAGACTATGATAATAGATGGGGCAACCGCTTACTCATATACACGAACGGTACCAGAGGGGGAACTATTTCACATGCTATATAACCTTGATCAACGCTTTCAGCATAATCGCCGACTCCGACTGATAATCAGGGGACATAATCTTAGTTTCTACTTAGGAGTTAGGGGTTATAAAGAAAAGGGAAAATCCCGACGTTAGTCCCTGAAACATAACCTATCGCAAAAAGGCGTGGGTTAGACATCCGCTCTGTTAGAAAAAAAAGGTCGGAAGCGGGCTGTCGGATAGGGACCTTGCTACTAATGCAAGTCGGATCGGAAGAGGTTTTCTTGGCAATTGAAAGGAAAATACTGGAAGAACAAATGTCCCTTACAGAAATGGTCGGAAGACAGTAATTCGAAAAAAAGAAAAAGCATAATAGTGATAATAATCAGTAAATCCGTTGGTAGCATTTTGTTTAGAAACAAGACAAGTAAGCTATCTGGACTTATTGTAACGTCAACAACACAACTATAAGCCACTAGTTGAGTTATGGCCTCGGGGCCCACCGGTAGAACACCAAGTTGTCTGTTGCTTGGGTCTGGTGGCTTATATTAGCAGGTTCCGCGTCGCGCCGCACCCACAGTCGTACACTTATGACCTGTTAAAGATAGCAGAGCTATGTATAGTTGTATTTGGTATAGTTAGTAAGAAAAGAAGAATGCTTACGGTATAAGTCCTAGGGAGACTAAAGTCTCCGGCTTTATCCGGTGCAGAATAACAATTTCCTAGCATATATGACTATCGACGTACAAGATGTGGCCTTTGCAGAAATATCGCCCAATTCAAAACTGTCACGGAGAAATGGATCTTTCTAGATCCCAACTAGTGTGAGTGGGATCGGCTGAATAACAGGCCAAGTGATCTCATGTATAAATAGGTAGTTTTCTACACAGGTTACATAGAACTTAGACCTTAGATCATCTGAGTACACTCCTAGCAGATCGCTCCCAATAAGAGCACTAGCGCCCTTCTTCCAATCGATCACTCTCCACTCCTCCGCGAGAAAAACCCATCCAGGCCTATTATAAGTTCGTTTCACGGAAAGCCAAGACAATAATACCTACCATCTTTGAGACAGAAGTATGGATGCCGCCGACTCATGCATGCAGGACTGCAGCCTCACCGATCTCTGCTTGCCCTTTATGATCGCGATCTCCTTCTGCGTCGGAACAAGAGAAAATTGACTCCTGCTGTCTCCGCAACAAGTACGTGCATTATTGTTCTGACGCGGCTAAACGAGACAGGTGTGCGTGTGGATATGGAACAATTTTCGTTGGCGCAGGTCTACGAGTTGACGATTGATTCGTAGAATAAGGCCGCCACGGGCATAGATATCGAAAGAAGTGTTGCGTTGCATTGCGGTAGCCCCATAGTTCGTGTGAACGGTGTCGATATTTTAAGTGCCTACATAGGTAGTGATAACATTAACTAATATTGAAGTTCTCTTGAGTGGTCAGAATGATAGAATTCGTATGTAGAAGGATAAGTCATGGGCATGCCTCCAACGCTAAAGGAAACAATGGTGTATATCTTCAGCAACTGCATCATTCCGCACGACAACCACTAGCGCCAATGCCGATTGTACCCTGTCGAGTCACTCATGATCTCCTTTGATTTTTCCTTTGAGGTCATGTATCAGCAGTCGAACTCGGTTGAGTACCTTGGCTTTCCGACAGCGCCGGGATGCCAGGGGCTGAAATAGATTACCCAGGGCTATTAATTCACCCTTCAAACTCCGGGTCACTGTAGTCATGCTATCAAGGTTGGTGTACAGTCAAGGAATTATGGCGGTTGAGGATCTCCTAGAGAATCTTTTCGATTAGCTCAATCTAACACAATAGCTCTGTTATCTAGTTGACAGAGAAGTTCTGGTCGGTAAACGTCCGGATTATTGAAATTGTCTTTCGGGTGATCTTAATCAACCCAGGAATTGCGGTAATAAGGCCAATTTTGAGGGTTGGTGTATCCGAGCAACTAGCAAGGAGGATCGGGCAATTCCCCCCCGGAGAGAGAGAAGAAGGGAAGCGATGTGGAATAGAGAGATAATGAGCAGGAATAGATTGAAAGTGATAGGAAACGTCCTTCTCCGGCATTTCTGCTTGATGGCTGCCGAGTTTATCACCATGCAGCGTCTATGCTGCATCTGTCTAATAACACTACCCGAAGCCTTCACGCATAGTAGCATGCCGGCGCATTCATGCTTGACAGCCTCTTGTGGGGTGGCAGTATTGGTTCTGCCCCCCCCCCCCCCCCCCCCCCCCCCCCCCCCCCACAGCTCGTCGGTTCGAGCCGCCACCAATTTGTTTTGTTATCGGAATAACAAAGCTTTCACACCTATTTCACTGATTGAATAATGATGCTCTCAATGTTATTCTATAGACTTGAGGCTTATAGTCTAAACGCTTATAACAAAGTCTAAAAGTATATCCGTGCCTTTCTCTCTCCTTCCAATAGCAAGCTTTAACTGTCTCCAGCATGTTTATAGGCTTCATCCGCTATTACATCCCTACATATTGATTCTCTATCACTTTTAAATTTATATTTTGGGGAATTAATATCCATATTGATAACCTTTTTTATATGGGGGCTTAAATAATCGAAAAGATAAGTTGGCTTAAAAAAGGGGTTGAAATCAAAAGCCTGGTAAATATATCTTTTTGTTCTAATTTCGAAACTGTTGCTAAACATCCAAATCTGACTACCTATACTGTGGCAAGGGCTCCTATAGAGAGCTTGGAACTGGGCTTCATATTCAACTATAATAATTGACTAGGGGATCTCAAAGTCTATGATTCTAGAGTCTCTTCAGTCTGGTCTCTGGGAATCTCATAGCCTATTTGTGCCCATTAGGCCTCGTTACGATTCCCATTCATCCGTAGCTCCGTTAAGTCTTCATGCCTTATTGTTGGTATACCTACATACAGGTCTGTAACTCGTGATAGCTTCATATCCAATCATTCCATAGGGCATGTGGGAGTAACCGGGATGCCCTTTACGGCCTAGTGGGTCCTTGGCAGTCATGTCCGTGACGTACACCAACCCCAAAATAAAAGATAATAAAGCCAGTGTAATTACTAAGCCAACCCGATAATATGTATCCGTTCCCATCAGAAACCCTATTTCCGTGATTAAGGTACTTTAATAAAAAGCCACTGTACCTCTCCCAAGAGAATACGGAGTCTGATGACATCTGAGAGCTTTCTCGGGAAAATGGAGCAATAAGGAATCATCCCAATATTGGCGTGCTGATTAGTCGTCACCTTGACGTGATGAGTTGGACTTCTGGCTGCAATTTCGATATAGACGTGAATTGCGGAACCCCACCGAGAAGGTAACCGGGAAATGATTGCTTT
Source organism: Xylaria sp. Z50 (assembly GCA_037356035.1). NCBI lineage: Eukaryota > Fungi > Ascomycota > Sordariomycetes > Xylariales > Xylariaceae > Xylaria > Xylaria sp. Z50. The sequence goes on from JBAWJU010000032.1 coordinate 14,339, forward strand.
TTGGCCTTAAATCATATTAGTAATTGATTGAGGGCTTGAGGAATTTGTGATATGGTGATTGGCTTACTAGGGAGCTCATTAACGCGACATAGATAGTAATTATCCTCCGATAGATCGCACACTAATACAGTCGGGTATCCTCTGCCAAAACATGACATATCGTCTGGGTAATCTTTCTGGGCTCGAATCCACTTCTGAGAGTCAAAATAATAAAACTGGCTCTCTTGTGCTTCACCATCCTGTATACCGGAGAATCCAAACAGTTGCTTGCGGTCCTCTCGGCCCACTCTGGCAGTCTCCTTGTCCTGTCCCTGAGATATCACCGTGCATTTTGACTTAGAGAGCTGAAAGTGTAGCTCCGAGGTCTCTATGTTCTCTGCACGAACAAGTCTCTGCAGTTCTCTCATATTTCGATTCAATTTGTTGTGGTCGGATTGTTCTGGCTGAAATGTCACCAGATTATTTTCGCCTTCGGACATGTTGAGCTTGTGGGAATCCTCTCTTCGTAGACGAGGCGTTTGCAGGAATGCCTCTGTGACGTGCATAGAACGAAGTCGGCCTTTGAACAGAATGGTGGGCAGTGATTCGGGCGCCGACTAGACAAACAAGAGCGCGATTTCCTGGTTTTAAATTCTGGGCTAGTGGCCACAAGAGTTTGCGTGCTGGTCCGAGACGGATATCATTGGCTCATGCATGTGGCATCTATAAATTCTGCCTTGCTTGACCTGCCAGTTTCCCCCTTACATAGCCACACACAGTGATTCGTCATTCCGACATTACGTAGGGGGTTTCATTGGCCGTCAATCTATCATCCGTCTGCCTTTTTTCTAGGAAATGATATAGGTATTGTTTTGCATGCTAGCCTACTCAGAGCCCGCCTACGAGCTATGGAAAGATTACACCTTCTACCTATCTAGGATCTTAGTACAGCCACAATGCCACGAAGTTTTATGAGTCAGGCTTATATAATAGAGGTGGTCTCAATAAACAAAACTGGATCTTACTAAAAAAAGAAGAAGAAGAAAGAAACATTATAGAATTAAGTATACGTCAAGCAAATAAATATAGAGGGTGCCCGACTCCCAATCCCCCGATTTCCGGCGAGTTACTATAGCTGATACTTGTTTTCTCGCTCCCCATTTATACCTAAACTAAGTAGTACAAAGCAATAATTGTATTAGCTTCGTAGTCTATCTAGTATTTTTCCGTGGCTCATGTCTATCTAACAAGGGGATTGTTAGCCACCCATTCCTCAGCCTGCTTGCCTCTCTCTACAAGTAAGAGACGGCGTGCATTATTTATGTGGTAGTTGCCCTTTATCACCCTGCATATCCGGAGGCCGTGAATGTCCTCCCCCAACAAAGAAAAGCAACTCCAGGTACATCTGTATTAAGCGGTTGAACAGTTAAGTGGATAGTCCGGGGGATCCCCCATCCATAGCCGCATACGCTAGGCGTTTACAACGACAATAATTACGGCGATCGTAGCTACGCGACAGAAGAGTGAATGGTCGGCTTTGCCTTACTATGCTAGGATGCATATATAGGTTTAGAAGTGTTGAAGTAGTTGGTATATGAGTAGTTTAGTTACCTTGGAATTGACTAACAGACTGGCTATTAGGTAGGTGGGAAGACCTCTATATATGCACATTCTGGTGACCGTTGCCCCTATTCGTAGACCTAACATGACACTGACTCCTTGGCCCCTTATACTTTCGACAAGAAGAACGCCAGAATCCCGACAACACAACCTCCCCTCTGTATCCCCCAACATGCCTTGAAGGTAGATCCGTCCCAATGAGCGAATCTGGAATGCCTGGTCTAACGTATGAAAGGACGACAGGGGCGTGTGAGGGCTTGCCAGCCTTCTAATTCTCCAACGACTCGTGGAGGTCATCGAACACGCCGAACGCAACATAGACACAGTCATTGGGCTCAAGTATGGGAGGAAATCTAAAATAAAATAGTGTTTTATTGTTTTTAATTAATTCTTACTATTTTGTTTCACGAATTTTGTGTAGAAGATTTCGCAGGGATGCAGAGAGTGACCTGTTGGAAGGACACCAGTGCTATTCCAGAAGTGATCTCGTAGATGTGTATTCAGATGATCTAGAGTTCTAAGTTCTAAGTATGTAAAAAACTACCTATTTATACATGAGATCACTCGGTCTATTGTTTAGACAATCCCACACACCAACTTGGATCTGTATAGATCCACTTCTCCGTGACAGAAAATAGTGAGCCATATGACTGGTTTGACTTAACTCTTACATAGAAACTTAAACCTCCCGTTCTACTTATTTAACAACCAGTGAGTCTTAGCTATAGCTCTTTCATCATGATGTGTTTACTTGGATTGGGGATAGACTAGTTTCGCAAATCAGCATACGTTGTTGTTCTCATAAATGTACCTTCTACTAACCATGTGCGCAAATTCCATATTGGGGTACCTAGCTGTCTCGTCGCCAGCCAACTTCAAGTCGTATTTCATTATGGCATTAGCGAATATCATTTTAATCTCGTTAGCTGCAAAGAAGCGTCCAGGGCAAGCGTGCCTGCCGTAGCCGAAATTCAAACTATTCGCGCTCACACTGACGAATTGGTTCAGCGCGCCACTCTCGGTTGATGTCTCCTTGGCATGCTGGCGCATGTTATAGAATCTCAGCGGGTCGTACGTATCCGCATGGTCGAAAACCTCGGGGTCTGAGCTGACAGAAATAGCCGGAACTTCGATAGTGACCCCTGCAGGAATCACTCGGCCATCGGACAGAGTGAATGAACGCAAGACTTTTCGTTGGAATGAGGCTAAATGGGATGTTAGCAGGCATAGCGGGTAGGAGGAGGAACTGAATAATGTGCGCACCCATTGTCGCGGGATATACCCTTAAAGTCTCTTTTAGGAAACTGTCTAATTTCGTCATAGCCTGTAATGCCTGGCTTGTGAAAATGCCGCCATTATTAGCTAATGCCTCTGTGATCTCCTCGCGAAGCTCGGGCATGAGTGATGGCAAAGCGGCGGCACTATAAAACCTATAGACCTTGTCAGCTTCTTGACATAAAACCATGCGTCATCAAGCAACTTACACGTTAGTTGCAACTAGTACTGTAGTATGTATAGCAGCGAAGCTGAGTCCCAGCTGAACGGCGACTAAGTTTTGGCTATGGATGTCCGGAAATTTGGACTGATTCTTGATGAGCCACTGAAGCATATCGTCCGGATCATCAGTGGAAGACGACTTCGTAGCCTGCTGTCGGGCTTCGATCACGGGCCTAAGGAATTCGTATGCTTTCCTCTTCCGCTCTTCGAGTTTCTTGATCTCGGGCAATCTCGACGCGAAGAATGGGCGCAGCCAGGGACGCATTTGTACGACAGCGCGCTGTGCCGTCATGACCTCGATGGTGTAATTGATGGCTGCGTCAAGATATTTTTCGTCACGGCAAAGCTCCGCTCCAATAAAGATACGACCAGAAACCATTGCCACAATTCTCAGGAGCTTGCTGTGAATATTCACAGAGGTCCAATCAACACAGGACGGAAGCTCAAGTGCCATAGCGTCACGAACCTCTTGGGCAATGGTTGGGTTGAGACGAACTAAACAAAATGGAACCTTGGTTAGTAATCTAGTACAAGAAATACACGAGTTGGGAGGGCTTACCAAGAGCGGGTGTCAGCTCTGCTTTCACTGTGTGCGGTATGATAGGAACTGTAGATTGAATCTTGGTGTACTTTGCTTCGATAGTCTTTACCAATAAGCGACTCTATCAACATTAAACATCGGCATATCTTTCACTTACTTCATTGACGGCAGCATCCATGCTAACGATGTCATCAGGCAATTTCTTAAGCTCCGGGAGATAGATGGGACTCAAGACCACCACGGTAGTATCTAGACGTAGATTAGCGACTTTTTCAATTATCCTAGTTTGAAGGACCAACCTCGTGGTGTCGTGATTCGAAATATCCCATCTTTGAACTACAACCCAATGACATGTTAGAAGCTTTTTGTTGGATTTTGAAAGAATAAATACCTTCTGATACCCATCATTGTACAATTTCCGCGCTGATGTGATATATGCTTGCCTACGCTTGGCTATACCTCCTAATTCTGCGCCGACAACAGGGATCCGGGCAATCTGTATGGCGTTTAGGGCACGTGGGTATACAGATGCGACGGCTAAAGCCACGAGTGCTGCTAGGATAACGGGCCACCTCTCCATGAGGTTGTAACTCTGGTGATGAGATTCCATATCGACAAAATCAGGCAGATCTATCTAGTCGGAAGCCTACAGGCAGAATTACAAAGTTAGATTCAAGAGCGCTCTAGTAGTTCCTAGTCTTTTTATTTATTCACACAGAGAGATACGGGCAACATTCGCGGACGCTTAGAGGACCCCGGGAAGGTGAGCTTGTGCACCCCGTTGACTTGGACCCGGCAAGTGGACCTGCTGCACAAAAGTTACCATTCTTACCCCTGCGCCCACCCCGCCTGTGTAATTCGGTGCAATAGATTCGCTTGCATTGGTAACAGCTCACACTAAGGACTCCGATTACAGCTAAGAGTTGTGCTGACTTCGGCTGCGGGCTGATCCGTGAATCTATCGTGGTGTTGATCTGTGCATAACTCGATGAAATACTCCCCACTCCGACATCCCTTCTCCACTTTACAGCTCGGATCTTCCTATCATTGGCCCATCCCATGCCTCCTTTTCAACACCGCATTTCCTTCTAAATGGCTTTATCACTGCGCCTTTACTAAATTACTCGTTAAGCCGCGTCAAGTCGTCCGATTGTTACAATAGCTCAATCTACAAAAGAAGAGGGAAAGGAGAACCGTCCTAGCGCGGGTAAGCAAGACGAATTATCAGCCCGTACCAGGGCACATCAAAGGACCAAACAAACCTAATAAATTAGGGGGGGGGGTATTCGATTGTTGGTATCTTGGCCTTATTGAGTATACTCGTGTAAACCGAGGTCCTATTTAGGAACTGATGAGTTGATATTTACCAAGCACAGATTACTACTTCCCTTATATCATTGGTTATAGTGGTGTAGAAAATGATGACGTTCGTTGGAAAATTGACCTCTAAGCCTCCTTTCATGTCATGCCAGCAATTTGAATCCTCCTCTAAGCTGCTTTCCCTCCGCCCACGTAAGGTTATATTTCTTCCTGTTTGGTATCAACCGAGTCAGGTTGAAGTGACTGTATCCTTGATAAAATTCTTCGTCCCTACCCACATCGTTCGGACATAGAGAAGAACTATTATATTGCCCAACCCCTTTTGCAGTCCTGCTTCGATATCTTGAAGCAGTTGATCGATCATCCCGGCATCGCTTTGGGGTGACTATGAGAGTGTCTCTTCGTAGAAGAAATAGGGTGCCGGGTCGGCATCAATACCCGTAGAATCCACTGACACGATCCTCTCTACGATTAGCCGTAATGTAAGACTTAGAAGCTGCAGTCATTTCAAGTGTTAAGATGACTGCAGAGGCATTTAGGCGATATTCTTGCTCAAGTCAAGGAAAGGGTATCGTGGACGGGTAACATTCCATCGAGATCGGCTAACAAAATTATTGCCACTAGCGTGAAGGGCCAGTAGGGATCAGAATATGCGTTGCTTTACGCAGCCTGTACGACCAACCCAGAAGATAATATCGCTCGTCGTTGGAATAAGCGAATCATCTTTGATGTCGCAGTCCAACACAGCTGTATATCATAGCCAATGATATTTGCTGATGCCCATCAATACTCGTCACTGAAGGACATGCCTCTGCCCAATAAGAAACCAGGAACATCGGCGTTTTCCGATTCGGCTCCCAACAACACTCATCTCATACAAATGGCCCGACGTGAATATATGTGTCGCATCTTAATTCTCCCCAGAACTCACGAATATGGATGAGTGATCGGGGGGGGGGGGGGGGTTCTTGACAAGTTAGTATTCGCGGAACCGGGCCCCGGGGCCCAACCAACCAACTCTTAACATCGCGGTGTTTTGAAGTATACCTCCAGCGCTTGATGTAAGCTCCGTACTAGTTGGTGTAAAATTGGTTGTGGGAAACGTTTATTGAGAATGGCGCAGGTTTGGATAACACTACTGCCAGGCGATGCGTAAACTGTTTAAACTAACGGGAGGGTAAATTCTGCAAGCACAAAAAGCTACTTCGCCTGCATCCTAACTAAGTAGTTTTGTATAATCAGAATAGAAGATGATAAGAACGCCAAAATGAACAAATCCAGACGAAATAGTTAGTTGGCCTTTCTAAAAATAACTCGCTGTGTTCCAACAAACTCGTCATAGTCCTCAACCACAGAAGGTCACACAGGCCAACCAACCAGTTAACTACAGATACCGATAGTCTAGATAACACTACCTCTTTGTGCAATAATAATACTCATTCCTAGTTACGTAGACCAGGACCATGATATTAGTATTTGACTCCACCTTGAAGTTGGGCTCAGCGAATCATAGAGACATCCGAGGTTCTCCACTACGGCACTCAACAAGGAAGTCGGAGGTATCCTTGTTAAATGCCAAGTTTAGGGGGTAATCCTAGGTAACGGCATGGCTTAATTTAGTTCCGTGATCCGGTGTTCCGCGATCGACGTTGCATAGGCATACCTAACTACTATGTACAAACGAAAGAACAAATGGCTACAATAGGAAATAAGCTATATTCAATTACTAATCTATCACGGTCGTGTTCACCACCCTTCCCCTTATCTAACAATACTCCTCTATTTAGTATTGTAACAGGGCAACCCGACGTTACTCAGAGATACTAAGTCAGATCATAAATGGGGTGAAACAGAGCCGAAGCCGAAACAAATTACTGGGACTAATAGTTATGCACTTAGATTTAAGGTATAGACGCCCCTTGATACTATGGAAGACTATTGCAAAATTAAATATCACGCCAAATTCTTGTCTATACAATGACCACTTTATGGTGAATCATACGTGAAGCCTAATAGAATGGGATTTTTTGTAAAAGAAAATCTATAGATTTTGTTATTGAAAATTAGATAGTACGGTTCCAATGCTCTCGCGTAGCTAACAAATCCCATACACGCGAATCACGTCATAGTTTGTCTTATATAATTAGTATCAGAGAAACCATCCGCTATTTCATATGAATATATCCCTTTCGAACAAATTGAGGCAATTTATATTGTGCGCAGACAGACCTTGGTATAATAGTCTATATCTAAGCTTGAAGAGTTCTATGGCTATCTATGTTTTGCAACCCACCTACTTCTACCACCTTTCTAAATTCGGCCACCCGATCCACAACCAAGCTATTATCCTGTAACATAGTTGTAACAACGGCCATGTTAGGCAATCGAAGTATCCTCATAGGCTTTCTACAAAAGCTTAGACAGATAGCTTGAATCCACCCCAGTTCAGGCGTGAGAAAACCCCGAGGGGATCGTAAGCTGCTCGAATTGTCCTCATTCTCTGCACATTTTCCAATAGAAATCCAGTGAATGGATCCTGGGTCTCAGAAGCATCTCCCATGTAAAGGAACTCGGTTGAAAGACCCAGGTCTTTATTAACCGAATGCCAGTATTCAACAAACGAGTTTGCCCAGTTAGTCATGCGCAGATCATCCCCGGCATTGGCCCAAGCAGTAGACAATTGCCAAACTACAAACAAGTTAGTTTCAGTAACGTGGTGACGGCTTCTCTCTTTCGGTTGATCGAGAAACGCGATGGCTTACTCATATATGACTGATCGTCTGATAGACCCCAGACGTTACCCACGCCGTTAGTGTTGGCAGGGGTCGCGGCACTGGCATACAGTGGGTTCAGGACGAATGTCGGGTAAAGACCCTCAACGTCGCTGATCTCGTCTACTGCGTCTTTCCAAGCCTTGTAAATTGTGTAAAGCTGGTTAAAATCCGGCTTCATGGTCTTATGGACAAATTGGATACTGTCATTTACACTGGTCAGCACATAGATATTTGATGAGATGGAGCGAATTAATTGCGTTACTTACCGAAACATCTGGTTAGGGGTATCGAATTGGGAATGCCATTGAACGGGTGTGATGATCCTGTTAATGGTTGTTTCGGATGGGATGGCTGAGAAGTTGGCAAATCGCGATGGTGGTGAGATAGAGCTATCTTCGACACCTAACAAGGTGGCAGCGACGTCCTTGGTCGTAGCGTTATAAGTAATACTAATTACAGCGCCTGCTGCAACATCTGGGGGGTTGTTTTCGACATGATTGACAGTGGCAGCGATAAAGCCCTCGACACCAGACTCATTGAATGATTGGATGGTTGTGCTAACGAGTGGAATACGATAAGCCTTCATTGTGAATTTGGTGACGATGCCAAAATTATTTGCACCACCCTTTAGAGCCCAAAATAGGTCGGGATTCGAGGTCGCGTTTGCGACAACCTGCGTGCCATTGCCAAGCACAACATCGTAGCTGACATATTGGTCCATAGTCATGCCATACTTGTTATTGAAATAGTGGAAACCACCGATCAGAGAAAGACCTGGAACACCAATGGTTTTCAATCGGCCACCGATAGCGTATAGGCCGTAGGGCTCCAGGGCGGTATAAACGTCGACCCATCGATTTCCGGGCCCTATTTCGATCGTAGAATCGTTGGTAACATTGTTGCTATTGACTTTTATATCCGTCAGACTATTGAGTGCAAGTAGGACTCCACCATTAATGTTGTTAGATCCCGGATACTAAAGGAAACGAATTAGTGAGATTAAGAAACGCCGATTTGTGCAGGTTTAAGAATACATTCATATGGCCTCCGCCTCGGATAGCGAATTGTGCACCGCACGAAGATATAATTGTTACTGCGTTGGCCACTTGGTCGGCATCATCCGGGAAGAAAATGCAACTCGGAGAGAGATTGGCTCTTTTGTCCCAGTAATTGGTGGCCTCGGCAGTATAGTTGGTTGAGTTAACTTCCAGCACTTTACTGCCATATTGCGTTGTAAGTTGTTCACAGGCACAAGAAGCACCCTCAGAAAGTGACACAATTGGGAGGACTGAAAGATCTGAGACAGCCCGGACAGCACAAGCTAGCGCACCAGTCGAGATCCCGCTGAGGAAGAGGAACTTGGAAAACATATCGAACAGAACTTGCCCTGAAGGTCAGTGGGGCTTAGTAGAAGGATGAATGTGAAGATATCAAGATAGTTCAAGGCCTTTGAGGAAACGATATGAGATTATATATACTACTGGCGAAGGGGCATAGCGATGACACTATCCTTTAATTTTAGCTCTATTTTCCATGACTTAGTCTAGCCGCTACAGAGTATGGAGGCAATGCCACCTGTTTGACGGCATCGCGGAAAACAACAAAATGTAATCTCGTAACTATCACTCGAAGGGGTTGTCAACGATGCTGCACTATACTTGGCAAGAGCTAGAATCACACTAGCCCGCGCCATGAATAAACCTGTCGTCGATCTCTGATGTGGGTAAGAGCTCTCATCGACGAATCTAATTTAAATCCGAAAGCATGAATTCCTCTAACACTGCCTCAAAACTATCTCCTTGAGCAGAGACTTTGACCCGGAAAAGTCAGGCTATTCAGGCACCGCCGATTGCATTGCCTCATATCATCATCTAGACCTACATAGGGTACAGTAAAGGGTAAAACAGAAAACCGCGGAGCAAAGGCAGTCGAAAGACTGGGTCTCGGATCCTCTTTTCATTGGCCAGGTCAACTTGGAAGTGCCGAGATTGGAAACAGGGGGTGACGCGGCTCACCGGCATTAAGCCATGGCAAACCACTGCTTGTGTGTACTAGTATAAAGACTGTCTATTCCTGTACCGTAGGCAGCAGCAAAGCCTTGGGCAGGGCTTTGGGTGTTTGGGTCTGAGCATACCTCTCATGACTCGGTCGCAGGTTGGCGACCAGCCCACAGCAAATGGTATCACGTGATACAAGGTACGCGGGGTTAACTACCTCTTACCTGTACTGTACTACAACTGCAGCACCTGGATAGTTTCATCTTCATAAGTCCTCCAGATAGGACTCTTAATTACTCTATCAGATTGTACAATAAAGCCTTGCTTGCTAACGTGTCTAGTCTATGGAATAGCCAGGGATCACTATACGAAGATAGTAACTCTCTTGTGGCTGTGAAAGATTTGTCTTTGTTCTGTCGTCCGCGTCACCAACGCTTAGCACGCCTCATATAAACCCATGCATGCCGTTATGCCAATGTGTGCGGATGTATTTATCTCTCTCTCTCAACATAAACATATCACAATTACGATTGTAACAAACCTAATCCTATTTTCGCCATGATACCTAAGTTTGGTTACAGGAAGTCCCGCACTGGTTGTCTAAGGTGTAAACAAAGAAAGGTTAAGGTGAGATATGTGTTCATGGACTTCAACTTTGAAAGCTAACCTCCTAGGAAGTGCGATGAGCAAGTGCCATGTACGGCATGCGTTAGGCATAAAGTACCCTGTACCTTAAGCACTCCTACCGTAGTAGTAGGCAGCGATGATCACTCTCTCGATACAAGTCGACAGAGGGACCATCATCTACCCGGACACGCAAGTCTTCTGAGTGAGTTCTTGCAGGATGTCCCTCATATGCAGTCGCCCGTGATTTCCGATCCGGGATCAGTGCAGCAGTCTGAAGAGGATCTAAGCCCTGATGAAGACCCGGATGAAGCTCAAGTTTGGTTAAGGCACTTAGAATTAATGCATCACTACACCACTACTACGTGCCAGAAAATGCCACGAGCTAATGAGCATCTCCGACTCTGGCAAATCGAGATCCCACGATTGGCGGCACATCACCCGTATCTGATGCATCAAATCCTCGCCGTAGCAGCTTACCATAGAGCCTACCTCTATCCAGCCGACCGGGACAGTTTTGAGCTTGAGGCCTTGAGACATCACAGCAACACAGTGAAGAGCTTCCACAAAGCGATACAGCATTTAAACGAAGAATCCTGTCATACGGTCTTTGCGGCCGCGATGCTTGTGATCATCAATACCTTTGCATCGCACGCCTTGACTACACAGATAAGCACATCCTCCACGCTAGGAGATTTACTTGGAAGTTTCGTGCTTATTCGGGGCATGAATGGTATACTGCAATCATTCGAGCACTTACTTCAAGACGGACCACTAGGTCCGCTGCTCATCCTTTCACAGCGACCATCATCTTTACCCCTCTTAGAGACTCTCATCCAAAAGCTTCACGAACTCTTGTCAGATTTCAGAGATGATTCTTCGGATATGACTATTTGTCGTCAGGAAGTCCATAATTTCATTCACACGATTGAACGAGGCATGGTTACTAGTGACAGGCCGTTGTTGAGGATAATCATGTACTGGCCAATTGCGCTTACTGACGGCTTCCTCACACTCCTACACCAGCGGCAACGTACTGCGCTCGTTGTTCTCTCGTATTATGGCGTAGCTCTCGTTGCGGCTGGATTCGATGTGTGGTTCTTAGAAAGGTGGGGTCAGAAGCTTTTGCAGGAAATTGAGACGCTCGTGGGATCACAAGCCGACAGCTTGAAGTGGCAGCTAGATACGCTAAATAAGGCTCTACAGCCTAACTAGAAATGGGAAGAATAACTAGAGTGATATAATTGGTTATATATGGTCACACAAATAGGTAGGGCGGATATGGAAGCGAAGCCCGAAAAGGCTCATTTGAACACGGCTTTGGTCATAATCGAGTTAAGTTTTTTCAGGGTAATTATTCTATATATAGATCGTAGGAGGGGCTACAAATAGGCGTTTATAAATACTCTTGATTTTGTCTCCTGCTTAAGATGTTAGCAGATTAATATCTAGCTCTTCTGTAGTCCCTATACAGGATTCTATTATATTGTGACGCACCTAACATACCTTCTGTCACAACTCCATGACATTAAACAAAGGGATTCTCGTATATAGTAATTAGATAGTTACGAGCTTTCCAGCAACCTCGTGCATCAACAAATGTCATATCATACCCCCATACAAGCAGTCCTGACACCTTATTGTTACGCTCAAGAGAATTGCTGCCAGAATTGCGATCGTATCTATGGGGATGGCGGGCCGTAGTTGTAATCGCGTCTGTATTAAAGAAGCGATTCATGCCGCTATTCAAAACAGCCTATTAGAGCGACCTACTATGAACCGCCACGTCGTTCGCGAAAAACTTCAAGTTCTGAGCTAAGCTGCGTATGATCGCCATTTGAAAATTTGGAGAGAGTGTGTTCAAAACCACATGGGAATCGACTTCGCTGTAGCGATTAACTTCACTAGGTACGAGAAGCGACACCCAGGCTCGGATCCCCGAGATATTCAAATAGTGAAATGCTTTCCCGAAGCTGTTGCAATTATGACATAAAAATCGAGTCATAAAAGACTAGCTATCGCCCAACTGCCATGGTTCTAGCAACGCCCATAATGCATATTCCCCTCTTTAGAACTCGGGTAGTTACTGCTATCTCATGAGTTCTTGGAGCATTGCGACAGTCTCAGTCTGTCCACTATCACGTGCATAATCAAGTGGTGTTTTCCCCTCTTCGTCTTTAGGATCTACTAGAGCCGCGAAACGTCGCACTAGATTTAAGATAACGAACTTAAGGCCTCTCCGTGCTGCAATGTGCAAAATCCGGCGACCCTTTTTATCGGCCTGCTCGACGTCGGCGCCGCCAAGTACTAAATATCGCATAATCAATTCGACCTGCTGCTCCTCAATATCCGCCTCGGCCGTCGCGAAGAGTACTGACTGCCCGTTTGCGTCGAGGCTTCGCGTATTTGCGCTAAAACGTAGAAGCAGTAATATGGCATCCATGCTGCCTAATCGCGCGGCTACGTGGAATCCAGATTCAGCACTCTCGTTCTTGGATATGGCTGATGGGTTAGCTTCTCTACGAAGAAGAAGATCAATGATTTCCTCTGATTTATGTCTTAGGTGCTGAACACTTGTGAGATTGATAGCGTGGTGGAGTGCAGGGAGTCCCGTCTCGTCCCAGTCGTTAGGGTCCACACCCAAGTCCAAGAGGCAACGGACCATACCGGGCATGCCTTGTTTGATGGCATGAACCAAGGCTGCGTATAATTGTAGAGTGTCTTTTCCCTGGTTAGCATTGATATACCGTGCATAAAGCTCAGCTATCGTTCTAATATCAATACCGCTCGAATTAGTGCAACCGAAAGTTTCGCAGTATTCCTCAAACAGGCGAGCCGCGATAGCGTCATGGCCGCCATTCACCGCATAATCCATAGGTGTCTTGCGTGAATCATCAAGAGCATGCGGCTCCGCTCCTACTTTTAGTAGAACACTAACATCGTCCTCAATACCGATACGGGCTGCTATATGCAGAGCCGTGGCCCCCCTTTCATCTACCGACTTAACGCTCAACTGTGCATCTTCCGAGTTTAACTTAGTAAATAAACTCACTAGTTTTAACTCAGCGAGAACATGGAGTTCTGGCATGGTTGCGACCCATGACGACGCCTCTTCCCAGGTCAACATTGCTGTGGACGGATCTTTGCCAAGATACACTGACAAAAGCAACAATGCCATGAGACGGTCGTGACTAGATGTCAGGTCTATAATAAGCCGTATAATCTCGTCATTCTCTTCATTGATAACGGTTGAGTACAAAGATGCTTTTTCCCCTTCCGTGCCGCTCAATGGGGTCTCGTCGAACATAAGCGAAGAAGATTGACTCGGGGAAGCTAACGGCGAGGGTGAAGTGGGCTTCCAGAAATCTCTAAAATACATATCCCACGCTGTAGCGGCGTGAGCAAGAAATGGACTTTGGCGCAAAAGCCCCTCCATATCCGATTCTGCTTTTAAACTGGCAGCTAGAAGGTCGCAACTCGACAGATATTGGACACAGCAGATGGTCAGCTTTCCTTTGATATTCTGGGACGACAGTTCTGGGGATAATTGCACCCATTTATTAAGCCAGACTTTTGTTATTTCCTCAACCACGACTTGGGAGGATAGATGAATTACCTCGGTGCCAGGATCGATATTAACGAGAGCTCGAATGGGTCCTAAAACAACGTCCATGTCGTGTTTATCCGTTCTTATGTTATGCAAAAGCGGAAAACATTTCGAGAAAATAGGCAAAGCTGCACCGAGTGCCGGAACCGATATTGGGACGGAAGAATTTAGAAGCCACACCAGGATCAGACCTTGCAGGAATTCCTGCGGCTCCCGAATGTCGATGGCTTCAAGAATTTGAGCGGTAGCTTCTCGCAACTGGCTGGGCCTAGGTTTCTGTTGCAACCGCGGCCTTATATTCCAATTACGGGAAAAGTTAACCCGAAATCTCATCCTCAATAGGCGTTTCGTGAGATCATTAGAGGAACTACTGCTACCCATCGCATAGGTACTAGCGAAAGGAAATCTAATGAATAACCGGCAAGTTAGGCTAGAAGTCAAAGAAGCTGGGTTAAACTAACATTCCATGCGAGAAACGGACTATCGTCGAAGCCAACTCTGACACATCGGGCTCGGGTCGATAATTACGATCCTCATACCCACGGGGACTTGCTTGGATCTCTATATCTTTCATAGCCCCTAATCTAGATTCGACATATCGTTGAATATCGTCAAAATTACTGGGCTGGCCAACTTCTAGCTCAGTATATGGTCGAACGAGGGTGGTTGAGTTGTCCGGCTGTTCTCTGCCTGTGAGAAATACTTTGCACTTCGAAGAAATTAGCGTGTTAAGGACGCGGCGAAAGTCGTCAAGGTTTTCCATATTGCCTTCATCCCATGCGTCAAGGAGGATGAATACAGGGCACGATATTTTTGAGCACACTTCACTGAGGGCGTTGAGCAGGGTAGGTAGCGGGTCGTTAGGCTGTCTCAGAGACATTCTCGGGCCATCGACTAGCTCTTTCAAGGGGGAACCCTCTTCTGCGGGTTGCTTAGTGACATGTAGACTATAAATTTCTGATCCTAATCTAGTATTAGGACAGCTCTGAGGCGTTTCCCCGCCGGTGATAGAAGTGGCAACTTCATCCACTTTCTCGGGGCCTGCGGCATCTGTGATGTGATACTGTATCGTGTCATTCAGCGTTTGAAGAGTCAAGTTCAAGTCACAAAGTTGGCCCAGAAGTCCCATTACCAGACCCACGGCCGACTGTACATGACCCTCCCCTAGATAGTAATATGCGCACACTTCTACAAGGTCGTTGAGCCTATGGATGACGTGTGATCTTAAAAATTTAGTTAGTATGAGCTTGCGAAAGGTTCGGGAGGTAGATCTGACGTGAGAATACTCTTGCCTACGCCCGACGGCCCCCAGCAGTAAAATATTTGTGGCGCAAGACTGCCTCCGAAGAGCCATTGGTCCCAAAACTGATCACTACTAATGAACCAATCGCAAGTACCTTCTAACCACTCTTTGTGGAAGTGTTCGTGTCGAGCTTTATTAGACGACGGAGAGTCTCGGAAAGGGTTGTAGCGCTGATTGATCCGGGGATACATACTCCGAGCATTAACTGAGATCTCCAGTCTCATTTTAGACTGCGCTTCCTTTAAGACATGTCTAATATAAGAATTAATGTAGTCAGTTTTGTGATCATGCTTATCTCTTGGGAATTGGGGCATACGTAGAATCTTGAGCGGCGCCATAAAGAGCTAGCTTTTTCTCAATAGACTCAACTTTCCGCTCTAGGGATTCTTTTTCCGCAAGGCGTGCCCTTTGAACCACTGCAGCGAGTTTAATGGATTCTTGTAGCGGCTCTAAGGCCGTGGCTAGCGCAATGAAGTTGTTCCGGGCCTCCGCCATCGCGCCCCTAAATTCGGAGGTGTGAAGTATGAACGGTCGAATTCTAGGGAATGCGGAACCCTGGTCACTCAAACGGAGGTCAGAAGACTGGATTCGGGCGAGTCTAGGCGTGAAAGTTGTGAGCAACGTGGCTAAGCTGTCAAGTTCATGTATCACGTCGCGATACCAATCAGCGGGCTGCTCGTCGGTATAAATACTCTTTAGAAGAGAAAGTAGCTTGTCTCCTTGTTGCTTCATCATCTTCCGGACGCTATTTAGCTCTTGTGAAAATTCCGGGCTAGCCTTCATAGACTCTAATTTTTGGATAGACAATCCAACAGAGTCCAGCTGTGAGACAAGCCATGTAGAAATGTGTTGATGTACATTGTTGACCTCCTGATTAAAGAGTTTATGTGCCCTCCCCGGCTCGTGGCCGTCAGTCGCGGCGCCAGTATTGATCGGGTCCATGAGCTTATCGGTTGAGAAGATATGTGTCTGATCTAAGTCGAGCAATCAATAGTGTTTTTGTTTATCCAAGGTTCCTAGGGCCATAAAATTCTCCCGACTTCGGGCATGTAAGGGTTAGGACTGTGGGTACCACGTTTTAAGGGATGAGGTGTGTTTGTGTTGAAGAACTTATATAGGAAACGGCCAATGAATCATCAAGGATGGTGTAGTAGAGTCCCTGGTAACTCTGGACTGCTTTTATCATTACTCACTTTCTTAGTTACACTCATCACTCCTGGCCCACCATGCATAGACCTGCATACCAATCCTCACCATGATAATAGTCTAGAGTTCCCCGGCATGAACCTTCAAGGGCTCAATACGCCCTATTTACTATCTTTCGCATTTTCATATTCCCCATGTGACTCACTATATCAAAAGAAATAGGGTTATGTCGCCATTATCGATTTTACTCACTCTGGTTCACTACTATATCAAGCGACCTGTATCCCGTACATATTGTCAAATCATCGACTGTAGTCAGTATGACATTAACTCGTGTCTTGAATTATTCCCTCTACTGTCAACCTAATACAGACGAAACAGGAGAGAAGGGTTTAGGGGCAGAAAAGTATAATACGGCATTATTTTCATTAGTTAGAGTAAATATTTATTTAACTAACCAGCCATGAAAATTATTTTTAAAATTAGAAAAATATTTTAAGTAGGCCTATGAGCTTTTGCTGGAAAATTTGCTAAGAACCTAAGGCTTTAGATGGGTGCCCATGGGAGCCTAAATCGAGACCCTACCTGGGAGGGCTTGGAATGACTTTGAACTACGATAATTCTTCTATAGTCTAAAGACTCCTTTAATAAAGAAATTACCCTACCTATGCCTAACGCTTTCACAGGTATGTCTTGTAATGAAATAAAGGCTGACGAGACTGGATTATGGTGTCTATTAGCTAGAACCCGCCACATCATAATTTCACATTTTCGTATTTTACTCCTTGCCACACCTAAGACATCACTAAAGCGGGTTTCCCCAAAGGAACGTGGAATAACCAGGGTGGCAGCTTAGCTTCCAGAATAGACTATATTAGGTACCTGTGTAGTGTAGTACGGGGACTCCAGTACCCACATTCCGGCACGGCACTACCGTGCACCCCGATTCACTGCATTTTTAGCCCAGAGCGAGAGGCTCTGTATTAGTCTGTATAGACGATACGCAACGACCCCCACAAGCAAAGCAATTCAAACAAATCTCTACCTGGTGTAGAATAGTGAATAAAAAATCAACCAAACTACTTGTTAATAGATTACATCTCTTGCTAAGCCCAAATCGTTTTGCTTGCGGTGATCGTTAATGACAGGCCGATTTGTTTTAACAGCAGGAGTAAACACTTAGTGTAGTGAAACATACGGAGTAGACCTTGCTTCACTACTTTTCTATGAGTCCATTTTCTCCTCCTTTCTCTCCCGTCTTCCCAAGTCCGCCTAATGCGTATCCTAAGAACCATGGCTCCCAACCTCATATCTAAGCTATCTCAAAATCTTTCCAGTGAACTAGGGCTAGATGTTGAAACGTTAGTTGACGAGAACAGCTCTCGAGGACCAGCTCATCACCGGGATTGAGTCGCGGAGTGGTCTGGTCCTCGGCGTGGTTGACGGTTACTAAGTCCTGCAAGTACCCCAACCTCGGATTACAGGTGCTCAAGGCCGTACCCGCGGGGCAGTTTCGGTAGCGAAGTGCGCCTTGCTAATGTTACTTTATATATCGTGCCTGACGGAGAACACCCAAACTCTCACTACCGGTCTGACTAAACCCAATACTATTTCGCTATCTTGGGAGCTAGCACGAAGTATCCGCGGATTTTCTACTACACCGCAAACGCTAGATCGGAACATCTGCTTCAATGCTGCTCGCTCGTATTACTATAACATTAAATATCGGCTAAACCTTATACTTATTAAGGGCATTGTTGAAAGAATAATATAGGCAGATTTTTTAGTAAATAGTTAGATCATTGCCGCGGGTAAAATATATAACTTCTAACGGGAAGATTGTTAATATAACAGCCGCTAAAGAGGTACTTGTCCGCTAGCGCGCTAAAATCGCCTCTAATTCCCAAAACCTCGGGGGTCGGAAACCCGAGGTAAATAGATTTCGCTTATATAGCCAGTAATCTGGTTCGGTGCTAATATCAGTCTGTATACTAGTTATCGAAAAAGTCTTGAGATCAAGGCGAGGATTGACCTTCCAGGAGTCGGGGAAAAGATGTAAAGGTGACCCTATTAGGTGTGGTCTTGGCAGTCTTGGCCATAAGATAGCCTTATTAGGAGTAGCGCAGTCTTCGCCGTGTGACACTGACTGACATGTGTCCTGAACTGCTGGTGCGGCCTTCTTCCTCTCTAAGAACTGGGTGGTGAGTCCTACCTGCCACTAACTAAACCTAGTGCTCCTCAGCTGGGGCGGATCATAAGGGGCCGAAAAGAGGGCCGACCTTAGCAAGAGAAAATAAGGGCTCGAGGGGCTTGTACTCTATTTGGTGATATGCTTAGTGCTTGCGCCGTAGCCGAATCTCGCGGGTTTCCGGCGGTTGTGCGTGTCAACCTTCCAGCACTAGTAGTGCCCTTCCCAATGCTGTGGCGCGCCTCATCAAGCTCATAATCATCGAAGCAGAATCCAGATGGATCGGAAACGTGTCCCGTGCGCTAGTAGAAGAGCACCGGGATGTATGTCGCCTTCAGGAGTATCCTGCCGACCTTCCAATAAACCGAAGCTGCTCTGAAGAGCATCGATTCCCGTGTCATCCGTCAATGTGAGGTTCTTGGGTAGTTCCAGAATTGCCCCTGGAGACCCCGCCGGTGACTCGCTGTTCTGTCGTGGGGTCATATCCGCTGTCGCTATGCCGTCCGGGATTGATCGAGTCCGAGCGCGAAAGAGATGCGGAGACTAATAGAGAGCGCAAGCTAATATTAGATGATGGTATCCGAAGTTTTTTTTCTTCTTCTCCCTTCACTTGATGTAGTTGGAAACACGGAGGTGATAAACATAGAAGAAATTCGTCTAGTGCAAGACACGCGTGAGTGTCCATGCCGTCAAGGCAGGGGACTTGACGCCCGGAAATGGTACGGACTAGATTAACTAAACGGTACCCGCGTCGGATCTGACGGGGCCCATCAGCTGTAGTGCTGACAAAGGATCCGGACAGAGAGCGGCAACCAAAGTTACGGCTCGACCTACATCCGCCCTACTTCGTACCTGATAGATCGCACGCATAGGAGGAAAGGCCAGGTGCCCTAGAATGTTGTTTAGCTTCTTCATTTCTATAGATGTTAGAGTGTCTTCAACCCTATTGTCCAATACACTGGGTTTGCAGTAAGCGATGCGGTGTCCCGTGTGTCCCGCCTCCTCCGCCACGAGTGCACCATCTTCCGGTGTCATAGCATCCAGCAACCCTCGAGCAAAAAGGAGGAATTCCTCTGAAATTACATCAAAAGGTAAACGCCTGGTCCCAGTGAGGGTCGAACTCACGGCCTTCGCATTACCGATATTATAATGTAACGAGTAATTATAGTATTAGTACGACGCTCTAACCAACTGAGCTATGGGACCCGTGATGGCTGATGGTTTCAACGTCGCTCAACTCGGCGTCATGAATGCGCTTGTCGCTTTTTGGGGGGTGGGTGTGATTAGGGCAATTAGGGCTCACCCACTACGGGACCAACCGATTGGTGTTGTTACCACTAGCAGTCCAAACCTAAAACTTAGCTTGATGGCCATGAATACAACTTACCAAAGCCTCACTAGAGGTTTTAAAATCATTGCGCTTTGTGGGTTGTGGGAGTGTAGAGTCATCCCGTGTACAGCAGTAGTTTGCGATTCACTATTGCATACACTATCACTCATGGGAACCGTAAGTAGGCTCGTTCGGGGGATCTATACACTACAAATATCTAGACTCCCTGTTTCATCATAGTAACTGCTCACACTAGAAGGCCCTAAATAGTGTAGAAAAATGTTTCTCTTCTCGGGCCCACACTACCTAGTTCAGTACTTACCCAAGCGAAGGGGGCGGCTAGTGTAGCGTAGATGGAGCTAGCTAAGCAAAAAAGGCCACCTGTTTACTTGATACATCTTAGCGAGGGAGAGGCCGCTATTTAGCATTGACACAGAAACTTTAAAAGCATCTGTATCAAGGTCCCACCTGAGACGCCACGTCTGGACTCTTGACATTTTGCAACGACTTATCCAGATCGTTCCGGAGCCAGTACATATGTTTTCCACCTTCCGAGAGATCCAACCTCGGCGCCGCGGGTTCCCATCCCGTTCTTCCTCTCGGGGGGTTTCCACGGCGCCCCTTATGGTTAACACCGTTGATGGTTGAGCCACACTGGCGGCACCTTTTAATGTTGGCTGAGATTCAATCGGCGCATTTCTTCGACCACACGACACTAGCCGGTGGTCGAGATCGCAGTGGAAGTAGCGCTTACAACGATATGTCACGATCGCGCAATCCCACTCAGGACCTCCAGGAGAGCATTCGACGACGCACTTGCTGTCGGAAGCCGGACACCGCTTGAGCAAACCCTTGTCTGAGACGCATATTCTACTGAGCGGCT
The DNA here is from genome assembly GCA_037356035.1 of Xylaria sp. Z50. Lineage (NCBI taxonomy): Eukaryota > Fungi > Ascomycota > Sordariomycetes > Xylariales > Xylariaceae > Xylaria > Xylaria sp. Z50. Next base: position 35,148 of record JBAWJU010000032.1, read on the forward strand.
CGTGGTGTCGCTCGAGCGGGTACTGTACAGCGCATCCCTACCCTCTCGGATGTTCGGTTCTAAACATTGACGGTACCAGTTGCTGTTGCCGCGCTTTACAGTGAACGGCTCAAGGCCCTCCTCGGCCGTATAGCAGATGCTACACGTGAAGTTGGGGTGGTGTTGAGACACGACAGGTTGGTGCTACTTAAGCTTAGACCAGCAACTTCGAGCACTCGCGACCTATCATCTTGGTATTATTCTATTAAGCGCTCCTTGTTCCGGCGGGAGGGCGCGGCAGGACGGCGACATGCTCTTTTCTAACCTAAAAGATCACGTTGAGCTCATCGATAACATCCCTCTATGGTCCATAGGCTTAATGGGCCATCTTATTTACGTGGCCAACGCCCAAGCCAAAGTTGTTGAAGTCTGCAGGACCGCATGTCGAGGGGTTTTCTCCGCTAGTAAGAGTGGAGTCCCATCGAGCGATAGAACAGCAGGACGCACTTTCGGCTCTCGATATCTCGCTATTTCTCACAAGGCATCGCCTTCTTTTAGGATGGGGGACACGAAATTGTCGTCCGCTTACATCGTAGCGGTTATCGGCGCGAGAGGGCGCGAGAGGGCGGCTTCGAGGCCGGCCAGGGTGAGTTTCTCGGAGAGGGAACTCTTGGCAAGTGAGGAGACGAGCGGCATTGTAGAGAAGGCGAGTGGTACGGTACGGTAAAGCGGCGCAGTGCGAAGGAAGCGGCGTCTAGTGGGCTTAACGGTTAGAATCGATCGTTGGGTGGAGGTTGACCGTAAACGATACAAGAACAGGCTGGTATCTATGTCCCTATGGAAGTACACATCGAGAGGACGATGCCAACTGCCTAGTCGAAAGCCACATCTGACAGGTACTCACGGGGTGTTGGTTGGAGGGAGAGAGCCTAGCCGGGTTGACTGAGCCTCCATCGGAAGATTTATGCATCAAGGGACAAGGTGCAGGCCCGAGCCCATGGATTGACTCCAAGTCGGGAATGACACAACACAAGATGGAGGCCATGCTTACTGGATAAGAACGGTAACAGTTGGTTCGTTATACCTATCGCCGACAACCCCCTGTCCTCCACACTGGGGCGCTAGACCAGTTGAAGCAACGAATGACGCACCCAACACCCCACACCCCACCAGGAATCCTATACCATACAGCCCTACCACGTCCGTGCCTATCTCATACATGAAGCCTACGCTTAAGTACAGAGATTATTGCCGTTCCTGACATCACTCCCTATTCGTGACGGCCATCCCGTCATCAATAATATCTTTGATCATATCGTGGGGTCCATTTGGCCCCCAAAGTCCGTCAGACACAAGCCTCAGTCATGGCAACCCATATGTATACACGCGACCTCTCCCCCGACATCACAGACGATGAGTCGGGTGGGGATATACCCGCTCACCCCAGATGCGAGGACTCATCACGAACCTCTGTCCAACCCATGCCATACGATCGCCACGACCAGTGTGATACCAACTACGATGCAGAATTCATCGAGGGGAGCGGCGCCAGTACCATCCCTACCCACCGCTCCGAAACTGAGACAGTCTTCAGTCAGGACGATGAGTCGGTCTTGACGGGACCAACTGACTTCGTGTCGCCATCCTCCAGCGGACGCAGCCATAAGGGACAGGAGACGATCACTCTTTCTAGTGTCGTCGACGAGACTATCTTCCCTAACCAACTAGGCGGTCTATCAAACCAAAACTCGGACCGGGCCGAGATTACACCATTCATCGACCCGGAGGAGAGTTCTGCTACGGCGGCGGACCCTATCCCGGGCCCGCCGATAGAGGACATCGATTTCGAGGACGACAGCACCGGTTCTACTAGCATGCTACCCAACCACGATGTTATCAAGCCACTTGTCACACCGCGTATGAACTATATGAACTGGGAGGATACCTCCAGATGCGCCCCGGCATCTACTAACGAAGTCATCGACCATTTCGACGCCAAATTTAATCATGCAGACATCTCATCCACTTCTAACTCCGGTGTTGGCGACGGTTTGGTTCCCGCCCGAACTATCCCAGTCTCTGGCAGTGCGGCGGCTAGAGATAGGGGCCCGCTCAACTACACAACAATCCATAAGAAAGTTAATAAGCGTCTACCGAGCCCAGACCAATTAGAAAACTTCCTAAGCCCAGAGAAGTTGCGAGAAGCCTGTAACCTCTACGAATCATTCGCGGACTACTCCGCGAGAGTTATCAACTTTCTCAAATCCAACACATTATTCCAGCCCCCACAAGATAATACCTGCGTTCCACCCAAAGATATTGTCAACCGCATCCTCCAAATTATTACGCTAGGGCTTGATGGATCGGCTGCTGGGATTAGGTGCGGCATCTGTAAGCCGCGTCTAGGCGCGGCCGATATAGCCGCTCTCCGGTTCGGCCTAGACGGAATGATAATTCTTCACCACCTCGAAAACAACGAGCCTATTACGTTCGTCTGTTGCGATGAGAGCTTCCCCTTTCCAGAATGGGCGGAGGAAGCTGTCAATGCATTCCGTAAAGGTGCTAAGCCTTGGGCCCAGGCGGGCTTGACTTTTACACAGGTCGGCCGTAACGAGGTCGCCCACTTCCGTATTGCCTTCTCCTTATTCCCGAGCGACCTGGACTGTAGTGTCCTCGCGCAGGCCTTCTTCCCCGGAACGGGGCAGCCGGAGCAGCGCACCCTATGGGTGTACTTACTGGCCTTCCACCCATACTACAGCCCCTACTTAGCCGGGTATATGGCGCACGAAGCGGGTCACATCGGCGGCGCTAGGCACGGCTTCGATGAGCACTTGCTACCCGACGGCTCCGAGATCACCGAGCTGAAGCCAGTCCTCATGGGAATCGATGATCCCAGAAGCGTGATGAATTATCACGACAACCCGAGCGATTACGCTATCCAGCCATCGGACATCAGGGACATAAGAAACATGTACAACCACCCCGGAGATGAATACCAAAACTACAAAATCATCAAGGTTAGGCCAGAGGTCGAGGTCTATTCGGGCATGATGCCGTTCGGGTGGGTTGCAAATTATTTGCACCACGACGCTTAGGAGCCAGGGAAGCAAACGAGGGAGAGAAAATCATAAACCGATGATTTGTGACATCAGGCAATATACCCTCAAAGAGCCCCTCCCCCACCCCCACAGGCCACAAACGTGGCTTGAATAACTAGTAAACTAGCTGCATCACAAATGATTTAATAAAAAAAATTTTAACTACCCATATAATCATGACAGGAATTATCAACGTTGTAGAAGTGACAGAGCAATTGATTTCTTATTTTAGTGTGCGTTCGTCTGCGCACAAACCTAGCAAATGTTCTGAGTAGCGTCGCCTGAAATCGTCCAACTAATGTTCTCGCCACACGGCGACTCACGAACAGTGTTGCTGTTCACAGTAAGGGTGATAGAGACGTCGCGCGTGTTCTCGAACTCAGTACGCGCAGATATGCGGACCTCGCCGCCACCCTTCACGGTCCCGCTCTGGATCTCGACGCCGTAGCAGTTTTCAATGAGGATCGCATTGTTTCCGTTATTGGCAAGATCGACTTCGGCGATGACGGCACCACCGGACTCGGAGACGCAGAAGACGCCACGCCCGCCACCGCGCGAAACCACCTTGTCGACATACACGTTCGGCGTGTAGCTGCCGTCGGCCAGCTGTCCGTTGTTGTTCGCCATGCGGAAGGTGGCGTACCCGGTGCCTGTAGCAACGTTGTCGCCATCGACGAGCCCCACCCGGGCATTCGTCGTAGTCTGCAGCAGCAAGCCGCACTCACCCACATCGCGGGCAATGACGCTGCCGATGGTTAAGCCATCGATATTCCACGTTTCAACGGCGTGGCTGCCAGCGCCAGTTATGGTGATTTTGTCCACTATGATTCCCTGGAGTTAGTAATCGCTCTGTCGGGTAAGATGGGTGGGTGTTGATGAATGTCACCAGGGATGACATACTGCTAACGTTGCTGTTGGCCGCCTTGTCACGCTCAAAGCGGATGCCCAGCCCGTCACTAAGATCCATGTTGATCTCGCCGAGAGCGAGGTCTGTCACGCCATAGAACCATAGCCCGAAATACGGATTACCCGTCATGCTCAGGTAGGGGATCTGCACGCCCGTGGTGCCGAGCGACTCGATAGCCCCGTGTGCGGCCCGGTACCCTACATCGATGGTGCCACACCCTTCGAAGATCTTGCCGCTGCCGATGCTGATGCTGCTTGTCCCGATGGACCCGGATGCGATGACGGCGACACGCTGCCCACTCCCAATCGAGTCCAGCGCCGATTGAATCGCCTGGTAGTAGTTTGATCCCGAGTACACCTGCTGAGACCCTTTGGTGGCGGTGTAGGCACCCACGGCGCCATTCACAGTGGCATCGGGCGTGCCGGAGCCACATTGGCCGTGGACCACGGATGCAAGTGCCAGAGCGGCGGCAACTTTAGAGAACTGACCCATGATCTTCTTCGTCACTTAATTCCGAGTATGTAGTTTTAGAGTCCACCACATGGTCGATGAGTGGGAAAACCCGCGCACTCATATAGGAGCGGGCAAATTGGGCCATGATGTTGGCGCCGGAGAAAATATGTCTAAACGGCATTGCGGGCAACCAGGATTCCCCTCATATATAGTGCCATCCCGGTTGGCGATTTGGTGATCTACGTAATTCTGCTCCGATGGAGACAGTCGTCCCAATTAGTCCGCGACATAAGCCTAGCCGCCAAGATCTTGCGTGGGATTTCGCAGGAACCAGGGGCGACTTTCGCCAGGTTAGGAAATCTGCCAACCTCGGTCTCAAGTCACCAGAGGACGCCAAGTTTATATCCCTACATGCCAAGTGGTGCTCCGTGGGCATTAATGGTGCATGCGCGACGATCTTTCGGAGCATAACACAATTCAGAGAATAGCACAGAATGTGTCTCGTCACATTATATGCCGATTTATGATGTTAGTGATACATTAGACTCCTCGCGTAACAACAAATGTTTTATCACTAGCCTATGCTTAGGTCATAGCCCCGATCTTATTCGACCGCCAGTCATCAGCAGCTCACAATCGAATATTCGCAGTCCCCAGCTATCACTTGCACGCGATTTGGAAGATACTTACACTCAGAAAGTTCTCTATACCAGAAACCCGGTAGATAATCAGTTCAAACAAATCTTCCGTAAATACTAAACGCGTAACAATAGTCGCACACTTCTTTACTTGACGCATACATTTTACATTAAGTAAAAAGTTTTTTTCAAACAAATTTATATCAAGGTCTGTTATTAAATACCCGTTCAGTTGATATTCTGACTTAGGATCATAATACCGCTTTATATCTAACACTGGGTATATATACCATAGCTATCGGGTTAGGTATGAGCATAAGCGGTAGCCTGCCAATGTTGACTGTATCGGTAGGGTCAACATATATATGATATGTAAATTAAAAAAATAGTAGCACCAAGAAATATGCTTGCTAGTCCTGGTCCCAGTGAGGCTCGAACTCACGGCCTTCGCATGGACCAATGTTACGACGATATAATATTAGTACGACGCTCTAACCAACTGAGCTATGGGACCATTGGTGATCGATGGCGTCGGTATCCCTGCAGAAGGGTCGCATTCTGTTGGCAGTCGGAATGTATTGCCCAAATGGCAATAACGCATTCGAGTTGTTTTGCGATTACGTGTAGTGGTGTTTAATTGTGAGGAACTCCTTTTCGTTGGATATAGCTAAGTCCACTAGCCTTTATAGACTTGTGTGAATGCTTCCATTGTCTGCCGTTCTCTACATCAATGAATCTTATTTTGATAGAATTCACTGAGTTTTTACTTTAATAAGTAGGGTTTATTCATTTAATCGAGCCTGTTGTCGCATCAGACTTTATTATATGAAAGTGAGAGGCTGCTCTTACAATAGCCCAGAATAGTGGCTTCCTATAAAGTAGGGCAGACTATTACTCTAATTCTAACTGCGGGTAACGAAACCTGCGAGCTTTCTTAGATAGCTTGAAATGAAGATCTCTCAGCTGCGGCATCTCATACCCATAAGCTTCTGTCCAAACCTCTTCCCCTCCGCGCTCGCGAGATATACGCCGGAAGCGTTCATGTGTCGAGAAATATGAATTATCATGGCAATTGAGAAATTCTAGCTCTGGGCACGCATCCCACATCCAATCGAATACAGTTCCCCAATTCCCCCCATCTTTGTAAATCTTCACTGCTTGAAAATCGACCCGCCGAGCAACGGAACTGCCCCCTTCGTTGTGATCCCGTGCTGTGAGGAGGTCAATGAGTGTTTGTGCGTTGGCATACACGCGATTCAAATATAAATTACAAAGCCCTCTAGATCTCGGGCCCGGCTTCCATTTCAGTCTGTCAAGGCTCAGATAGTGAGTGCATTGGAGGCCCAGGGATTCAATATTGTTGCAAGACTCGATAAATGCCCAAACTTCATCTTGATGATTTCGGTTTGGATATTGAACTTGGAGATTGCTTGGGGCGTAAGCAGAATTCACAATACTTGTTCGCGTGCCGTCTTGGTCGGGGTCTTCAATCCTAGAATCGGGTTGAAGATGCAGGGGGTATGAGTTTCCTCCAGGGCCGGTTTCGTCAACAACTTCGAGATATAAATGTTTAAGTTGTTGTCTCACGTTGTCCGAAATTCCTGCAGCCAATCTCCCGATATCGCGTGTGCCAGGCAGCTTTAGGCGAAGATCGACTAAGAATTGGAAAGCCGGGGAGCGAAGACCGAATAGGATAGTATCCGTGACCATATCGAGCAAGGCGGTGTCGTAACAATCGGACTTGTAAGTACCATTGTAATGCCCATCCTTATGAGGAAGTGCAGACTCAAAAGTGATGCTAAATGACTTAACACACTTGAGATTATCAATAAGCTTACGTAGCAGCCCATTTCTCTCGGATACATCCTTTGGGGTGTAGTGGTATTCCCCCCCCTCATCCGTCGTATCCTCGAAGATACTGAGGAGATCTTGCCGCTCGTACCTAAATTAAAAAGTTAGTTCCATGCCAGTTAGAATGTCCTCTCGAGTCGGGGATGAAATGAGTTCTTGGAGAGAATCATACCAAGCCCGATTAACGTTATACCATCTTGCGAATGATCTCACGCCGCCTACCATAGGAATAGCCAGTCTGTTGAAAAGGTGATCCTCCGAAGGATTGTCGATACTGTCAGGTCTTCGTTCGCACAGCTTAAGGGCTCTTTCCAAGGAGTTTGCGGTATTGAAGTCCACAGACCACCACCAATATTTCCTCAGTATTCTAATTGCACTTTCGTCAAATCTCTTAGAAACAAGTCGAAGGTCATAGAGATGCTTAAGCGAACGGTAAGTGAAAGCTCGTTCTGTGAAATCGTCATCCTCTTCATCGCCATCTCCATCTCCATCTCCATCTCCATCTCCATGTTCATGCTCATGCTCATGTCCATGTCCATGTCCATGTCCATGTTCATGTTCATGTTCATGTTCGTGTTCGTGTTCATGTCCATGTCCGTATCCATAAATTGAATCTGCATCATAACATGAGTGCGGATTATAGTCGTAAGATATGAACACGTCCCATAGATTTTCTTTTCTGTCGCTAGCAAATAGGCGATCAAAGGAACCAGAGCCCTGTACTGAAGGATCGGCAACTACCTTAGGCTCGATCGAATAATCGATAATCTAGATAGGGGTTAATAATCTCCGTGTAAAAGAGAGCTGAGAGATTAATTTAGCTTTTATATGCAGTACTCACGTTGTCGATGATCTCGGATGGAAGATCCTTTATGAACTGAGGGACTTCGGATGGAAGATCCATTATGAAGTGAGGGACTAGAGCTGGTAGAACCTGTATACATGTCCTAGGTAGAAATCTCGGTTTTTGTGCATCTCAGTCGGAACGTTGAGGAAGGTAGTGATTGATTTATAAGCTATAAATGAACAAACAAACAAGCGTTCAATGTTTGCTACGAGCTGCTCGAAAATATCCCTGAGAAATTTTAACACAGAGACCTATTTGGTTACGCAATTTATCCCTTGCGCCTCCTGACGTTTGCCAACTCACCCCTCGATTCCCGGGTTCTCATCCCTTGCGATCAGAAACCCTGAAGTATGGCGACTACCTCCCTGCCATCTTTTCTGCAACTGGTTGGTTCTAAAGTCATATATATCAATTCATACGATGGGTGATGCACTTTATGACTCGAAAAGTTAAGATGAGTACTCTACAGGATCAACCCCAAGAAGCGAAGCCGGGGGGGAAAACCACGCGACAAAACAAACAGAACCAGCCAACCAGTCAGAAATGTCCACCACAGCCGCCGAACCCGACCGTGCTTCATCCGAAGCAAATGGTTCAGTTGGATTAAGGCGTTTGTATCGCGGAATCAAGGGAATATTCACAGCCCCAGCCCAAGGCAATCTAATATCAAGCTAGATGGAAGTTCTAGCTCTGGTAATTGACATTATACAGACCTCCACAAGATCGTTCAGGGATCATCATTAACGGCTCGAGTTCTAGTCGACGACAAGACAGGACATACGAGTATGCAATGAAGCAGCGAAGGAGTTTAAAGAAAGTTTCTACCAGTTTGACACAATACGGTTTGCGGCCCTGGTGTATCACATTACTCAAGTATATTTGGGCTTCCACGACTGATCAGTTTCAGGTCAACCTGTTTCCCCAATCAAGAAACTCGGCGAATACGATGGACCGAACGCTGTGAGGTTACGTGATCTGCAAAACTTCTTTGAGGTAAACAAGCCGTTTGAAAACAACAACTCCTAATTCAGTTATAAGAACGACATGATGGTTCTGAGGGACATATGGAGCAATACAGTAAGCCATTGTCTCAGTTTTAGCCACCAAGCTGACAAGCCCAGAAGACTTGCGTAGACAGTGATAAACGCGTCGTTATCAACCTCATCTTTACCGTTTTTGTAGGCCTTTTTACGTCGACAAATATATATGAGCTCTTCGCAATACCAACAGGGTAAGTTTATTAAATGGCAGCAGAAAAAAAATGATAACTGAAATAAATACCCTCGTGTAGATATATCTTGTTGGTAGAGATCACCAATCTAGTTTTAGGCCCCTCGCGCAACAGCGCAGTACTTCCTACATCTTTGGCTAGGAAACAATGCAAAAACATACAACGCAAACGATCCACCAGTTACCACCAATCTTAAATGCTTATCTAACTGCTATGTGGCGACCCCTGGTGTGAGGCAACGAAGGCAAGAGATTAAGACTTCGTAGAAGATGCGCGTTCTTACGGGTTTGACACGGACTGTGCTCTCCGCTGGGAGACAACCCGTCCACGTCAGAAGACATCTTGTTTAGACGCTGTAGTAAAAAGCCAAGTTTCTAAGTCTCTTCAACCCCCGTCGGGCCACACGTTGCTTGTTCGCCGGGGGTGCAGTAGCTTTCAACTCGTGTCCTCATTCGTTGTGGGGTATTCTCGGTATGGCCGCCGATAATAATCGCAAGCTCAAGGCTCAGACGAAGCATGAAGCGGTCACTATTCCGGTCATATCGGTCCTGCATTTTTCTGCCGCTGTGATTCGCTCGCATGCCTCACTTTGTTCAGGTCCAATCACACTTTCTATGCTGAACCGTCATTGGGCGAAGCCAGGGTATGTCTTTTAGTGCACTGCCATTGCACGAGCGCCACCAGAAAATTTCGAGGAACATGATTTGTAGGAAATCATAATGCACTTTTGGGGGGTACTGAGGTGTAAAGTGCATTAAAGCTGCATTCGACAGAGAGCCCGGGGTGGGAGCCGCCAGGGGTCGATGCTCAATTGAATAGCTTTGAGACCACGATGAGGAGTACATAATATGCGTGGTTCCAGCGCTTCTCTTTCGAACCGGGATGATCATTTCACTTCTTTGTTGGCAAGTAATTGATCCTGACCTATACCCCGAAAACAATAGGAAGATGGCCGGCCCCCTACGGCCCCTAGTCGCAAGGGAGCCTATCCCGTCCATCGGAGTTCCAACCGTATCCGTACAATCGAAGAACGCCCGGGTTTCCAAACAAACTCGTCATCGCTACACAGAAAAGGAATGGGACAAGGTGAAGTCAACCATTGTCCATCATTACATCAACGAAAACAAGAAAATTGAGGACGTCGTCGAGGTCCTGGCATCCAAAGGGTTCAATACATGGTATGATTAGAGGTCTATTTTACCACACCCAAGTCCAGATATTAACATCATGTCAAATGGATGAGGCAAATTGCTAACGAAAGGCGATGTAGCCGCCGCAAACTTGCCAGCCAGTTAAAGGAATGGAGAATAGGAAAAAACAACAAAAAGACTGACTTGGGGAGCCGCAAAGAAACAACCAACCCCCCATCTGTTATAGATGAGGAATTTCTAGACGTGCCCACCCAAGATCAAATACTGAGCTTCCCCCAAGCCGAACAGCACAATTTTGCAGATTTTCATGAGCGAATTGATACCTCTCAATCGCAATTAGATTCGCATATGCAGGATATACAACCGGTTTTTAACAATATTACATCTCCGAAAGAATCTACAGATCCATCCGGGATTTCTGAGGAGCCCCTTTATCCCGATGTTGTGATGTTAGAAAATCTCACCCATCACACTGACGACCAACAAACGTGGTCCCTATCAGGCGATTATCCTCCTGCTATCCCGATACAGACACAAGAACCAATGCCTGCTATCATACGCCCGCCACTGGTATCTTTACCTACCTCACAGTCAACCGGAGGCCAACTAGGTGAAGCTTCCCAGCAGCCACCAGAACCATCGCAAGCGTCAATGGCAGCCAGTATCTCTGATACCACATTCCCAATCGAAGCCCTCTTCCAGCAATCATCAGTAGAAGCAGCTGTATCAAATATCGCGCGCTTCATTAAGGGGAAGGAATGCAGAATCAACCATGGAAACGCCTTACAGCTTAAATACGACCTTCGGCTCCTGTTCAATCTAGCGCAGATGCAGGCTGTCTGCCCTGAACGTGGCTCCCGTGTCTGTGGCGAAGAGCTGAGTTTGGCAAACGACGTTGTCGCGTCAGCACCTGTAATAGCCTTGAATAATAGTAGTAAGTAGGCAAATAGCCCGGTTCTCGACGAAAAGGCTAAAGGTAATAGAACCGAGTCGTCAGCGGCATTCGGCAGCACCCAGCATGAAAGTTCATTGGCAAAGGCGAAGGGTGACAGCGCGAGCTGCGTCGTGCACCTTGACGATGACTACGAAAACAACTGGAGAATATTCGATACGATTCGGCCACACCGCCACATCTACAGACATGGACGAATGTCACTTCAACACAATGATCCTCGTCAAACCTGATGATTCATCATTCACGCTGCTAATCGAAGTCCACCAGAGCCAGGTTATCGATCGGAGTTTTTCGATGACCCCGAATATTTCCGTGAACAACATTGTTCCTAGGGACTCTTTAGTTTTCAGAATCGCAAGGAGGGGGAGTGTGCTACAACTACAGCACTACATCGCGCAGGGGTTAGCTAATTTAAGGGATCACGACGAGATGGGATTCTCTCTTCTGCATGTAAGATGTTCCATAATTATCCCCTTCGCTTGACATAGGCAATTTTGCTTCTACTAATGCTACCCCAGCATTCAATATACAACCCGCCGATGTGTCAATTCCTTGTTGAAAATGGGTTAGACCCTGATGAAATCGTTAGGGTGGGCCCGACGGAAACGTGAGTAGATATAGTATACCCGTGTCGTCGGGGACTTCATTCAGAATCAACTAATAATTGTGGGAAACAAGATCGCCCATTTGCCTAGACTCTATAATAAAACCCAAGTCAACCCGAATCCTCATCGCAGGGGGAGCCGATCCAACGGTAGAACTTGGTGTTTTCCAAAGACCCATTTGTGCTTCTCTATTTGATTTATCCCTCAATGATGTAAGCTAGTGAAATTTTATCATGACCCCGGGCATCACGGCTTTAAGACCAACCTGACAGAGATATAGAGCGATATAATTCTTAGGGATATTTTCCGACAGTGCAAGCATTTTGGAATATCTGATCTCAGAAATTATCGGGGCCAAAACATACTTTTGGCATCCTGTTCGTTAGAGGGCTGGTATCTGAGCAGTACAATGCGTGATCCAGCCGATAGGATCAAGTTTGTAATCGAACAAGGAATTGACGTTAACTCAAAGGACAAGAATGGATCAAATTGCCTTCATACCTTCTTTTGCAGCGATATCATGCCACCCTTTAAGGGACAATGGCTAGACGCATTGATCTTGCTCGTCCAGAAGGGAGCGGATGTTCGGTCAGCTGATTCATCAGGATTCACTATATCTGACCTAGCATATGCTCGAAAGATTTGTTATGAACTTAAAGGGTTCTGGAGATATGACTTAGGGTCTTACCGAGGAGATCTTTGGGACGCCGTACTCAAAGCATGCGGGCATAGCCTGCCCGAGTTTAGGAAGGAGCGTCCACGCCGTGCATACTATACTGAGAAGTATACTCGACAAGACTTTGAAAACCTGTGGGCTGGGAGGAAAGACCAGTGTCCGTACTGGCACGACGAACCTTGGCCTACTAGTGAGGGTATGGATACTGATAACGGGACCCGGGAGGATGGACACGTGCTTTGCACCTGTCATTCTGACGACCGGCCCATCGAATGGCTAAACATTAACGATCGTGACAGTTTTTCGAAGTGTGGCAGATACAATGACCTGAAAGACCGTTATGGCCCAGACGCTATAGAATATTCCGAACAGTCAGACTACGGTAGCGACGAGGACGACGGCGAGTACGACGAGGACGACGAGGGAGAAAATTTTAACGAGCCCAGTGGTGGAGGAACGCATAGGGTAATTGGGACATTCCCGGCACGAGCAGGTGATAATCCACCGTCTTCTTCGAGTGAGGCACCCGCCTACCATTTCCCATCACCATCTCTGTCGGAAGATATCGCAATGCGGGATCTATTCATGGATCTATTCATGGATCTAGATGAAATAAGCTGACGGGTTGAAGTCAATCTGGTGTCGCAGAGCATATTATGAGTTTGGTATCCAGAGGGATTAAATTTCAATAGTAATATAGTTTTAGAATCATCCAATATGTAGGGTTGTGCCTGGAACTACACCCTCTATGCAAATAAAGTGGACGAGGGCAGCTTCGCGCCGCCCGTGCAACTCTTACTGCTGGAGATAGATGGGGATCTACACTTCCAGAAGTAATTGATCAAAGGAGTCGTTTGGGGGAATCTAGCGATCAATTAAAGAGCAATAGAACCCAACTATTAAAAGCTGATTGACTGACTGACTCCCGGGTGTTCCTTAAATAATCCGATCTTTCAGGAAGTTCGTCTTACGTTAAGGAGCCGGGGGACTGCATCGCATCGGGGCGGGTCATGGTCACCGTGCGGTGTCGGTTCCCGGATGCCGAGCATTAGATAATTACCTTGCTAAGGCTTCTGAGAAATGCCAGGACTCAAGCTAGATATAAGCGCTGCCGTACACGGTTATCGATTCTATGAAGATGAATATAAGAGTCCTACGTCTTAGAGACGACCTGTAATCACAGAGCCGTATGTCATCGACTCATCACCACTTCACTACATGCCGTACCAGGCAAGCATGGAATATCGTGGGAATTCCGTGCTGTGCGCACTAATATTGGCTAGGGTACGTATAATGTGCGCGACGTCATCGCTGTTAAGATATTAGATAGGGCTGCTGCGAGAGATCGAGGCGAATTCAGACTCGGGCTGAATCAATTGAAACGGGAAGATCCCGTGGTTTCGGCTGAGCCGAGGCCGTCGATTCAAGGCGCCTAATGCCACTATATTTCGTCCTAGTCTCCTAGCGCCCTACGTGACCTTGCTTCCTACTATGAGTCAAGTGATTGATTATGGGCGGGCGTGTCATGTGTGAGGTAGGACTAGTATTCCATTCCCTTTCATTTCATATTACTACTATGTATTGTACAGCGTGAGATGAGACGACATGTTATGAGTCGATGGGAAGAACGCGGTGCATGCATAACTGACGTAATATTTCGCGGATTGTGCGACATCGGAAGCAGAGAACAAGAAGGAATGCTCACCCAATACTACCAAGCCACAATGCCATCATCAGATTATTATGGCGTTCTTCTAATGCATTGTGGCGGCTGGAGACGGCTCACATAGCCAAGCTTCTTCACTTCGATCATCATACATTCGGAGATCGCCCCCTGCAGCTGTCGACGCACGGCATCAGCTCTTCTTGTGATTGGATGTTCATCTCGTTCACTCTAACTACCTACTACTCTGATGTGCAACGAGAGCACACATGGTAGTACTATGATATGGCGTAGAGAGTAGGCTCGCATTCCGGTGCATACACAGGTAAAACCCTACCGGCTCGGCCGTAGTGTATCATCGGCCAGCATTCTGACGAACGTTACGTCGTCAATGGCTCGCGCAATTGCGATTCCATCACTTCGCCTACAGCACCATGAATGATGTGACTGGACATGAGCCAGATGGCGAGACGGGATTTGTCACAGTGAGCATCGATAACAGGGGACGCGAGTGAGTTGCAGCAGGTTGTTTCCGTACCTGAGCGGTGTTGCATCGATCTCATCATTCTTGCACCATCTAGCCACTTGCATGCACTACTATGCCTAGTACAACAACCAGGCGGATCAATAGGCTGCCAGGGCGACTGATCAGCAGCCACGGCACCTGTGTGAGTCCGGACGGTGCAGCCAGCGTGCTGAGCACGACGGCACCCATTGGCCACTAAGACCCGCGGACTTGTCGATTTTTTCCAGTCGGTCTCGACGCTGGTCGCGAGGCGGCGGCTTGGCCCTCGCCTACCGGGTAAGCCCAGGCGCTTGGCCAGGGGCAAACTATGGGGTAATAGTTATTTTATCGAAAAAGTTTTGCCCGGGTCCCATGATCACGCCTCGGGGAAGCGATTTCGTAACAACAACCCTTTGTTTGCTAATTGTCTCTTTAGCCTCTGCATCACGCGGCTACCCCAGATTCCACTTGGCTGCCGTTAACTGCTAAGCGCCTTTGCCATCGCCGAATACCAATCCCTACTAACTTATACTATAGTACAGTATGTACTATACAGCACGCTACCAAAAAATTTTAATGGTTTTTTTTGTTCTTTTTTTTTTCTCGTCAGCCGAAACGGGTGACGACAATAGTGGATGGTGTCATCGCCGTCTCCCCCTCCATCCATTCCTCTTCCTCGAACCACTTCGTTCGTTCCTCGCCGAGGCCGACGAACCCTGATCTCCCATTTGTCTCGTCTCAGGTGTCATAGCAAATTTTACTACACTACACTGCCTAGTAGCCCGCCCAGGTACCCAAGGTATACTGCAAATTTCTGAAGCTGGGCTCTTTTTTTCTCCCACTCGCCCCGTTTCGGTACAGTATACGTTATTGCGTCTTGTGACACGTTATGTGCCCTGGCCAAGTGACCCGGTTCTTGCTTGGGGCAGATCCGTCTTTGGAAGGCTTGGATCCTTTTTTTGAGCTTTGTTGGACAGGGACGTCGTAACCTTGACAAAGAGAATCCACCCTTGGACGACTCCCCAAAGTTTAAGTTCACGATGGGATATATTAAGCTCCCCCCCCCCCTCTCCAGGTGGGTTGTTCTTTTATTAGCCAAGTGACAAACATACGGACAAACAAACAAACAACATCGTAAGACATCGGGAATATACATTACGTGAATACATACAACATCACACGTCTATACCGCCCACGTCAGGGAAGACTATTCATATCACAGCAAGTCTCGTCGTCATCGAGTATAGCCAGTTACATCCGCACCAAACCACCACAGAACCAACCCACCACAATGCCTCGCTTCACCATCGCCGAGCCACACCCCACGGTCGGGCAGAACACATACACGCACTCGGGGCGCGGCGGCGCAGGGAACTACTTCCGCGCGCCCAAGACGACGCCGTCCAGCGGGGTCGCGACCGAGCCCAAGGTGCTGCCGCCGTCGGCGTCCAACTTCTACTCGGGCCGCGGCGGCGCGGGCAACGCCCACGTCTCGGAGCGGCGGCCCGTCATGTCGTTCGACGACGAGCTCAAGCTGCACAGCCAGATCGAGCAGAAGCGCGTCGGCCACGTCGGCCGCGGCGGCGCCGGCAACATCTTCGACGTCGCCTCCCCCTCCCCCCAGCGCAAGGACAGCGACGGCGGCAGTTCCGTCTCGAGCACCGCCAGCTCGCGCTCCACCCGCCTCGTCGAGCGCGTGAGCTCTGCTTTCAGCCGGCGCTAGGTTGTGAATTGGGCCCGCTAATAACCTAATTCACCTACCTACCTACCTATTCCTATATATCGATCGCCCATCACCGCTTTAACAGCGGCACTCTTACTCTCCACTTTGCTGTTAATATCCCATTTTCACATCTGGCCTCTTTCTTTCCTTTTTTTGAATCTATCAACTATCAACAACACAAGCACGGCGCCACGGAAGGGGGACACATTACGACCACGGGGAGCACCAAATAAGGGCTCCCAACTACAGATCTATGAGCAAAAAGGGAGGACACGACGGAAAAGTTGCTGGAATTTAATCTATCTCTATTTATTTACTACCTATCTTATTGTTTTTTTACTGTGTGTTTTTGCTCGAGAGGCCATCAGCAAGCGGGCATCTCGGAAGAAGGATTGGAATTCGGGCTTGTCTATATACCCTCTACGCGACGCACACCCCAAGCCCTCTTTCGAAAATGGAAGAGATGGGTTTGGTTTTTTTTTTGTGGTCGTGATTACCGGCTGGCAGACTCCGGGAACGTGTTTTCCCGGCAAAGAAAAGACGGAACGAGATCGAGCAATCGAGGACTGGAGCGAGCTGAATGGAAGCTGCATTGAATTGAATTAAAATAAGAACAATGTTACGAGTCCAAGATATTAGCATCTGTGCTAGATCATGTAGAGTTTCTACTAGATAAATAAGCATAAGACTTTACCAACCTTGAACGTTGTCATAAGCGTATTACCATATTTATGTGTTTGAAGCATTTTATCGTAACCCAGTGTTTGAAGTGCGTAGTATACCAACCTTGCATCATCTGCAGACACATTCCAATTTGAATTCCTTTCGCACGGGGACCAAAAAGTCACACTCAACAAATGGGTATCATTCATCTACCTAAGATGATTAGTTCTCTACCTCGGTTCTCCTTCCGCGTACTATCCCGCGCCTCATCTCACATCCAGCATCCGCCCTTCTACCTAGTAATCATCTACTTCCACCGGTAGGAAACCGTTAATGCGCTGTACGTGGCTGTGGAAGGTCTAGACTAGGTCTGCACGCCTAAGACTGCGACTCTGAATAGTCTTCCTTTCTAGATACCACAACAACCCAAGCTAACTTTTACTACATGCGAAGTATGCACATGTAGTAAGATATGAAAAGGGGAGATGGGTCTGTGCTGATTGATCGGTGAAGCTCGAACCGTATCGTTTCGTTCTCTCTAAACTTCCCCCCTAAGAGGCTCTGATCGTTCTCGTTCTCTTTGGGTTTGTATTATTCCTGGTGCCGCTGAACTACGTGAGTTTCTTATGGATGATGTCAGGATCCTCATGCCAGTCATCGATGCTGACCCACATCTATTGTGTATATAGTCAGTAATTATTCTTATACCAGCAGCGGATTTCGAGGTGAAATAGGGAAGCAAACCTTTCTAAATGTGCTCAACCCAGCCAGAATGCTGCCGCCGATCCAGGTCGAGTATTTCCGCTCCGGCGGGGCGAAGATTTTGATGCGCATGTCTTTAACGGCGAGTTTCTTCACTTCGCTCAGTAATCGATCACCAAACCCTTTTGTGAGCGTGCTCCCACCCGAGAGCACAATATTAGCATATAGTGATTTACGCAGGTCGAGATCCGTCCGGTTAATCGCATCTGTTACAATCTGATGAATACCAGGGTACTCGAGGCCTATAATTTCAGGGTCGAAGAGGATCTCAGGAGCACGGAAGCGCTCCTGGCCGACTCGTAAGCGGTTTCCATCTGGGAGCACATATTCTGCCATCTTGCCCTGGTCCAACTTGGTGCTTGCCCAATCCTTCTCTTCCTGTTTCGGGTTCAACGCCACATACGAGACGGACTCCTTAATCAGCCGCACCACCTCCTTCTCGGCACTAGTGTGGAAGATGTAACCATTCTTGCGTAATAACATCTGCATGTGTTCGGTCACGTCGCGACCGGCTACATCGATACGTTGTATTGAGCTTGGAATCGCGAAGCCTTCGTAGACGGGCACCGCATGAGATACTCCATCGCCAGAATCCATAACACAACCTGTCGTGCGACCACTTGCGTATAGAGAAAGGACGGCTTGGATGGATGTATACAGGGCAGGTACATTAAATGTTTCGAACAGGATTTGGGCGGCTGTGTCGCGATTCGCTCGAGGATTTAGGGGGGGCTCGGTTAGGAGAACAGGATGCTAGCTATAGTGTCAGCAGCAGTGACTCCTTTGCTCCGGAAGAGAATGCCATCGTACTTCTTCACTCATCGTTTTCAGTCCTTCACTGTATACATACTCCCATATTTTCTCCATGTCATCCCAGTCGGTGACGATGCCATGTTCTAAAGGATAGCGGATTTTCAACAAGCCCCTATACTCGGTGGCGGCCTTCTGGCCAATGAAGACCTCACCCTCTAAGGCGCCGGCGAGGACACGAAGATGCTTTGGCCGCCCTACAAAGGAAGGGAAGTAGCATTTCGGCAGATCGTCGCCGGCAAAGCCAGCCCGGATGGTGCCAGAGCCATTGTCGAGCACGATGGGGGCGTTGTGCAGGGAATCCGTCATCGTGGCCGACTTCTAGACCTCCTCGCCCACTGCAGCTCTCCCTATTCACCCTCGCAACCGAGTTGTCGTGTCGTTCTCGTTACTGGAATATCCCGAATTGGGCAAAGTGACGTGATAGTTGAAGCTTGTGTATTTGTTTCTTCCCTTACTTGGCACTAGCCATCTATGTAGCTATAACAGTCAAACGGCCAGGGGGTGTGGGTTATGCCAACTGTTCACCCGTTCAGGGCTAGAGCGAATACACGACAGGGTCTATTGGAATGGATTCCAGAATAATACACTACACTACTTACTCAAGCGTGTGTGTAGTAGCGGCGAGCGAAGGGAGGCCTTGGTATGGAGAGGAGAGGAATGGCGTCGAGAATGTCGTCCAACAACATGGAAGCTCGACAAAGCTACAGGCGACGCGCCTGCCCGTGCCTGAGATTCAGGAGCTTCGGGGTCTGTGAACCGGGAGTTACAGATGGCTGTCGTGCGCTAAACCCGTTGTAGTTAGCGGTGCCTTGACACCCCACAGCTCCCCATCCCACTGGCTACGGGCAGGTGCATGTTGATTTGATGGGATGTATCATATACCTATCATTCTACATGTGCCTTAAGTTACTTCTGTCTGTCATCAGTCATCCTGTGTTATCAAATGCTAGCCCAGTGGACAAAAGTCAAACTATTGCATTTTATTTTAATTAATTAATAAACATCTCTACTATATTTGACGTATACCTTATAACGTATACTTTACATGTATACTTAACTTTATAGCGCAATGTTGACAAAACTAACGAAGACTCGGGTCATCTGCTAAAAGACACCACACAAGCCCACCACCGCCGTCCCAGCAGTCTTAATCTTCGTGCATAAACCGATGCAAATTCTCATTCCTTGCGATATAAGCCCTAATTCTCTTTCCAAAAATCCACAGTGGAATCGTCAGTACGTTAACCGCCACGAAGACACTGCCGAGGACGTTGAATACCGCCAGCACTCCGTCGCGAGCCAACCAGTCGTTGACGAAATATGTCAATCCGAATGTTAGCAGATTGCGGGCATTGATTGCTACGAAAGCTAAACGGGTCATCAAGTCAGTCATTATACTACTAACCGAATATACTAACTTCGGGAATATCATACCTTCTTCGCTTAACTCTTTATGAGCATCGATGACGTAACCAAATACACTCGCATTCGAGAAGGCCAGGCTCATGTTAGCCAGTCCAAAGCAGAGAACCGGTCCGCTCCAGTGCGTCTGATAGTGGACCGTTGCCCCGAACCCGAAGAAGCCAGCAGCGCCGATGAGGAATGAGATGATGATTGGCGGTAGTCGGAACTCTGGTTCGTAGATACCGCGGTTCTTCTTCGCAAGCCACATGCAAACCCAGTCATTCATTGGTCCCGAAATGATCTCTCCTATGAAGCTCAGCAGGAAAGGTGACAGAGAGATCAGCCCAGTCTGTGATACTGAGAAGTTGTACGGCGGCGCTGTGAAGATAACCGCGTTGACGACGCTGAACACCACAATCCACGTCAAGGTAACGCCATACAACAGAAACGCCCAGAGTACAGCCGGGTACCAGAATATTACCAGAGGTCTCAGGAAGATTTTCCACAGGGGCGTCTCTGTGTAGACTCCACTATAGAATCGCAACGAACGCAGAAACGAGTCTTTCTTCTCTATCTGTATCCCTGTTTCTGGTGCTGTCAACGAATGCTCGTTCTGTTCGACAGTAGCCTCTTTCTTCTCTGTCGATTCTCCCTTGGAATCGTTCATCCTGGCTGCTCTCAACCGTTCTTCCCAGGATTGTCTTCGGTAAGCCGTCTCGGGGACGAAAAATATGACTAAGGGTAGTAGAGCCCCAAACAGGATACCACACCATATGAGTGTCCATTTCCACCCTTGGTCCTGAAGTCGCCGTTAGTAATTGCAGCGCAACTTGACAAGTCGGGCTTACTTCTATGATATAACCAGCAATCAACGCCCCACCACTAATACCGCACAGGAGAAACATATTCCAAATGGCGATTCTCGTAGCCCTCTCATGAACAAAGTACATGTCTGCAATAGTACACTGGACGAGGACTTCATATGGAGCCATGCCGACTCCACTGTAGATGCGGGATGCTAGAAAGGTACCGTAGTCCTGCGATACAGCACCCCAAACACTACCAGTGAGCATGATGACGCTCGAAATTGCATAGACAGGTCGTCGCCCAATCTTCTTCGCTATTGGGTTAAATATGAAGAGAGACAAGCCGATCAACAAAATCACCCACGCCGTAGCTTGTGACAGCGTGTTGACCGTAATATTCAAGTCGGCGGCAATTTCGACAAACCCTGGGGACAACATGGGGCCGTAGGCTCCAACCACGGCTGCAGATAGACCGACAATCGTCAGAATTAAATCTTTGCGCCATGTTGGCCACTGCTTCGATATAAGCTTCTGAAGCGATAGGATCTAAACGCTTCAGTACCCACATTCAATGGATCGTTTGGAGAGTCGCTTGGTTGAGGAGCCAATATAATATGTGCATTCCGCCCACGGCCATGCTTGAGTAATTCCTGAGGGATCGTCCGATACTCGCTTGGGATATCATTGGCGTCGGTTAATGGGACTATCGTTGGATGTTAGCAATTGTCGGGGGGTATCATGAGGTGTGGCTTCATACCCGTCCCTGGTACATGGACCATATGCTCTGCAAGAATTTATGCGTCAGATACCGAGACTCATTCTAAAGGCACGCGAGAGCAAAATCTCTGCCAAACGGGAAACAAACGGCTATGGAGTGCGTACTGTCTTCCAGAATTCCCCAAACCATTTCAACGAGATATCACATAAATGGATCAAAAACAAATAAGGTTAATATCCATAATGCGAACTCGAAACACACAGGACGCCCCATAACATCTTTATAGAGATATATAGGCGCCGGCTGTGACTTACTCAAGGTAACTATTGACAAGGATGGGGGCCATGGCACCGAGGTTGATAACACCGGGCGTACATCTATGCCCAGGGCGCGTCAAAGCGGCCATCTCGAGACAGCTCACTAAAACCGAGACGGGTTAATCCATCATGCACTCCGCACTGCTAGCGAGTCGGTAAAGTGGCTCAAAGACATCTGCCGGGCGTTCAACGCAACCCTCGCCGTGCGGGGAAAACGGGGGCACGACGAGCGAAACCCAAGCTGACCTGCAGATCACCAATCACGGCAGCAATTGCATAAGTAAAGCTAGTGCTAGTCAACGCTCCTAAGATGTGTAGATGGTTCAGCTCGAGGGGAAACGTTTACCGAGATGGCGGTACTTGGTTTCTGCCGCGACTGAGCAAGCAAGACGCTGCATAAAAGCCTTACCCCGGGGAAGACCTCATGAGAACAAAGGGGCTATACAGAATAAATCGCATCGCAAGATCCAGTGAAGCCACCCTAACCATGACCTCATCATCACAACCCCCGTCAAAGAGCGGCATCCGCGTGCTCGTCGTAGGCGCGGGCTTCGCGGGGCTCACGGCGGCCATCGAGTGCCATCGCAAGGGGCACAGTGTGACGCTGCTGGAGAAGTTCCCGGAGCTCAAGCTGCTGGGTGACATCATCAGCTTCGGGCCGAACAGCTCGCGCATCTTCCAGCGGTGGCCGGGCGTGGCGGAGCAGCTCGACGCGCTGAGCCAGCGGGCCGACGGGCTCGAGATCAAGAACTGGCTCGGCGAGACGCTGCTGCGGCAGACGTGGACCAAAGAGCAGGCCGAGTTCGGCATCCGCTTCGACGGGCACCGCGGCGAGTTCCACGAGATCGTGTACAAGCACGCGCTCGCCATCGGCGTCGACGTGCGCCTGGGCGCGCGCGTTGAGGACTACTTCGAGGACGACGCTGAGGCGGGCGTCGTCCTTGACACAGGCGAGACCATCACGGCGGACGTTGTGCTCGCGGCCGAAGGCGTGCGCAGTCGTGGCAGGAAGATCGTGCTAGGGTACGACGACAAGCCTAAGGCGTCCGGGTACGCTGTGTACCGCGTTTGGTTCGACGCCGACGAGATCGCAAAGGATCCCGACCTGCGGTTCTTCACGGACAACGGCGACAAGCACGTCGCGTGGCTCGGCCCCGACGTGCACTTCATCGCGGCGTCCGTGAAGAACGGCAAGGATTTCTCGTGGGTGTGCACGCACAAGGTCCGTCTACTTTCCATCTACTCCCGTTAAATAAATCTTCACGCAACGTTCCGGTACGCAATTTGTTCGTTTAGCTAATAGGCAACCGCCAGGACGAGCAAGACATCGAGGAGAGCTGGTCCTTCGAGGCGCCGCTCTCGGACGCGCGCAAGGTGCTCGAGGGCTGGGACCCGGTGGTGCAGAAGATCCTCGACAAGACGCCGTCGCCTTTAATCGACTGGAAGCTCGTGTACCGCGACCCGCTGCCCACGTGGATCTCCGCGCGGCGCCGCATAGCGCTCATCGGGGACTCGGCGCACCCGTTCCTGCCGACGTCGATCCAGGGGGCGTCGCAGGCGATGGAGGACGGCGCCACGATCGCCGTCTGCCTGTCTCGCGCCGCCAGCTCTACCTCAAAAACTCGGGACGGCGTGCAAGAAGCCGTGGCGACGTTCGAGGCGATCCGCTACGAGCGCGTGCGCTCGGCGCAGAAGACGGGCGAGCAGACGCGCGACATCTGGCACAAGGCCGACTTCAGCGCCGCCAAGAGCGACCCGCAGTCCCTGCGCCTGCGCCGCGAGGCCTGGCTGCTCAACTTCGACGCCGAGACCTACGCCGA
This sequence comes from Xylaria sp. Z50, assembly GCA_037356035.1. Classification (NCBI taxonomy): domain Eukaryota; kingdom Fungi; phylum Ascomycota; class Sordariomycetes; order Xylariales; family Xylariaceae; genus Xylaria; species Xylaria sp. Z50. The sequence goes on from JBAWJU010000032.1 coordinate 58,733, forward strand.
GGACCACTACGCGGAGACGGCGCGCGTGCTCCGCGCGAACCCGCACGGGGGCATCTTCGGCGACACGGAGCCCGGGCGGCGGCTGCACGTGCCCGAGGGCAGGGAGGGGTACGTCGAGTACAACGAGATGAAAGCAGCAGAAAACTCGGTGCAGAGCGTCGAGGTAGAGCACATAGAGCACGTGAGTGCGTGAGAGTCATATTGAAAACGTTTAAAGAGTTTTTATTCAGGGGCTTTTGTCCTTATTTCATTTCTTATCGATCATCTTCTCCCTCCTTTTCTTTCTTTCCATTTTCAACCCTTGGATATTCCCCTCCGAACCTTAACGCCGCTGAACATCTCGCTGTTGTTTGTATATACATAGAAGAATAGAAAGTGGCGTGTAGCGATGTAGTTTTTAAATGCTCATTAGAGGTCGTCTATCGAGTCCCCAAGTCGGGTGGATTGAGGTCATTATAATGCCACATGTCCGTCTAGCAAGAGGTATGCGAGGTACGGCCATCCCAGAGCCATGAACATGCCGGGGAAGTATCTGTGGCCATTTATATTAGCATTCTACGCTTATAGCATTCGTTCCAAGGCTGAGAGAGGGTGGAGCATACATCAGAAGAGTCTGAGCCCGAGTCCGAACAATCCGGCCCCAGTCCGCGGGCGCCGTGCCAGTGCTGTATTGTTTGGCGAGTTGGGAAGATGCGGAGCGGCGGAAGGCTTGTTGCCAGACTGGTGCCCTGAGAGCTTGTCTTGAGATCAGACGGGCAGCTTGGGCTGTGATCGGCGACATATTGAGGTAGATGAGGTGAGAGGGACCGCCGGAGTGGAGTTGATGATGATACTCTATACAGGAGTGGAGAGAAGAGAGACTGGTTATGTGCTCTCAAGGGGTCTTATTAATATGTTCTTATTAGATGTCTATGACGAGGGGGTAATATATCTCGTCTGCATCGTCTGGGTGGTGAGCTTTCTTTATACCATCTACAACGACACCGATTACCGAGTCTGGCGGGGCCGGGATATGTCATATGCTCCAAGTTCCCTCTAAACGGCGACCTTTGGGTCGAACTGACCTGATGAGCGTCCGGGATTTGTTCGTCTACGAGCTCGAACATACGATCTGACCCAGCCTTGTCAGGTGAGTCCGCCGACGACAGCCACCCGGTAGCCCGGGACCGGATACTTGGCATCCAGCTCACCTTGGCTAGACCTATGGCATAATTCGCAATTACCCCAGAGTCTGTGCTCTGTCATGTAAAACGTTTATTCTTAGGCATTTTCAGGCACGAAAGGTCCTACAACATATCGGCAGGGACCGGGCGATCGCAGCGCTGGATGGCGGCGAGAAATAAGCTAGGGCGGGTCTTCAATTGCCCGTTGATCCTCACGAGTGAGATCTTACTATTTTGTATGTAAAGTCTTGTAATTCCCATTCATTTATTGGCTCGCTGGATTAGCCATAAGCGAAAAAGAGCGAATTCGCTACCGGCGAGTCCTAATTTGCAGCAAGTCAAATAATTAGGAGGATTCTGTGTGGTACGATGTGGTGTGATTGTGATGGTGAAAGTGACCTGATGCACACGCCCGAGAGAGTGGGGTCGCATTAACGGGCAGACTAGCAAAAGAAACGTGGGACTCCGTCCGTCTCTTTGCCCGGAGTCATCTCAGCTTATTATAATAAGCGGCCGTTTCTTTCCTTCCTTTTACTTTGCTTATTTGGTTTAGTTTTTGATGCCCGAATTTATCGCAACCCGACCGTTGCGGTTAAGCCAATTCGCTTTCCGAGTTTCCGGCGTCCGAGAAGCAAGACAACACCATGAGTGAGACTTTGCGCTGAGTATCAACACTCACCAGCATAGTTCAGACTCATGTTTGTCGAGAGCGATGAAAATGCTTTCCATGATGAGTGTTTTATGCCGACATGTTCATCGCCTATTGCCGCGTGTCGCATTGTGCATTTGGCCGCACAATAACGAGGTAATGAATAACATCCAATCGTGATTGCTACTTATTACGACGTTAGGGATGTCGATGCAACGTTGCCCATCATCAATCGAAACAGATTAGACCCGGGCCAGTCAATCCAGTCTTGGAAAACCAAACTGGTGGTGTCTCGCTGAAATTGACCAGTGCACTTCGCTCGCCTTCATTCTGAGCAATCTTTGGTCTGTTTCAACTACCCGGCGGTGATCATTCGCTGTGCCCATGGTCATCTATTTCGGAAGCCGTGGTCTTTCAACTTTCAACACAGTTGAATGACGCAGTACTCATAGACTGGAGACACAGACTGGAGAAAAGAGAAGACGAGTAAGCCTCTGCCCCAGTCAGAACCAGAACCGCTGTTTGATCGCATTGCCACTTGGTGATTGATTGATTAATTTTTTGAGGTGACAGCCTGTCTCTGCATCCAGCTATTTATGGAGATTCCCCAAGATTACCTCGTCTTCTTGTGATGCAGACCAAATGGAACGTTGGGGCGGGATGGCAAGGTAAGTCGATAGGTAAGGTAGGGTGTTGGTACACTAGGCGTTGGGGTTCCAACGATTTGGAGGCATCAGTAAGCCAATAATCTGGTGCCGTATTACCGTATTACCTGATATTCCAGTACTTGCATGGTACGCTAGTATTGAAACAGGGGAGCGCGAGTGCCTTTGCAGGTTGGGGGCAACAACTGATGGCCGGAAGTACCCAGGTACCTACTTGATACTGCTTAGATGTGATTGTAGATACAGGGGACTAGTCTACATCGGGTCTAGTCAGGCCAGTGTTCTCGTAAAATAGGCGGCGGGTAGGCACGGGCCAACACACTTCCCCCAAAACCCAAGTAAGTTGCTAAAGAAATCGCGACTCTGTAACTGTTGGTTTATTGAATCAAATCTCGTTTTGTACAAGTTACTCCATACAACACTTGGAGCTAATTGTGTGTCTTGTCTTGCCCTCGTTGACCTGCTTTATCGCCGTGATCTTTCTGCTTCTCTTTAACTGTCTCTCATACATCTGTCTTCCTCATTTTGCTGTTGCGCTTACAATCCTCTGCACTGGCTAGCTGTTGATCCCGCTCGGCTCGACCCGTTTTGAGATTGATTCATTTCATCGCGTTTCTCACATCTGAAACCGCGCCCATCTCCAATTCGTGACGGGACAGCCGAGCTAAGCAAACGATTGGCAATGGGAGGGCTGTCCACGCGCCTCCATTGAATTCTATAGCCGCCGTCTGCAAGGCTAGGTGTCACGAAGCATCAGCATATTCTTTATCGGATAATATTTATCTTCATCGTCTTCTTCTTCATCTTGATCAACAAGCAGAGACTGGTTGGTCACTATGCTATAGGAGTTTGGTGCTTGGTCCGATGCGCTCGGGTACGTAAGGTCAGGTCTTATGATTCCATTGTTCCCGATTCCCTTCCTCTTGTAATTCCCGTTCTGCTGGTTGAGTCGATGATGAGCAAAAGGTAAAAGGTCCGACTGCAAGTGGATCTTCTGGTTCCGAATTGTATGCACGCCAAAACGGGACAACTACTGTCCAATCAACGCGTCTTGTTCTCCCTCACATTTCGCCAAATATCTATCTCTCGATACTTTTGGTTATAGAGAACAAGACAAATTTCAAAAGCAGTATATCTGCTCAGGCCACTACATGGAGCTTGGCCTCGCTCTTACTTCTTTATCGAGGTCGAGCCAAAGGCTGTGGCGAAGAAACATGACTGAGGGTTTCCTCACTCAATCGGCCGAGTGCTGTGATTCGAAGCCGCTGTTTCCCCGCAGATTGAGGTGCATATTAAAAAAACTGAAAAGACCTGAGACCGGCCAAGCAGAACTTGTCTTGTTTTAATAAATACTCCCCCATACATTATCGGCAAATTTCAGCTGACCACTTTACACTTTAGGTTTCATCGCGTTCTTGTAACACCTGGTCCTAAACATCGCGTATATAATCCACCAGAACAAACCACTACAAATAAATCTCTCCTGTTACCTCCCTAGTTGTTGCAGTGGTTTATTAGTCTCCCAAGGTGTAGGTAGCAGCAATCCACCTCCTGGTAGCACAGGCTCTCTTTTTCTTCTTATATTCTTATTTCCCCACCTTCTTGATCTTCCCTCTGCCTGGTGGAAGGCCGTACCAATTCAGACTTGGCTCGGCGGCGCAAAACCTGTCATGCAACCTAAAATCTCAAAACACCATTGTTCACGCTTACTTAATTTCTACCCAATAGTACCTTACAGATGAATGGTTGGGGAAAGGAATTTCCGTGGCGCTTGCCAACGATATGACAACCCGTTTATATAAAACACTACATCCACAAACAGGAAACTGGCTAACCACGTAAATGTGGTTTATATATGGATGAATGGCCTGGCGTATAATTAGCGTTCAAGTTGGGCCCTAGGTGTAGTTCAGGCTTACAAAGGACTTCGAAAGAACTAACCATACTTTCCTACTATGGATCCACAACAAATTCAAAGGTGTAAATGGGAAGGATGCCGTGCACACGATGTGGTTTTCGGAGGCATATACTGCCAAGAGCACAAGAGACAATATTTTCAAGGCCGCCCTCCACAGTTGGATAAAACCCAGCCTTTCGCAAATTTGTCGCCCAAACCACCACCACCACCACCAGGTCTCCCCAGAGATTCCACAACAACTCGACCGGAAAATCGAGGAAATGAAAACGGCTTGTTAAATAATGTCTATTCCTCTGCCACATCATCGCCTACGAACGAAAAGAAGCAACTTTCTGGTAAACACACGGCACGAAAAAGCACCAAACAGCCGTTAGATTTAGGGCAAGGCTATGTTTCTGTGCCGACATCTCCTATTCGGAGGCCGTCTGTAGACACGCCGTCCATAACAGACTCACGGCCGGTGAAAAGACAACGTGTCTCAGGTATGCCGAATTTACCTGAGTTCTATCCAAGGTCCAACTGTTCCTCGTTCTCCGAGAATGGCATTCCTCCATCGTCTAAAAGAGGTATGTTCAGACAGTCCGAAGAGAGAACTTATAAACTTAGTGCAGTAGACGATTTTGCACTGCGACCTAAGAAGAAAGAGGCCGCAAATGAGTCGGCGAAGTCGAAGGCCTACAACGACCAACGACAACCATATCGAAGAGAAAGTCATCATAGTAGCTCAAGTCAACAAATACCGAGCTCGAGTAGGCCGGCCCAAGGCAGCGGTCCGAACGGCCTGGTCCATCCGCAGTCACTTATAATAGATCTTACTCGGGATGATGATCGAGAGCCACGGTTACAGCAACTCAAGCCCCATCTTTCCCCAAAAACTCACCTGTCGAATGGCACCGCAGCGAGTCACCAGAAACCCAAGAAACCTTCTGACGAAATACCCGATTTACATCGCGAACCACGGGGTTTTGTGGCAATCAACCACAAACAATTTCGGGAGGGGCCGAAGCAGCCAGCTAATGTTCCTCAAACCGAACATGGGTCCTCTGTTGAACAAGGCTCAAGAAATTTACATGCTCAACCGTCCCCGCAAAAGACAATACCAAAAGCTCCCATTGTACAGGCCGCTTTGAAGGCCGCTTTGAAGCCCGAAAAAGAGGCACCTCCCGAGCAACCGGTTAGCAAACAACGGGCAAACGTACCTGCTTTGAACAATGGCTTAGGGCCTGTGCACACAGACGCTTCGGACACTCCCACACGTCAATACAACCTGCCGCCTACCGAGGAGCGTCAACTTGCCAATGGGATTCGTCAATTTTCTCTCGACGAGAAAAGCTCAGCCCCAGTCAATCCAACTCCAGGTCCTACAGAAACGGAGCAAATAACGACCGAGAATACTGCCACGGTCACAGAACAAGCCACGCTCATTCCCGATGCACCAATGGCTCCCCGGCCTCGACCAACTAAGGTCGCGACACCGCACCAAATAAACGGAACACAGCCACCTGTGCAGGTTGTGCAGGATCCTCCTGTTCTCCAACCCGAAAAAAGCCAACCGCCTACAACGATTAACCAGGGGCCTCTATCAGCCTTATTGGGGGGCCGGGAATGGAAGAACATGTCTCCTGAAGAACGGCGTCTCTTCTGGGTGTCACAACATGACCCGGTGGCCTTCGACGCTCATATTTACAGCGAGAATAACCGACCTTTTCGACCAGGGGATGCTTTATATGGAGTCGATATCGACACATTGCCTTCGCGTCCTACCCGTCCGGCAATGCACTTCGATTACATCGACCCGAGGCCCCGCTACTCAGAGCAACGCTTCGAGGAGTGGTACCAGCGGAAGCAGAAAGAGATCATGGCTCGCGGCAACCGGAAGAAAAACCTCGGCAAGGCCGTGAAGCGAGCGGCTCAACGGAAACGCGCCGCACCCATTCCTTCCGCGAGCCAGAGACGGGGCGCCCTGCCGCAGCGCGTGCGGGATAATCCGAAGTGGGTGGCGGCGCTCGACGTGCTGGAGAGAATCGAGGCCCAGGTACGGGACAAAGGCGTGAAGAGGCCGCCGCGCGAGAACGGCGTCAGAAGCAAGGCGCCGACGCCCATGCAGATCGATCTCGATTCCGACGCAGATGTAGAGTCGATTTGACGATCGACCGAATAGCTGGCTGCCGGCGATGCATTGGAACATGCATACCGCGCCCGCTTTACTTTCCTGGAGCCAGTCGTACGCACATCGCGACGACGTGGCTACACGATCTATATATCTGCGTACTTACCTACTACCTACTACACACGACACGATCAGACGCATATAACTTCTATATACCCCGGCCTCAAATCTGCCTGCAACCCCAGCATCACAGAGATAAGGACGATCGATATAAGAAGATTCGGCGCATCGCGCCACGGATATACGAATGGACGAAATGCAGGAATGAAATCATTGATGGGATAGATGGATGGAAGGAAGGGAACACAAGGGATAGAACACAGGGCAGGGCAGGGCAGGGCAGGACTCGCGAATCTCTGTCAAAGTAATGGAACTGACCAAACAACCTACCTAACTTTCGACACCGGAGCAGGTGGGCGTTATATAGAGACTACAGACCTTCTGCCTATTTTGCTTACTTACCAGCAGGTACCTACCTACACACCGACGAGACGTAGGTAGGTAGGTAGGTACTTGAATAAGCAAGGCAGTGAGGTAGATAAGCCAGTATAGCACAGCACAGCATGGCACGGTCAGTATCTGGCCCGGCACGGAAATATTGCATACATACACACCCATCTACACAGTCAACTCCGCGTCTTCATATACGTATTTAGGCCTTTTTGAATTATCTTGACACGACATGACTTCACTTGACATTGTTCACTAAATCTCCATTCCTTTATTTCATCTCATCTCGTCTCATTTATTTCATTCGACTCCAGCAGAGTAGCCCAACCCCAGACTTTTTTATCTACCTGCCTGCCCACCTACCCGAACATTTTAGTCCAATCCAGTTCTTTCTAGACCAGCTGATCCCCCCCTCATCTTTTCTTTTCTTCATCTCATCATCACAAAATTTTCAATGTACCTCAAAAAAGCCAATATACATGCGGGGTATAGTTTTAAAGTGCCTTAAACTGTATATCTTTTTTTTTTTACAACTATGATTTCTGCGATAATAGGTTCAGCGCGCTACCGGCGAGTATGAATTGAGCCTGGTCGCGGCTGACAGCATGGCGTGTAGGAATCAGGATTTCCTCTCCGGTGCGGAAGTTCTTGACGCGTAGTGAGACCTCACCTTGTCCGCCATTCCGGAGCATATCGAGTAGACCGACGGTCTCGACCTCGTCGCAAGCGTTGATGCGGTCGTAGTCGGCCTCGTTGGCGAATGTCAGGGGTACTACACCTTGTTTCTTGAGGTTTGTTTCGTGGATGCGGGCGAAGCTCTTGGTGAGAACCACGCGGGCACCTAGGTACCGCGGCTGCAGGGCTGCGTGCTCACGTGCACTACCCTCGCCGTAGTTGTGCTCAGCAACAACGAGCCAGGGCTGAGCGGTTTCGCGCCATCGCTGTGCGAGCTCTGGGATCGTATGCGAAGAGCCGTCTGTGTCGTATGCGACGTTGACCTCGCCCGTCTCAGCGTTAGTCGCCGTGTTCAGCGTGTTGGCGCTGATGTTGGGGAGATGGCCCTTATATTTTAACCAAGGTCCAGCAGCCGAGATAGTATCGGTCGTGCACTTGCCTGTCACCTTGACGAGCACTCGCAGGCCAGTTAGCTCGGATGCCGGGAAGGGCTCAAAGGGCTCTAGCAGGGCGAGACGTGATGAGCTAGGTGAGATAGCGACATCGACCGATGGGTCTGGGGCCGACATCACAGCCCGGAACTCCTCCCGTGCGATTTCAAAAGGCTCTAATGGGATCTCCTTGCCCGATGGTGGTGTGAACCGGAATTCCTTGCCGGAAGCCGTCTGCAACGAATCAGTCATAGGGTTGAACGTAGTGGTGCCCGCGAATGTCATAGCCGTAACAATCTCAGGTGATGCTAAGAAGTTCATTGTGTCTAGGTTGCCGTCGTTACGGCCCCGGAAGTTACGGTTGAATGATGTGAGGATAGCATTAGGAGTACCTTTCTCGACTCCATCTTGACGTTTCCATTGGCCAATGCACGGGCCACAGGCATTCGAAAGTACAGTGCCACCAGCCTCTTTGAAGGTGTCTAGTGGGCCGTCTCGCCGTAGTGTCTCTCTAATTTGATCACTTCCGGGGGTGATGTAGAAGTGGGACGCCGGCTTCACACCGGCTTCTAGCGCCTCCCGTACCATACCCTCCACACGGGTCATATCCTCGTAGGAGCTGTTTGTGCAGCTACCAATGAGGCCCGCAGAAAGTTTTTCGGGCCAGTTCTCTTCCTGTACGGTTTTTTTGAATTGGGATAGGGGTGTAGATAGGTCAGGGGTGAAGGGGCCGTTGATATGAGGTTCCAAAGTGGCCAAGTCGATGGTAATAACCTCGTCATATTGAGCATCTTCGTCAGCCTTCAGGGAGACGATATCAGAAAATCTCTTAGCCTCAGCAGCCACATCATGTCGGTGGGTAGACTCGAGATACCGCACATGGGCTGGGCTGAACGGGAATATCGAGGTCGTGGCGCCAACCTCGGCACCCATGTTACAGACGGTGGCCATGCCAGTGCAGCTGAGCGTCTGGACACCAGGTCCGAAGTACTCAATAATGTAACCTGTACCACCGCGGACTGTCAATTTACCTGCGAGGTTCAGGATGATGTCTTTGGGCGAGGCCCAGCCGCTCAGCTTGTTGATCAGCTTCACGCCAAGGATGCGGGGTGCCTTCAGCTCCCATGGCGCACCAACAAGGGCTTCAACGGCATCGGCACCGCCAACACCAATAGCGATGGTCGATAGACCTCCGGCGTTGGGCGTGTGGCTGTCAGTACCCAACATCATAAGACCTGGAGCAGCGTAGTTCTCAAGAACGCTCTGATGAATAATGCCAGCACCGGGAGGCCAGAATTCAATGCCGTACTTCTTTCCAGCAGACTCTAAGAAATCGAAGACCTCCTGGTTCATCTTAATACCGGACTCCAGATCAGACTTAGCGCCGTTCTCGCCCACAATGAGATGGTCGCAGTGGATGCTGGCGGGGATAGCGGTCGTAGGCAGGTTGCAGGTCATGAACTGAAGAAGAGCCATCTGTGCCGAGGCATCCTGCATGGCGACACGGTCAGGCTTGAGCTTCAAGTTTGCGGCGCCCCGAATGTCACGTCCACCGTTCGTGTTAGTCATCAGCGACTCCTCGGCATTGTCCAAGTGGCTGTAGAGGATCTTCTCGGCCAGGGTAAGGGCACTGCCCCTCCCGAGCACCTCCTTGACCTTCTCATAGTTCTTGACGAGCTTCAGGTAGGGCGGAATCCGTGGGTTCGAAGTATCGAATGTAGGAGTCGCAAACGATCGAGGGCGCGTGATGTCCCCTCGACGGCCTCGTGCTATGAGTTGCTGCAGATGGATGCGTTAACAAAACCATAATAGGAGAATTAGGTTGGCTGAGATGAGGAGAGAAGACTTACCCGGAGGCTTGCGCCTCGACGGCCGGCGATCTCAATTGCCCTCATCCTTCAGAATCGCGCATAGCAACTTGTTCAGAGTCACCAATGCTTTCAAGATGCAAGAAAGAATCCATCAGAGAAAATCCGATGGTTAATTGACAATTCGACGTCTCTGATTGGTTGTCTGTGTGAGAGCGAGGTGCGATGCCGGAGAGAGGCGGCATTACCTAATGCACGGAGTTGCCGGGTGTTAGCCGGGTGCCGTCGTCTGTTGCCGGCGCATCATCTGGGCTGTGTATTTAGCGCGTCACATCATAGTCCATAGAGTCCATAGTAATATACCACCCTATCTATAGGCTATAGCAGCTATCTATAGGTTGGGTACCAGGTTAGGTCTACATGTAAGTAGGTAGGGTCTAGGCTCTACGCTAGTCTAGGCAGTTTTAGTGTGGAATGGTGCAGTTAGGCGAGCAAGCCCGTAACCTGTAACCTGCAACGGCCTAAACATTCAGATATTAACCTACCCCATTCTTCTTCCTGGTCATCAAAGAAGCCCTGGTATGTTGACCAAGACAAGCAAGTTCAGAAGTTTGCAAAACAACGAGGTAGACCCGAGAGCCCTCACGATGAATGTCATCGAGGCACTTCACATCGAGGCACCCTGACGACCGCCAAAGCCTGGCCAATCACAGCTACTGCTACTATTTCTTTTTGCCGTCAGGTGCTAAGCGAGTCATACCAAAGTTGCACAAAGTCGCAGCTTGATATCCCAATCCTAGCGATGCTTTACAGTAGCGTCTTGGAAAGCAGGTAAATCGTGGCATATTGGCCAACGTTCAGCAGTCCCTGGTACACTAGTGTAAGACCTAGCTGCATAATACCTATTCAAGAAAAGAAACGAGGGGCGATTTTCTAGGAAGAGCACTACTGGACGACTGGTAGATCTGCGTACCTGTTTTCTTTCTTTGCCGGCATCCAAGATGAAGGGATAACCGTCCAACTTCCGGCACCTGTTGCCAAGCCCAGCAGAACCTAGCAAGTCAACCATCTCCATCTACACATAATCAGTGCTAGAGCACTATATATATAGTTACTCAGACTAACGGCTAATGGCGTTAGACCAGTTATCATGTAGTGTACCTAGTGTAAGAGGTACACACGATTCCGGTAAAAGCCATACCGAGGTCAAGAGGAGGATTATATAGTAAGTCCACTAGATTCCATGCGTCGTTTTCACTGATATAACGGTTCGTGGACTCGGCCGGAAACCTGCACATCTCCGATACAATTTCTGCCTGACGAGGGTCACGTAGCATCGCGCAAATCGCGCATTTCATGAATTACGGGCTTGAAAGGATCAAAGAAGTCCGTACTACACCTACACCTACACCTACGCCTGCACCACGTACTACATAGTATTGTTGTAGCGTAGTGCGTATTCCGCACCTTTGTAAGCTCCAAGCCTCCAAGTCGTGGGGACGAGCGCGTGAATATGCGGTATGTTCGTGGAGGAATTGCCTGATGTTATGTTCTAGCGGTGAGCCTTCCAACTCGATGGCCATTGGAATGAAACAATCATCCTCTCACAGCGATTGAATTCTACATAGACTATCTCTCCCTATATACGTAGTTATCATACAGCCTCGTACATACACCCCTCGGTCCGGTCCAACCGAGACTAACCTGATCCAGTAGCTCGGTGCGATGACAAGGTTCCCACTTAATCATACCCGTCTACAAAACGTCTCTTCCAGTAACGAGAATGACTCGCCTGTTGCATAGTAGTGTATGAGGATTGATTGGAACAGACACGGTGGCCGGTGGGAATTAGGGCACTGTCGGGGCATCGTATCACGCTTGGACACAAAGCATTTTCTGTGGCTGACACCTACGCCAAGCTGACAGCCATGCTAGGGCTGAAGTGTCTCTGCTGAGGTCGCGCGCAAAACTTTGTCTTAGTACGCTTCTACACTACGCGTAGTTATTAATATCGCCTGTCGATCAGCAATATCCTAGTAATAAAATAAAAGCATCGCCAATCAAGCCCACTTTTCCTCTCATTAATTGTTATTATTGGTATCAGGCTGGTTGGCTAGGCTCGAGCCCGAGAGAATGAATCCTTCGGCAGTATCAGAGGCGAGCGATCATTCTGATGGCATGTCTGAACGACGATCAGACAGACAGACCAAAGTCGCCGGCTATTACTTGCAGTACTACGTATGTACAGACAGTGTCGGCTACTACCCAACTACTGTCTCTCTGTCGCCCCGTAGTGTACATACATAGGAGTCCCATACATACTATGTGCAAGTAGTGTGTGCGCAAGGGGGGTGGGTGGCACAGTTCGTGTACAGTATATCGGTACAAATATCCAAGAGCCAGGGTCAACAGCAAGTGCGCATGTATGCGGCACAGCAAAGAAGCTTACTTTTAGGTTTTTTTAAGGTTTGCCCATGCATGGAAGAACCTCCTCATACGTCGCTCCAATTATTCCGTGATCCCCTTCCCTATCTAGCCAATGCCCCATCCAGCTTTGCCTTGATCCTATTCGTGCCTTTACATCGGGACTCGGTTACCGATTCGGTTCCTAAATCCCAAATCCGTCATTGTGCGAAGAAACGGCTTGGTCAGAGCTTGGGCACCGTTACTAATTCCAGGCCTTCTCTTCGTCTCGGGTCCTCGGGAGCCAACTAAAGAAACATATCATAGTGTACACAGTGGCCTCTACCCGTCAGATGCGAACCGATTACTGTTCTTCGTCATGGCGGTGCTTCACTGTCCCCACACGGGCCTTAACGACGGACCCTCACGATACTCGCTCGTCCGGGCTAGTCAAGCTCGATAAGCATGGATCTACGCTCTACGGTTAACGCTACACCCAGTCGTACAGTAGTGTAGTACAATGTAGTCATATTCAGCTTTGGGGACCTACACTAGACGTCGTCGATCATGGGGAACCGTCGTGTAGGTGCCCTTAGCAGTTCGAGATGTCGTTTTTGTTTTGACCATGCCCTACAGTCTTCACACGGGAACTCACGATGTCCTGACTGTTTTCCTGCCTATTCAAGCGTTGTGTAGATCGTCTTAGTACTATCGTAGCATCCGACCCCCTATCCAAAGTCTTGGTACTCTCGTTTCATTGACTGTGACTAGTCACTAAGGCGTGGGTTGCGCCAAAACGCAAAAAGCCCACCCGGCCGGCATCTCGAACAAGCTACCTCCAATAAGCTGCAGCATTTGCGCCTTGCGCCAGCCGATGGAATAAGCAATGGGTCCCCCGTCTTCGCCTCGCCCGTGCCATAGGAGAATCAGTGCCCACCCCAGCTTACGCACCCTAATCGAGAATCCTGGTGCCAGTCAAAGTAGCTCGCCAAGCCTACTACTCCTGTAGTGTCGAGGCCGACATGCTGCGATACTACAGTATGGGTGTCCATCCATCAACAAGCGTTGCGAATGACGGGGTTAGATGCTGCGGATGACATCCTGGGCGGTCCTAGGTCAGCGTGGAGTCAGACAAGTAGTGTAGTGTAACTCGATCTAAGTCAGTATGGAATGCCTCTATATATGGTTGGCATTCCCTCTTGATCGTTCCAACGGGTCTTGGAAGTAATTTTGTAATTTTTATTCTTTTTCCCAAGCATAACTTTCAACATGCCTGCTGTTTGGGTCTACCCAGTCCTTGCCCTTGTGGGCTTGGCGATATATCGTATTCTTCAGATCGGTAGCAGACCAAAGGACTTCCCTCCTGGACCACCGACCATCCCAATTTTAGGCAACCTACACTTGATGCCCAAGGAGAATGGGCATATTCAATTCAAGAAATGGGCTGAGGAATATGGGTAAATACACCTATTCCTAAACCTCCTCAAACATGGCTAATATCGATCGGATAGACCGGTTTACTCACTCATGCTGGGACCAAATGTCATGATCGTGTTCTCTTCGGACCAGGCTGTGAAAGACACATTCGATAAGAAGAGCTCCATCTATTCATCTCGCCCTGAGGTCTACATTGCACGAACCGTCGGCGGTTCACATAAGGTCGATGGCGGTTATCGTGTTCTGAACATGGTGAGTCGATGAGAGATATACACACCGTTCCATTGACTACATCATCACTAACATGTCTTCTTCTTCTTAGCCATATGGTGATCGATGGAGGATGGCCCACCGTGTTTATCATAGTATTCTCAACATCAGGGCCGCCAAGAGCTTCGTTCCTTACCAAGACTTGGAAAACAAGCAGATGCTCCAGGGTTTCCTAGAGAATCCGGACTCGTTCATTGACCACCTACGTCGCTATTCCTTCTCGTTGACCACGCAGATGATTTACGGTTTCCGAACGCCTACACTGGACGACTGGAGACTAAAGTCGCTGTTTCACAACCTTCATCAGTTCTCTAAGGCTATGGGTACCGCGTCTGCTATGATCCTGGACATGTTCCCCCCTCTACGAACCTTGCCCGATACTCTCCTCCCAAGCCGGGCACACGCCAAGAACCTCCACGACATCGAATTGAAGTTCCACAAGGGTAACTGGATGGATGTGAAGAAGAAGCTCAAGGCTGGTACCGCTAAGGTGAGTTAATCCTATCCCTGCGTTATTACCTAGGAACCCCCATGCTCATGCCGCCTCTTCTAGCCCTCGCTATGTGTCGATTTGATTAAGGCCCAAGATGCCGAGGGTTTCTCCGACGAACAAGCCGGTTACATCGCCGGAAACCTCCTAGAGGCCGGTGCCGACACCACGGCTGCCCAGCTCACCGGTTTTGTTCAGGCTATGTTGTTGTACCCCGAGGTGCAGAAGAAGGCTCAGGAAGAACTTGACCGCGTCTGCGGCGGCCGTCTCCCGACCATGGAGGACTGGGACGATCTCCCCTATATCCGCGCTTGTATCAAGGAGACCAATAGATGGATGCCGACAGCTATTTTGGGGATCGCACACTCTAACAACAAGGAAGACGTGTACATGGGCTACAGGATCCCCAAGGATTCTATGTGTGTAGTGAACGTCTGGTATGTATCCTACCCCAAGTCAAGCCTGCCGGGGCAATGCAACTAACCTACCCCACAGGGCTATTCACATGGACCCCAAGCGCCACGCCAACCCATCTGTATTCGACCCTGAACGCTTCATCGACGACAACACGACCTCGCAGGAGTCGTCGCAGCAGAGGGACGTGTCGAAGCGCGACAACTTCCTCTTCGGCGTCGGCCGCCGCATCTGCCAGGGCATGCACATCGCCGACCGCTCCATGTTCCTCGCCATCTCGCGGCTGCTGTGGGGCTTCCGCATGGAGGCGCCCCTCGACGCCGCCGGCAACCCCATCATCCCCGATCCGTCCAAGCTGATCCCCGGCATGCTCGTCCAGCCCGAGCCGTTCCCGGCCGCCATCAACCCCCGCACCCAGAAGCACGCCGACACCATCCGCGCCGAGTGGGCCGAGTCCTTCAGCCTCCTCGACGCCGAGGAGCAGTGGAAGGAGATCCCCAAGGGCATGGCCCTGTCCACGTACGAGCCCGTCACCGCCGCCGACCTCGAGAAGGCCTAAGCGGATTTCGAAACGTCGGTTACGTGGTTGGGTTTACCAACTACCTAAGACCTCATTTTCTTGCGGCATTTTCGCATCTTTCATTTATTCACTCTTGAAAGCGCAAGCCGCACATTATAAATATGCATATAGAACGAACGAATGACGGAGGGCGATTTCGGCTATTTATATCAAATGGCACGGAATGGAAGGGACCGTCTGTATATAGGATCATGGTGCCCTGGCGTGGCCGGCGCTTGGGTTATTTTTGTTTGTTTGTTTTTTTGGGTATCTCGTTTATGATGGAATGGGCGTGATACCAATTTAGTGAGAGGAATGGATGCAAATGGGATCTTTTCATCGCTTAGGAGCATTAAGGGATTATTTGGCACGGCTAGGCTAGGCTTTATAGATAAAACGATACATTTCAGCTTTCAAAACTTCTTTCCTGGGAATTAGGTGCTTATGTGTAAGATATGCTTGGTGTGTATATTACTAGGGAATTTCTCTATGGTGATAAGTTTAATTGTGTAATGCTTTTAACTTGGCGTTTAAGTCGAGAATAAAGATATATAGAAAAGCAACCTAGGTTATATTGTCCGTTAGGTTTTAGGCAATGTAAAGTTTTAAAACTTATGTTATATATCCCGTAGCCTGGTTATTATATTTCCGGAGTTGCTGTGTACTAATAGAAAAGAGGTACTGCTGGCTTTGCAAAAGTTTTTGTTTTGCTGCAACTATATCTAAGGCCTAAGTTAAAAGCTAAGAGTTTGCTAGGCCACTTATTTTTACACCAGTGTTTATTTCTATGATTATTATGATTTTTTAATTTTAAAAAATGTTTAGTTAAGAGGAAATCTTAAACCTAAGCTACACTATATATTAAAGATTTCCTAGGGAAAATACTTTTACCTTACGCTAAATTGATTATACTGCTTATACAAACACTATATTAAGATAGCTTAAGAAAATGTTATTACTATAGTGTAAGTAACCTTTTAATCTAACGGATTTACTACACTAAGTACTATCCTTGACACGCCTAAGTGCCGAACCCTACGTATTGCACTGTAACTTCACGGTGTAGCACTGCTTTTTTAGTCCCGCGCGAGGGGAGAGGCCAAGCCAATTTTATATCTGCCGGCATGGAGAAAACTAAAGATTCCCTAGGAAATTCCTTTTACCTCATGCTTAATTAATTGCACTGCTTATATGAACGCTATATCAAGGCAGCTAGAGAAAAAAAAAAATTTTAAAAGAAAAGCTAATATAATACACCTATGACTATCAAGCTATATCCCTATAATTTTTACTAGATGTTAAAATAGACGTTACCTTACCACCATTTATAACAAGGTGTAAGGGTACGCATCAGTCATTGTTCCGTTTTAAGAACATCCTTAAGGATGCTGTCTACTAGTTCTATTACGCACAAGGAACGGTGTCCAGAGGACAGTGTTAATGTGTCCATGTCCTGTAGTCCTAACACAAGGTGTAAACACTATGTAAACTCTTAAAGAAATCTACGTAGTATTATAATTATTATATAAAAACCTAACTATAACAAGCGGCTATTATCCTTTATATGCTATGCCTTATATGTTACACTTTATCTTCTTCTATGAGGAATAAATTGGAAAAGATGTGCAATAACTTTAAATAGTAATGGCAGCGTGGTTATCTTGTCTCTTACGTGTGGTGGGAATGATGTAATGGGGCGGCTTCCGGTGCATACAGATCGGAGCACTGCTTTCTTAGTCCCGCGCGAGGGAGGAGGCCAAGGCGGAGATCTACAGCACTGCTTTTTTAGTCCCGCGTGAGGGAAGAAACAAAGGCAGTTTTATATCTGCCAGCATCGGCAAACATGTTAGCCTGGACTGCCACGTGTTCAGCACTCACTGCTTTTTTAGTCCCGCACGAGGGGAGAAACCAAAGCAATTTTATATCTGCCGGCATGGAGAACATGTTAGCCTCGGAGTGCCACGTGGTTATGTAGCAGCATGTACAACCATGGGTGTGATGGCAAACGGTCTGGACTATTAGTGCACTTCGAGGTCGTCGACCGAGTAGTTATAATACCATAATTCTCGGTAATAGAAACACACCCATCGTCTTTAGTTTTGCTAGGTTAGGCTGTTATATTATAAATCTTCATAGGCTAACATCAGCATAGAGATAGGTTTATAGGACGGAGCTCGTGGTGGAAAGGATGCTATTTTCAGGCCATGATGGGATAAGAGCGTTGCTAATGTTCTGAGTGAGTACCTATATGTTGAAAGATAATCGCACGAATAGAATATGCTATGTGGATTCTTACATAATATTATCTAGCCTCGTCACTAATTATTATACGCCTCATATTCCCAGGGTTTAATACACGACGGCCAATACGGTTGGGTTAAGCAGGACCCCCGATGGGTTGAGTGATCGCTTCGCAACAAATGCGGGCGAGTCTCAATCATCACCTCGCCATTTCAAGTAACACGGCCTAAAGAATTTGGATTGTCTAGACAACACGGGCTGTTTCTATAACGGCTGCCTAATTGATACTTTTTGCAACTTGGAATACCGGCGCGGCTACAGTGAAAGTTTCCGGAGAAGAGAAAGGTCGCCGGAGACATATCGACCCATTGGGCAGTGCCCGCAAGTGGGTTCCGTCATGCAGGCTTGCGGCCAGGAACGAAGGGACTGGCGCGGCATGAACCGGACCCTGGATAACCTGTATTGGCCTTTTTTCAAATGTGTGGTAGTGCAATTGGGTGGCCGGATTCATGCTCTACTCGGGGTTGCATTCCATCACTAAATACACTTGTAAGAAGGCTATTCCCTCATGTGTCGCATTGGATACTGCTGATTTCGATATATGAGCGTATCATCCTCGATCGGGCTGCACAGAGTGAGCGAAAACTTTGCCTCGAAAGCAAAATACATTGTATTCAACGTATACGCGTCAGCCGCACTCGAAGAGGAAAGAGAGAGACCGAGATATAGTACGGGTAAGAGGCTCAAGTTATGCCCGTCTTCATGATAGTGGTGCTTGATGACGAGGCTTGTGGCTGAGGTAGGTGTGGCAGTTAAACAAGGGAATACTTCGGGATAAATTAGGTGGAATTGGGGGTGCTATTTTGGGGATTTGCTAACCTATTCGGTATTCTGTTGCCTGGATGCAAGTCAGATCTGGAGAACCTTGTGTGCTCATAGTGTATATAGCAGCTTGGCATGATGTCGAGAGTGTGGCCGTGGTGCGTAACCAATTGCGCATTCTTTCTCGTGTGCATCGCCGGTGTTTACTGTATTATTTATATGCTTTTTCTAGTGCCACACACCAGTGATAATGTCGAAAATCTACATAGTAAGGGTCCTGTCGAGGTGGATATTGTGAATGATCACAATTTGTCTGAGGATAATCTCCTTACTGTAACGGAAAGGTCCATGTCTTGTATACAGCCCGATGCGACGCCACAGGTTGGGTACACTACTTGAGATAACAATGCCGAGTTCCTAGCGCAGTTTCTCAGTGGCGTCAAATCTACATAGTACCTCATCGTTCCCTATAGGCTACACACAGGATATAAACAGAAATAAATATTGAAAGACATAGGGGCAGTGTTTCTTTGGTAGCACTATCATGTTTGTTATCTTTTTCAATTAAAAGACGAGGCTTTTATTTACTGAGAGGCATATACTTTGGCATGATCTGGTTGAGGCGGACCTGAGAGTGAGTGAGTGCTTATTTAATCAGGCACTTATACATAGTACTTAGTACCTCCTAATAAACGACGTCAGTACATCAGCTGATATAGCGAATCCATTGTGACAGACACGGATGAAACGAACTCATACTAAGCCATTTAGAGGTTGTTAGTATGGCGGGAAGCATTGCTAATGGATAGAGAATGTGGGCTCTGATGTATCTACTACTACTTGTAGTATGTAGGTGATATATATGAGTTACAAGTAGGGAATTAGGTAACATGTAGGTACCATGTACAATATTACACTACTGCAGCTAGGGAGCGAGGGAGCCACGGAAGGTGCAGTGTGATTGGCTGTTGGTTGCTGCTTCGCCCGCTTTGTTGATCTGAAACAGACATCATTTGCGCAATTCCTAATCATTTCCGCTGCTGGTGTCGCCGCTGGTGTTGCCGCCGCTGCTGCTCAGCCCAGCAGTCAACCTGGGCCGAAGCCTGGACCCGGCAGTCTGCAGTCTGCAGTGCACTACCGTAGCAACCCAGCAACGCAACGCACTCAGCCCTCAACCCTTCACTCACTCGGCCGCTGTCACTCACTCACTCTCTCTCTCATTTATCTAGGTCATTTATCTAGGTTAGTGTAGTGTACATATCCAACGTCGTCTTTGTGTCGCGCGCTTGCTTGCATTGCATTTTCCTCCCTTTCGAGGTTGCTGAAACAATCCACCACCAAAACATCCCCCAACTTGTCCCACGTCTGTATCCTTCAACAAAAGAAAGGATAGGGAGACTACATAATAGCATTGGGGGCTCGAGGGATCCTACCCAATACTATCCTGAAATCGTCGAATTAGGAGGTCACATTAATCTACATTTCCTCGTTGTCGAAGTTCAAAGTCGACCAACCAACCAACAAAATAAAGCTTGGCTCCCTTGATCTCCCTACGAAACCCACCCGTTTGCGCGACTCCTTGATACACCGCGGGTCTCCCCCTTCGACCTCTGGATAATACTGGTCTATTATCAAGCAGGAGACGAGATTCGCGCCGTTGTATTCGCAACAACCCTTTTCCCCATTTTAAGTCCCATTCCAGTCGATGCGTCGCCAGTTACATCCCAACTACCATTCACCCGTATTAGCCTGCCACGCATCGCATCGCATCGCATTGGTCCCAGCACAACCAGATTCGCACGGACATAAATAACCTAAAACATGTCGTATAATCGCCTGGGTAAGCTATGAACCTTTTCACTGTGTCTTGTTTGTCTTCCTCCATGTGTACTCCAGCCTTTCACCGTGGCTATTATTTGTGTCGTCATCCTTAGTTAACTGTTAATTACTTTTTGTTTGCCCTGGGACTCCCTTGCCCCGTGCTACCCTCGAAGGGCCTGCCGACTATTCTACAAACCTAATTCTGTTGCAAACCCAGCACTTGCAGTTTTAACCTTTTCTCTTCTCTAATTGAATTCTACTCTAGACGATAACTATTACGATCCGACAATGGATAACCACCGTGGGCGCCCGCATCGGTCACCCTCGCCGGGCCATCCTTTGCAGGGCGGATATCAACTAGACGACGTCCCCTACGGCGAATACGGCGCGCATGGCGCCCACTCGGGCAGCCACCTCGATATGCCCGGTCCTAGTCCATACACTCCCAGTGATAACTTACCTCTCAATGCTGCGCATTCCACCAGTGACCTATCCCATAGTCCTTACGGCCGTGGCCATAACCAGGGCTATAACTCGGAATACTCAGTAAACCCAGAGCAGCACCACGATGCCTATTACAATCAACCATACGAGCCGCCACACACTGCGTCCACACCATTGAACGATCACCAAGGCTATGAATTTGACGAGCATGACGGACAGCCCATGCTGTCCCATAACGATTCCTATTCCCAAGCGCCGGCGCAAGAACCTTATAGCGATGAACCACAGCGGAGGCCGTCTGCGCCCCTCAAGAGATGGAAAACGGTGAAGCAGGTCCTTTTGTATCGTGGAAATTTAGTTCTTGACTGCCCAGTTCCCCCCCGTTTACTAAATCAGCTCCCCCACGGTGAGCGTGATGAGTTCACACATATGCGCTACACCGCCGCAACGTGCGATCCCAACGATTTCTATACTGAGAACTTTACTCTGCGTCAAAAGTTATTCAGTAAACCGCGACATACCGAGTTGTTTATCGTAATTACTATGTACAACGAAGATGATATCCTTTTCGCGAGGACCATGATTGGTGTACTGAAGAATATCGAGTACATGTGCAGTCGCAAGGAAAGCAAGACCTGGGGTCCAGATGCCTGGAAAAAGATTGTCGTGTGTGTCGTCAGCGACGGCCGTGCTAAGATCAACAAGCGGACACAGGCGCTTTTGGCGGGTATGGGCGTTTATCAAGAGGGTATTGCTAAACAACAGGTCAATGGTAAAGATGTTACGGCCCATATCTACGAGTACACGACCCAGGTGGGCTTGCAGATCAAGAATGACGTTGTGCAGTTGATTCCGAAGAAGCAGCCAGTCCAGATGCTCTTCTGCCTGAAGGAGAAGAATCAAAAGAAGATCAACTCTCACAGATGGTTTTTCCAAGCGTTTGGGCGGGTCCTGGATCCCAATATCTGTGTCCTCATCGACGCCGGTACAAGGCCGGGAGGCAATTCGATTTACCAACTTTGGAAAGCTTTTGATCTCGAACCCAGCTGCGGAGGTGCATGTGGTGAGATTAAGGCCATGTTGGGCACGGGCGGCAAACATTTACTGAATCCTCTGGTCGCGACTCAGAACTTTGAGTACAAAATGAGTAACATCCTGGATAAACCTTTAGAGTCAGCCTTTGGCTTTATTTCCGTCTTGCCCGGTGCTTTTTCAGCGTACCGATATATCGCATTGCAAAACGACAAGCATGGCCAAGGCCCGCTGGAAAAGTACTTCAAGGGTGAGACGCTTCATGGCGCGGGTGCTGGTGTCTTTACGGCGAACATGTACCTCGCTGAAGACAGAATCCTCTGTTTTGAGCTGGTTACTAAACGTAACTGTCATTGGGTTCTTTCTTACGTTAAATCTGCGACGGGTGAGACGGACGTTCCAGACACAGTCACAGAGTTCATTCTGCAGCGGCGTCGTTGGCTGAACGGTTCGTTTTTCGCTGCCATCTACTCGATTGCTCATTTCTACCAATTCTGGCGATCCGACCATTCCGTTCTCCGCAAAATTGCCTTCTTCATCGAATTCATCTTCCAAACAGTTAATCAAATCTTTGCATGGTTTGCTATCGGTAACTTCTTCCTTGTTTTCAAAATCTTGACCTCGAGCCTTGGCAGCGATAAGCTTTTGGGTAATGCCGGTACGATTCTAAGTGTTGTTTTCGAATGGTTTTATGGTGTCTGCCTGGTTGCATGCTTCGTTCTGTCTCTCGGTAATCGCCCGGCAGGTTCCGGAAAGCTCTACACGGCCATGGTCATCTTTTGGTGCATTATCATGATGTAAGATGCAAAGTTTTCCCTTGTTTATTTGAGACATTGCTAATCTGGATACTAGATATCTCACCTTTGCTGCCGTTTTTATCTCAGTCATAGCAGTACAAGATCAAATCGCAACTGGGTTCAGTATCAGCTCGATTTTCCAGAACAAGGTGTTCTTCTCCTTGGTGGTTTCTTTGTTGTCAACCTACGGCCTGTGGCTTATTGCGTCGCTTCTCATGTTCGATCCCTGGCACATGCTCACCTCGTTCGTGCAATATCTGGCTTTGACACCCACATACGTCAACGTGCTGAACGTGTATGCGTTCTGCAACACCCACGATATCTCATGGGGTACCAAGGGTGATGACAAGGCTGAGGAGCTCCCCAAGGTCGACACAAAAGACGGCAAGGGTAAGACCGACTTGCCTGACGAAGGTGATCTTAACGCGCAATACGAGAAGGAGCTTCAGGTCTTTGCCCAGAAGGTGCCAAAAGCAGTCAAGGGGCCCAAATCCGAAGCGCAAAAGGCGGAGGAACAGCAAGATTACTACCGCTGGATCCGATCCCTGGTCGTCTTGATCTGGATCTTCACGAATTTCGGTCTCGTCGCGCTTGTTCTTAGCACAGCAGGTGTGGAGAATCTGAACGGCGGGAAGGAAGAGACAGAAGCTGACCAGGAGGCGCGGTCGACGCTGTACACGACTATCATCCTCTGGAGCGTTGCTGGTCTGAGCGCGTTCAAATTCATCGGGGCCTTGTGGTTCCTTATCGTCCGCTTGTTTAGGGGTGTATAATTTGTCGGTTTATCTGTCCGTTCAGCCGTGTATACATGTAGAAATCGAGATAGATATGGCGATGATGGATGTAGGAACGAAACGTGTTATGAAACTTTTTCCACTTTTGATTTATAATCTCTCTTTTTTTTTTTTTTACTCTTTCGCGGTTGTATACTTTTCCCTGTACGAAGCTGATGCATTTTCATTCCCATTTTTATTTTCATCCACCTCTGCTCTTTTCTCCCTCCATACCCACATCCCATTTCTCTCCCAGACGTGATACCCCGGGACCCTCATCGGAGCAAGCAAGCAAGAAGAAGGCGGTTAGTTAGTTGGTTAGGCTGGTTAGTTGTGGCGACAGGGAGGTAGATATATCTATCTATCTATATGAAGATTAGAAGAATTTGCATAGCGGCGGGTGTGTCTTGCGCGCGCTTATTTTTGATTTTGATCTTGGTCTAGGTCTTGGTTTCGGTCTTGGTTTTGGTTTTGGTTGTTTACTGTTCGCTTTGGCGTGGTTGCTTGCTTACCCTGGAAAACTTGCTGTGAGGATATCGAGATACTCAACTTACATACCTACCTAGGTTAACATGGTTAAGATGGTTGGTGAGTACGCACGCGTAGCGTAGTGAAGTATAGCATAGCATGTGAGAACTAACCTTGAAGCGGGCGAGAAAAACGAAAGGAAAGGAAACTGCTTTCTTTCAAGGGGAGGAATGTTGGGGGGGGGGGGGGGGGGGGTGGGGGGGGGGGGGGGGGGGGGGGGGGGGGGGGGGAGTAGGTAGGTGTGTGTGTATGTATGTATGTATGTATTTGTAGATAGATAGATGGGTGCATGAGTGGATGGAATCGAGCAAGACGTTTCGAATACTACACATGTACATGGATTAACCTGACGAGAAAACACTATTACACCCGCCCACCTGTCTGTATTCGTGTGTCCATCTACGCGCCTCTTCATTCCATTAATCTAAGTAACTAGAACACCAACCGGCATCAACAGGACCGTTTAGTCTACAGTGTCCTTCGACCAAGAAGCACCAATTCATTTTCAGTAACCACTAATAACAATGCTACCAATAATAATCGTTGACGCCAAAATGGTATATGTTATTTATTGACCGCTCACGTCCCGCGAGCCGCGCGTCTATAACCATCAAACTAGAGTAGACAGACCTACGGGACTTCGCTTCCCAATCTCTCGAGTTCCTCCTTGATGAACTCCTGTGCATTGAGCAATTCGGTGCTACCGTATACGACCCTCTTCTTCGCCCTCCCCTCGCTGGTACGCTTGACCCATTCCTGGAGATTGCCGTACTCGTCCATACTGCCACCGCCGACGGTGAACACGATGGCGTCGGTATAGCCCTGTCTCCGCTGGCCGAAGCTGGCTCCGGTACCGGGCGCTTGCACGCCTAGCGTGGCGGCCCCTGGTAAGGAGCCGGGTGTGCTGGCGCCCGCTCGGACGGCGCTAGGGGGCGGCATTGTGCCCCGAGCGTTCGCGCTCCGTGGGTCGAAGTACAGGTAGTTCTCCGTCTTGGCGATAGCCGACGTTGAAGCCGTCTGTGGGTCCATGATCGATTCCACAATCTTAGTGACTGTGAGATCGCGGTTGGCCGGCAGGAAGTTCTTGATGCCTCCTATTAAAGAGTCGAAGTTGGATGCGAGATTGGTGGGGACTCCTACACCCGTCTCCTTTAGACGATCCGTCAATCGAGTGGAGAGAGAGGAGAAGCGCCCGAAGAGATCTGTGCTGCCTAACTGTGAGGCCGGCTGTGAGGGATTATTAATGGTAGTTAATTGTGTCATTTTGGTCGTTGCGCGAACTCTGTCGATGAAGTTAGTCTCGACGGCCTGTTAATGGTGTGAACTGAATGTGTATACGTACTGTCGAATGTAGGCGAGGCATGTGCCATCGACACCTGCCGCCGTGAGAGCTTCCTCAAACTGAGTCCAGTCTGCTCTACTGACTTCTTGCTCAGTACTGAGGAACCAAATAATAAACAGCCGGAGCTTATCTAGAGACTCATCACCCTTTGACCCGTCCTTGATAGTTTCGAGCATCTGGGCTTTCGTCTGTTTCATGACGTTCTCCTCCATTTGGAAATAGTTGTCCAATTGTCGGTTTTTGATACCCGAGAGGAGAGCCGCCAAGATGTTCATGTGCATGTCGAGAACTGCTTTCCTCTCTCGTAACTCAGGCAATAGAGTTATGGCGGCCTTCAAATGCTGTGCGCTTGCACTTGTGTCGTTCTGGAGATCTTCTATTGACGAAGCACCCGTCTTCTTTGTGATCTCGGCGGCATCCTCCTTATATCGTGATAATTCGGCATCGATATCCTCAGCGACCTGTGGGAAAGGGAGCGCGGCATTCTTCTCCCAAAAGAAGTCGGCAGAGGTTAGGTCATATGCCTTCTTTGTGACCCCCTTGGCCGGGTTCTCCTCATCTATGGGTGTTTCAATGGTTATTCGGTTAAGCTTCATATTAAGGACATCATGGACCAATGATTGGTATGTCCAGGAGTGAGATAGCATTGGGTTCAAATCCACATTGCGATCAAGAATAATGAGGACAGGTCTTGAGGCGGGAGTACCGGCGGATGATGCTGGTCTTGCGTTGAAGAGATTGTCTTTTGAATTCAGAATGTGATCACGAAGCTTCCGGTCCAGTTTACCAGCAATCATATCGGCGGCGGCACCTTTTGGGCATCGGATTATAGGGATTACACCTGCTATGTGTTAACAAGGCACTTATTAGAGAGGGGGTTTCAGACTGTCGCACCCATGGTCACAATGACACTGAACAGACCGCTGACTATACGGTCGACAACATAATCTAGTTCCTCATCCTTTGTCTTTGCACTATTCAACGCCCAGTATGTGTGTTCTTTCTGCATGCCGAGGCTGAATAAGTCAGGCTCAGCAACTATGAAATTTAGATATTGGTCGAATAGTTGGGCTATGTGTTCGGCGGTGCCAGCGGTGGCGGTTTGTGCGGCGAAGTCTTCGAGGAGGGGTCGTGGTATGGAGGAGAGGAAGTTGATGTAGGCAGGAGAGTAGAGGCCCTTTTGTAAATCGGCAGTTATGTTCTGTAGCGACTTTGCGTTTGGCTCGACAAAGTATATGACGGGAACATCGGGTATGGGATGTCGCACGGTCGAAATGTGCCTATATCCAGCAGGCATCAGTCAATTTGCCAGCAATTCGAAGAAGATGCAGCGCATAACATACATGTGCATAGTGACGCCCATGGAGCGCAGGTCGCTCACTCGAAGGACACTGCTAATGACATCTCGGCCTAGGTCGTCGAAGACAAGGACCTTCCAGACAGGTTCTCCATCGGCATTGAGGATAGGCCCGGCAGGCGCAAGGCCATTCGCATGCGGATCGTCGTTCTCGTCCTGGGATATGGTCTCGTTGAGATTGAGTATCTTCTTCAGTGACGCTAGTAATAGTTAATATAAACACGAGCAAGAGAGGGTGTATATAAAGAATAACAGGACTCGAAGGCAGCAGCGAAAGGGTTGGATTGACGCAAGGAGGATTGACGCAGGGACGAATAGATATGGATGCTCACCAATTTGGCGATCGCGCAACGAATGTCCGGCTGCCATGGCGAAATAGACGCAGCTAGCCCTCGTGAATTGATGGTATAACAAAGGTGAGTTGACTCTCGTCTCCTATGTAATCCACCTTGGGCGAATCATTAGAGAACATGAACGTGAAGACAGGCATCGGTGCTTTCTCGATTACTGCTGTCGTCTTGCGTAGCTTGGCTCTATGTTCAATGTGTCCCGACCTTGGAATCCCCGGTCGGGGCCACTTGGCATGCATATACCAAGCTTTATGCAACTAAAGAAGATAGAGGTACCTGGGTACATAGGACACTGTTGCGAGATGCTTCAATTTGATAACATAAAGATATGTCCGTGTGCCAGGTGAGCAAAGGCATTCTTAATCGAATTAAGTACTACACTGAGGCTTTATAGATTTTTATGGGGATAAATATGTTCAATTTCAAACGAAGGGAGGCACTTTCTAAGTAATATACTTGAAAAGATGTCGTTAGCCTCTGTTATCAACCCCTTCGATGACACGACTCTTACTTATTCGTATAGGTCCCAACGTTTCTTATTGTAGATTAAGCTGCATCAAGGTATCCCGGTTGTCAAGACACGCGGGCTTGTCAGCTTATCCCTTTCCCGTCCCAAAGTTCCGGGACCAGGCCAATAAGAACTCAATCTCCCCAAAGTCACGATGTCTATATTCTCAGCTAACTTGGAGGAGACTGTAATAACTTCTCAGCCCACTCCAACCTCAATTCAAGATGCATAGGGAAACAGCACGCACACCTGCAGATATATTATATTTATCTAGTTGCTACTGTGTTTCTTTAATATTAGGCATCCCCCTTACTACCGCAAACCCGACAGCCGCATTTCACGTATCATGGAAATTCGGGGTCATGGTGGGGGTTTCCGGCAGGACGAGGGAGCCCAAATCAAGTGCCAGAGCATATCCTATGATTTGCATCCTGGCCTTGATAGAATGCAAAACTCACATATAAACAGCACTCTTCAATGAAAAATTGCATCAATGGCAATCCCAGGGCTCATGTTCGTGGAATCGCGTGTGCGTGACCCGCAGAAGATATCCGACGAACTCTTCAACCGGTACTATAACGAAGAACATCTATCCGCTGTCCTAACCAGTACCCAGATCAGTACGCACCCTTCATCCTTTTGACATACTGTTTTAACACAATTTTTTTTCTCTCCTGCATGTTGCCGAGACCCCCGAAAACGGGCCGCACCCTTATTTTAAGCCCGTACGTAGTTTCTAACACGTGCACTATATTAGAGCTTGCACTGCGGTATAAGCCTGTAGGACATCCCGGTTCCGTCGCCCCGTACATAGCGCTCTATTCCGTCGACGACCCCAGCAAGTTCAGCTCCCGCGACTCCCCCGAAACCCTGAAACTCATCGAAAACGTAAAGAAGAGCAGGATTCTGGGGTGCGAGGATGCCTCTGATCTCATCCACTTCGATCTCAAGCTATATACGAAGATCCATACCCACGAGAGCGATGTCGAGCATAGAAGCGAGGATGAGCGAGGCCGTGCCATGTCTTTTGTCCAGATTGAGGCTAAGGATGATGATGAAAATTTCGAACACTGGTTCCGAACCTATGATTTGGACATGGTTGACATGCCTGCTGGCTTTCGCAGGTGCACGCGGTATAAGAGTGAAGGTGGCGTACGTCCGAGGTACCTAGTGATCGTGGAAGATGACGATCATATGTATGACTCGGGCTCACGGATTTTCCGCGAGTTTTATGAAAAGGCTAAGGTGTGTGGTTTGGGTAATTACGTCTTGATCCAGGCCCAGGGCGACACGCATCTAAAGCTGTAATCATATTCTATCACATACACGTGATGAGATGTTATAAATAAAAGCCACCTGATTCTATATTCAAGCAAATGTGTATTAGTGAAATAGGTGGCATTACTAAATGAAGCAGATGCATATAATATGAAACCACCGCGAAGCTACTGCAGCTGCTACGTCATGTCTCAGACCCCCACTAAATCCAGTACATATCAGAACTTAAGGTAGTAGTACCCAGGTGCCTACAGTAACTCATGATTCATACTAATATTAATATTAAGCAACGATTTCCCCTGCAGGAACCCTCCGCCGCAAACATGGCAACGGAAGCGGCAGAGCGTTTCGGAGCCGAGCTAGATCTGTTGCTCGCCATGTACCCCGAGTCCCTGAGTTTCTCACCAAATGCCCGGGAGCTCAAGTATTCGCACTGCGACGACGAAAGGTCTCCCGCAGTTCTAACGCTCCGGTTGCCGGACACGTACCCTCTTGCCGGATTCCCGGAAATTATCTCTGCCACGGGACACTACAAAGAAGATCTGAGGTCTGCCACGAAGGCCGCATTTTGTTCCATCGGGGCTCCTGCAGGGGAGGAGGTCCTAGACGCTCTGCTCCTCGCCTTTGTGGACTTGGTTTCATCGCGGGAAAGCCCGCACCACAACTCGACTGCGCAGGCGGCGAGCCGGCCCGAACCCGGCGAAGTCAATGCGCCCGCCAATAGGACCGTCATAATCTGGCTACACCACCTTCTCAACACAAACAAGCGCAAACTGGCCCTCAATCCATCCATGGCCGGATCCGAAATCTCCGGAATCACGAAGCCTGGGTATCCGGGGGTATTGATATTCTCGGGCGAGAGAGGCGCCGTTGACTCGCACGTGTCAGAACTCCGGAATCAGAGATGGCAGGCCTTTCAGATCCGGTATGACGCGGGTAATGCTGACGTCTCATCTAAAATATGGCGATTCAAGCACGGCACCGGGATCTGCGAGGTTGGATCTATGAGTGATGTCGCGCAGAGCATCGTGGATCCACAACTGAAGGAAATATTCTTAGGGTCTATTGGAGTTAAATAACGATATTGAATATGCGCCATAGAATACAAAACTTTTATTGGAAAAAACTGTTCCTAGAAGCGGTCATCTTGGTCGCTAGCCGTTGCGACGGAGGTAAGTTCAATGCCCATGTATACCGTCTAATTCCCCAATAATCTTCGTTGGGGCTGGCTAATCGGCTGATAATAGCATTTGACAATAACGGTGGGAGCTGATAAACCCATGACTTTCATTGTCCGAGCTCGAGTCGCTATCGCTCTAGATAGTTAATAGCGGAAAAGGCCAACTGCATTCAATGGGCTTCTCTTCTGGAGGATAGATAACAGTGTCGGAGGATGAGTCCTCTGAGTCCGAGCCCTCTGAGTCTGAGTCCTCTGAGTCCTCTGAATCCTCTGAGTCATCAACTTCCCATTCTTGTTGAGGGCCATAGGATTCGTCCTCGTCCCCGTCCTCATCTTCGCTAATAGGCTCGCTAATGATATTAGAAGTCATATATAGCAAATCTTCGGCTATCGACATACGCAAAAACTCAGAATACTCAGGTGGGTATTCGAAATTTGCGTCAGTAAACTCCTCGAGTCTAAGTTCCTCGAGGAGCCAGCGTTCCTCCTGCTGTCGTCCTATCCACGGGTATTGCCAAATGTAGTGTATCAAGTCGAAAAAAATTAGATACAGTAGAAAGATGATGATACCCATCTCGTCCATGATACCGAACGAGCCCCAAATGGTCTCCGTGGTCGCCTCCCCGTCGTCTTCGGGCATCTTGACGTTTTCTCGCGTGCAACTCAAGTACGGTTGAAGAGGATAGTTGGGGATAAAATGATAGGTTTATCTCAGTGTAGATGTTGGGCGTTGGGGGTCAATACTACGCTCTTCGACGTGTTCACTTTATGAATGGAGAGGAGTACGGCAGTTAGGAGAAGGGGAGACGGGGCCTTCATATTTGAAGCATATGCTCGTTTTCCGTAAGTATAGTTTGTACTATGAAATCTAATAACCATACCATCGCTAATTCGAAGTGACCAGCGTGAAACTTATTGAAGCTCTAATAGACCTGGTCCCTTATAACTAGGGACAGACGGACTTCGGTTAGAGGACCAGATCAATTATACTAGCCACTAAACGGATTTTATAGAGCTTAGACGGTAAACTATATCATCTGAATTTTGTGGTAGGTTTATTGTTGAGAGTTTCTGTGTCCTTAGGTAGGGTAGGAAAGTTGGGCTACACGCATCTTGACAGGTGGAAAGAGTTGGATGAAGCAGTTTTCTAAACCTTGGTCTTATAATGACTTAGATACCTGATGTTACACTGTTTTTCATTAAACGTGTGTGGTATGACATTTTGATCTGTTTATCTTTCTATTCTCGTATTGCTTTCTCGGGATATATACCTTATGTAGGTACATACTGTGGGGCGCGGCGTTTGCAAGGGTATAAAGTCATGACTGGGGCTTTGGGTCATATTCTTCACTTCTAAAACCTACACCTTCATTATTCTATTTTTCTGGCAGGCACTCGCTGGTCGAGTTTCAATACAATTACATCGCTGTTCCTCTCTATTACCCACAATACCTAGGTACATAGGTAAGCAGGTTGTTATTTAGACGTGCCTGGCAGCTGTCGAGACTGGAGAGAGCTGGGATCGGTAGACCCCAGCCATTCGGGTGTGGGAGACGCACAGGGGAGAGAAAGTACCTTCTAGGTACAGTACTTGTATGGTACGCTACCCACCTACCTACATGTACCTGGGATACTGGCTAGGGTACTGGCTAGGGTGGTGGGTAGGGTAGCGCTGTACTGTACTGTCAGGGTGTCGCACACAGAAAGTACCATACCGAAGGCCGTTTCTATTCTTGTTAGTGGCTGGCTGTACCGTAGCATAGCTGTATACTAGCTGGAGCTGTACCTACACTAGGTGATTGTGTACATAAAAATTGGAACAGCCCCTTCAAAGGTTTCGCTTTATTTTGGGTATTTTTCACATTTTTTCCCTTTCAGAGCTTGCTTATCTACCCTATCTGGGTAGTTAGCTTCCAGGTCTCCCCAGGCAGTTATTACCCTCCGCCTCCACCTCCCTTTCTTCAAAAATCCGCTTTAGGCCGTCCCTCTGCTCGTGGTCCTCTTCCCTCCCTCACCCTTTCCATCTAACCTGTCTTCATACTACCATCACCATCATCCCCATCCTCCATCATCGCCATCGCCATCACACATCACCATCACTTTCATCTTCTCGCGTACATCGTCTTGATAGATTGTCGGCCAACTAACCAGTAACACTTGTGTGTGTTCTGTTCCTCTTGAATCTTAAATAGTGGAAGGGGTCATCTAGTTTGTCGCTCATTTTCAGCGCCATCTTGTTGTCTTCGGTCGCGTCACCCTTGCCAAGTCAGTCAGTCAGTCATCAATCAGACCACACAACCTCAATCAACACCCCCCTCTTTCATCAACCCTAGCATCGGCGACTGCTAAACCTCAACCTGGACCGTCTCAAATTGTTCAATAATGTCGAGATAGACTCACAGAGAGCTTGTCCCATTAATTACATGCGAAGAAAATATCCATGTTGTAAACTTATTACTCTCACTTTAAGAGAGCATAACGGAGTATTCTGGGTCTTTTACTACTACTATTACTACCACTACTTACGACTGCATAATCAGTAGCAATCGCACGCAGCCTTAGCGGTGTTGATGAAGGACTGGAAATAATCATCGATTTAAGGGTATGCTGAAAACCAAATCCCCCCTCTCCCCTGTTTTTTATTTTATTTTATTTTTTTCCTCCCTGCCTAGTCAAACCTCGCAGCATCATCTTTGTTCTGTATTCGCATGACGTTCTGTTGAGGGGCGAGCGCAAAAAGCAAGTATTGTGAGTGCCAGCTGGCGTTTGTTCGTCCTTTGTCATTGGCTATTTCCCCTCCAGCCTCCGAAACTCCGACCACCCAACCTGCAAAAGTGAATTGTGGGTTGCTAAGGTCGGGGGAGGCTCGGAGCAAGGTGGGAAACCCGGCCATGACAGCAAGCAATGAAGTCTGCTACACTTACAGGTAAAATGCATTGCAAGAGACAAATTGGAACCAGAGTATTACCTGGTAGGCCCTGCCTGGATTGGGATAATTCCGATTCAATTCCCCCCAACATGCCCATATCATCAGTGACCCCCTAAGATCCCTCCATGTTGCCCAACCCACCCTGGAGGTCAGTTCAACGGGACAGAATTAGAAAGGGGAAACCACATAGGAACTGGGGGATGGCGGGAAGACTTGCGCATCGCTTCATTCACCCCTTGACTATGAAAGACGAGAGCCACACACCACCAAATCAGGCAATGTCATTTGTATGCGGGCATGCTTGGGCGTTTTGCCAGATCTTTCTGTTTATCTGTTCACTCACTCAGGCCTATCCATCAGTCTTGATGTGGTTCAAACTTCGCACAATCCAGATACTAGTCAGTCATTCAACTTGGCTTAGACCGGAAGGCTTCAACAGCAATGTGCACTCAACACATTATGCAGTTTAACACCACATCAACTCCTAGGGCCTTGCGGTGGTACGCAGTGAGCCTGTGGGATGCTTCGGCTCTTGAATGCTCCGGAGAGTGTAGGCTTGATAGGGCACTTGATCCTCTGCAGTTGTTGTATTAACTTGGAATCGCCGAGACGATGACTTCATACCCCAGAAGTTCTTCCTCTCGGTGAGGGTTGTAAACAACACACCACGGGCTGCCCTAAATCCTCAACACACCATAAAGTGCATTTTCCGTCGAACTTATTGTCTGGTGGCGAGAGCTACCCAGATCCGATTCTCTGCCTATCTGCGCATTAAATGAATGCCATATCAGCCTTTTCGTTTCTTTCGCGGACCCCTTAACACTCATGCAATCACATCACGCATCTTGCACATGAGGCACATTTTTTTCATGTTGTGCTTGACAGTATCTAGGGTAGCTGAAGCTGATCATTCCGTTTTGCAGATTCACAGACCATTCCTCTTTCGGCCGGTCAGCTCACCTAACTTGCAGAAATCCTCTCTGTCCTCTAGACACACACCCAATTTCCCAGCTTTGATAATCTTACACCATTCTTTGTTTCCCTTATCACACCTGATACAGGATAATCTATAGCGTGGGTACGTCTGTGTGTATTTGGAGGCTATTTCTGTGTGCTGGGTTCCTTGTATTGTTCAGCTTGACTCGATTCACAACAAGTCAGTAGTAAGTGGCTTTATTCTCTGGACCAACAATAGCTCACTGATGCATATACCCCCCCTCTTAGTCTATCTTGGCATGCACCCCACTAACACTACTTTAGGTCACGTGAGCTCCTTATTGCTGAACAAAGCCGTTGTCCACCTCCAGTATGGCCCAGCATGGGGCGACTGGCTGGCCAATGGGCACAGTCAGCTCCGGAATGGATGGTGCCAATGTCAATGGTGGGAATGATGTTGGTTTCGTGGGACACGTCGACCATAACACGGGCTCATATCTCGAAGGTCCTGTGAGCCACGAGAATCATTTCGAACATGTTGGTTATGCGCCAACTGGAAATCCTTACGGCCAGCAAAACCATGGACACTATCCAAATCAACATCAATACTCCAATATGGGATTTGGAGTGGAGGAGAGGCAGCCTGCCTTTTCTCATGATATCAGATCCATAGCTTCTACTACTCTAGCAGGGCAATCTCATGGCACCGACTATCAGCAACCGAATGGAGCCTATTCCAATGGCCAGAATTTGAATTTCCGACAGTTTCATACTCCGGATCTTGTAAGCCACTACTCTGAATACGCGCAACCGCAGCAGCACGTGGGATCGAATGATTTCCAGCGACCCTCTTGGGCGGAACCGCTATCACAGCACGGCTCTTCACACTCCTATGCCCAAGGACAGCAATTGTACGGTAATAACGCATCGCTCCTCCGAATGGCAGCGCATTCACCTGCGCAATCGTCAACACCTAAACCAGAACAAAACCAGTCCTCATATCAGGTTGACCCGGCATCTTCATACCAGCCACAAGTTTATAGTGGCACTTACCAGACCCCGCAGAGCACCGAAGCTTTACACAACTATTCAACCCAAGTACCACCTCCCACGGCTTTTGTACAGGGCAAAAATAACGGCACTCCAGCACCATCTCCTATTCCTGTATCAGCAGCCTCTCACCCAATGCCATGGTCATCTCAAGGCCAGGCTCAAAGGTTGGGTAGCGCTTCGATAACATCGGTGGCAACGCGTAATACACCGCCTTCGGTACCGCGTCCACCCACGACTGACCTATCTCGGACCGGATCGAAGCCTGGTCCATCTACAACAAGCATGACTTCTAATGACGCTGCCGTGGTTCTTCCTAGAGTGGGTAAACCTGGAGATGGTTGGAGGTCTATTAAAGGGTGCTCGAACATTTTTGTGGGAATAGCACCTGTGCGACGCCAGATGGTTTCAAATACTCCGGGAGTTAAACCACATGTTGCCGGCGATAATAGAAATGGCACGCGCCTCCTCCCTCTGCTTACTGATCCCCTGCCGTGCGAAATACTTCGGGAAAGGGTGCGGCCTTTAGTTGAGGAACTTAAAAGCATTGGCGAAAGTATCGATGGAGCTAAGGAGCAGATAAAAGCGGCATCAGTTGGGTCGGATGAATATAAAAGATATACCGACGATTTGAAAAAGTTGGAGAGAAGAAAGGCAAGTTTGGAGAGTGAGAAGAAAAGAATAACTGGTAAAGCCGGTAAGTAAGCGATTCCTATATTATAGCTTGGCTCACATTTTCATTTATATTTTTTTTAGGTGCGTTGAAGCCTGAGAAAGGCCGTACGACAAGCAAATCTGAAGCTACGGAATATGATAGTGAAAGTATCACTGATTCGAGCGAAGAGGAAGATCCCCAGGAGCTCATTGTTCAGCAAGTAAGTGTACATCCCATTGACTGCCGAACCTACTACCCAAGGGTCACGGCCAAATACACAGTACTCCCCCTCCACTTTAACTTCCCACAGCTTTGCATCGCCCTATTCTCTTATCAGCGCTGGCAAGTCCGGATAACTTAACCAATCCCTACGATTCGCACTCCCCAACCCACATTCATTGTTTAATCCGCTTCACCTAACCAATTCATTTCTGGTTCTTAAAACCAGCAATTTATTTGTCAACACTGCATATCTTCTATTAAATGCACCACCGTATCCCCAACGCGTAAATAAGGCTCCCATTTACGTGATTAAATTGAATTCAACTAATATCGTATTACTTTGATAGATAATGGCGTCGGAGACACGACCAACGGATCCTGACAAGGCCGTTGAATATGACGTAGTGAGGATTATCCGACATGAGTTTGGCGTTGATCAAAGTGTGATATCCCAAGGTGAGAAGGAGGACCCTTGGTCGAAAGTCATTGGCCGAAGAGTGGCCGACTTCGGCAAGTATGTTGTCGACCTATGTGCAGAGGCCAAAGCTTTAAGGGAGCAAAAGTCTACTGCCCCCAAAAGCCAATCATCCCAACTGCAAGCTGCCATTGACCAGAAGTATCATTTCGTTCGGGTAGCTCTCGAGGCGGCACTTGAATTCGGTGATGAGGAGACGTTGAGGAACATGGGGCAACATATGAAATTGATGTCCGGCTTAACAATTGCTTTGAGCCGTCAATTTACGAACAAAGCCTACAACACTGACATTCCAAAGACCATTCTTCGCTTCATCTCAGAGGCTACCCTGATGGACTTGGATGTTTTCCAAAAAGTAAAATTATCTACGG
This sequence comes from Xylaria sp. Z50, assembly GCA_037356035.1. Taxonomy (NCBI): domain Eukaryota; kingdom Fungi; phylum Ascomycota; class Sordariomycetes; order Xylariales; family Xylariaceae; genus Xylaria; species Xylaria sp. Z50. The sequence continues at coordinate 95,346 of JBAWJU010000032.1, forward strand.
TATTAGACAAACACGGCGATAACCTTGATAGTGAGGGAAAGCGACTTGTGACACAGATTTCGAAGAATGCCGAGGAGAGAACCACCAAGAACGCCGCCGAAAAACCCGCGGTTTCAAGTCAAACTAAACAAAAGCCTATCGATAACGTGAAAGAGAGCCAGCCTACTTCTACGCAAAAGATGGCAACCTCCGTTAGTAAAGGCAGTAATTTTGCCTCGAAAATCCAGGCCCCCCAACTTTTCAATACGGCCGTACCAGAGCCAGCGAGAAAGGAGACTAAAGCCTACTCGGGATTAGTTTCTGCAAGAAAGGTAGCTAATGGCGCTGGCAAAGCTGCAGCTGGGCCCTCACCCACGAAACGACCGAGAGATGACGATACCGATTCTCGTGCAACTAAGAAAGTTGCGGTAGAAAGTAATATTGGAACCACGGGTACTGGGAGAACTGTTTCAGGGTCGATCTCCAATCCCGCGGCCCCATCAAATTCTACTCCTAGCAGCGGGCAACTTCGCTCTCGACCTTTGGGATCCACGGTCCTTAATAAATCACGCGCGGCCCCGAAACCACCGACGAAAAAGCCCGAACCCCAATCGTCAGTGTCTTCAACTATTAGTGGCTTGCTCGCAGAAATTGCTAAGCCGGCTGAGAAGCCTAAGGCCCCGGAACGGGTAGTGAAAGCTCCCGAGACACCGGAAGAGAGGGCACGTAGGTTGCGTAAGGAATCACGAAGAGGTCGGACTGTCTCATGGAAACCCGATGATGAACTGGTTCAGATACGATTCTTCGAGCATGACTCTACTGAAGATGAGGGCCGAGCTAGTAACATGATCCGGGATGCGCGGGACAATCGTCTGGAAGGACAAATGTTGAAACAAATGCAGCGGAGTATGCAAGGGGAAGACGACGAGGATGATGACGGAAATCCCATAGAGACGGACATTCGTCCTTGGGTTACGCCCCGATCACTCGACTACTCTCATCTGGGTAGTAGCCAGAGACAGAACAACTTTGTCACTCGTGGTGGCACCCGCGAGATTGATTCAGAGCAAAAGAAGGTGATGGAGGAATATGAAAATCGTGAATTGATGAGCATATACACAACCTTGTCGGAAATTCCCGAGACACCCAAATCCCCCCCGAGGAAGATCTCTGAACCCTTTATTCAACCAAGACAAGCTGTTTTGCTAGCAAATAATCCAAAGAGCCTGGAAATCCAACAACGCTGGTCGGAATCCAGACAATTTGGAACAACCGCAGCCTCGCAGTCTGCGCTCCGACGCCTTGGGCTCTTCTCTAATATCGGTCCTACTTCGGCACCAACATACCCCGGTGGCGCTACATCGAGTGCGGGACTAAACATGGCACCATCACAATCACAACTAACTTCCGTAGCTCGCATGATGACTCAAGAAGAACGTGACGCGCGCGTATTGACCCTACTCCAGTCGGACAGAGCAAGGAATTTCGTTGATCCAAATCCCTATGACCCGACGAGCCAGAAAAGTATTCAGGCCCCTGAAACTAGAGATTTAGAGGTACAAAAAGCATTTTCTATTGTCCAGAGCCTTGTAGACCAGTATAAAGATGCGCCTACTCAGGGCCTACAGTCTACCAATCATACGCAAAATGGGTATGCTGGGTATGGCCACGGCTTAGGTGCCGTGCCGAAAAGAGAGGAGGAATACACCCCAAGCCAATACGGCGCCTCTCAAACGAACCATTTTGCCACATACCAGGCACAGGCCCAAGCACAACCTCAGGCGCAACAGCAATCCCAAAGTTACCCGCAACTCGCCCCCCAGGTTCCCGACCAATATGCCGCTATCCTGCAGCAAGTTCAAGCTTTACAGAATCCTCAGGCCACTCAGAACGCAGCGGCTCCTCAACCCACACCAGCTCAACCCGATAATGGCCTGGCCAACCTTTTAGCTACCCTTGGACATTCTGTACAACCGGCACAAACTGCCACGCAGGATAGCTATGCAGCTTGGCAGACCTGGGCACAAAGTCAAGCTCAATCATATGGCGCTCAGTCTCAGACTCAATCGCAAAACCAGAGTTATCCCTCGTACTCTCAGCAATACGATGGTAGCTCGCGTGATGAAGCAGCCTACGGGTCGCACAAGCAAGACTACCAATCTCAAGCCGCTCAGTCGCAAGGGCAATACCACCGAGATGGTGGTGATCGTGGGAACCGCAAGGACTTCCATCGTGGAACGAAAGACCACAAGGGCATCAACCGTGCTCTTATAGGTACGAAACCTTGCACATTTTGGGCAAAGGGGCAATGCGCCAAGGGTGACAATTGTACATTTCGACATGACCCTAGCGATCTCAAATAAACATCACAAACGGCAAACTTCCGGTTGCTCGAAGGCAATCGCACCTACAGTCGGTGTTCGTGTGAACGATGTATATTTTCGAAATGAGGAAAGCATGATCTGAAGGACCTCTCGATCAAATACTCTGCTCTATGCAAGATTCTCATCTTCCGGCCTCCATGGCCTAGTAAGGCACTCGGTTGGGTTTCTCATGACTTTCCTCCCTCACCAGCACTTCACCTTTCACCATTTTTTATTTACGGCGTTCGAAAAAGAAAGAGCGCATCAGGCCTCATTACGTTTTATGGTCGCGCTTGCATGCTGCGAAACAACCTCGATTCTCGAAGCAGCATTTCTTTTTTTGTTTTTCACTTCCCCGTGTACAAACTATGTGTTTCCGGTGGCATACTTGTGAAATGAGGGCATTTCTCCCCCTCGAACCCATTGCATTGTACTGTACTATACCATATGACATGAATTGAGCGAAAAAACGGTGTCGGCGGCATTTTAGGAACTGGGCGGACGGGCGGGTGGCTGGGTTGATTGATGGATGGATGGATGTCAAGGACTGACGGCGACTTGACTGATATAGCTCAGGCTTGTATTTGTAACCCAAGATGAAAAAAGATGAAAATGCTGTGGTTGCCACTCGGTCGAAATATCTTGCTCTTGCTGCTTTCGTGATTCGTCCCCTCGGTGCAGTGGTTTAATCTATTGACCTCATCATCTCCAAGTGGTGCCTGATGCTAGTGATAGTAATATGCGTAGATCGAAGACAAAGTGAAGGATTTTCAATGTAATCAAGCGACGATGGTTTAATACGCCGGTAGATAGTAGTACCAACGTGATATATGGCCTATTAGACATCTTTTTTATTTACTGGGTGTATGTACTCGCCACTATCGAACTTCCCATCATAGTCTCCTGGTCGCTCACCCCCTCCCCATCTCCGCTCCCCCCTTTTTTCTGTTTTTCTGCCCTAGAGTCGCGGCATCTAATTTAGATCAGATAGATAGATAGATAGATAGTTGGAAAAGGAAACGAAGCCATTGCCACCAGAGCGATTTCCCGGTTAGAGATGTAGCGTGTTCGTTACCTTGTTGGGCCTGTTGTTTAGATTCGCCTCCTAGTATTCCCCGCCTGATTCCGAGTTCTGAATTTTGGAGAGAGCGAGTTATCTTCGGTTATATCTGGGAAATTCCTGCTTGAGATAATGAGATAGGAGCCCGACTACGCCTCTAATCCGAGCCGGTCCTCAACGACGGCCACGATCTGCGGCCACTCGACCATGGCGCCGTCTCCGGCGTCGCCGCAGGCGAGGACCTTGCGCTGGGGCCGGAGGACTTCGAACCAGCCGTCGCCCTCGTCTGCGCTTGATTGGGCTGTTGTTTCCTGAGACTGGGGCGCTGCTGCTGATTCATCGCCTGCTTCTGTGCTTGAAACTGCGGGCTTCTGGACGCCCCATTCCTCTTCCAGCACGCGTAGCTGCTTTGCTGTTATTGGGTGGCGCCACATTGCTGTGTTCACTGTTGTGTGGACGGCGGTGTTAGTAGTGATAAGGACTCTGAATGGTACCCTGAGAAAAGGGGTAGGCGGACAAGAGGGCAATATTGGAATGACCACGTACTCGCGGGGGCGACGATGATACGGCGCTTCTTGGGCCGTCTGGCCCTACTTGCTCCCTCTACCTCTTCCTGCGTCGCTGCTGCTGATGTCTGTGCGGTCGTATCGGGTTTATCAGCAGTAGACGTGGCGGTGCTGGAACCTGCGGCTGCATCCTGCTCGCCCCAGGGATCCCATGCGCGCACCACGGATGTCAGAAGACTATCGGCGAAACCGCCGGTGATTTTTGCTAATGTGTTGGCGCTGTTGGGAATCAGTACGTGTATTTCATCGTGAAGCACGTGAGGGGGTTTGGGAACTAGTTGGGGTAACGGGAGCTGGAAATCTCTAAGAAGCTTATTCCCGAGACAGGATATAAATCGCAGTAGTTGGATGCTTACCTCAGGGGTGCAATGACTAGTAAATCTGCCCAACGGCGGAGTTCGATATGGAGGATGCCGCCCCCTCTCTGCGATAGGTCTTATGAGTAACGTCCATTTTGGAAGGGGAGCTGTTCTTAAGAATTGAATAGTGGTGGTGTCACTTACTACCCATGGGGCCTTCCACTCGTCTGCGTCTAAATACTGTTAAAAGTAAGCATGTCGCCCCCTGTACTTCAGTGTTCGATTCAGATCTTCCCTTGCAATACGGATGGGGCCATGTCGCCTAGTCGTTTAGATAGGAGGTTACATACTAGCGAGCATCGATTAGTAAGTACACGGCCCATGAGTAATCCGCAAGACAAGGGCCCTAGGGGGTTGCTTTGATGATGTACTCACCCACAGCGTCGACATTAGGAAGACTACTCAATGCAGAAACAGTAGGTTGCTCTTTAGATTGGCCGGCTAGAAATTGCGTTGCCGAGGGCGTCAAGACAACGCGGATGGAGAGCTGGCTTGAGGGGTACTTGGAGAAGGCCTGGATGATGTTGGGTAGCTTGATGGTGGCGACGCTGCCCCTATATTCGGAGTTACATACGATGTCCACGCCAGGGAGCCGCCAGGATCGGATATTACAGGAGCACATTGCTTACGAGCAGGCGAGGAGGAGATGAGCTTTTCCATCGTTCAGCGAGGCCGTGAGACTCGCGATGGAAGTCTTCTTGTAATGGGGGTCATGCCAGCCAGACACAGCAGCGAGCATGGTGAAAGGATGGAAATAAAAATTAGATTAGGTCGGCGGTGACTTGTGTATCTGGAGAATCGTGAGTTTGACTAATAATGAGGAATTGAAAATGAGAAATGAATTGAAGAAATTGAGAGCAACACATGAGCGGCATGAATATACTTATTTATTATCTCTATGTATATATGTATACACCTACCAGACCAGACCAGCCCAGCACAGCATCTGGAAAGCCAATGAATATGAGTACTTACAGGACTATATGATAGAACTAATGCGATTACCGCTTTTGGTAGGTCCAGCCGAATATCCTACAGCCGACGAACGGTACGGGTGGTACGATATTGTAGGATTTGGAAGGGCAAAAAAAAAAAATACCTAACTGAAAAGGCTGGAATTGATCGAAGCTTCAAAGGATTGCCTCGGATGAGAAGCCCGTTACTCAGCGTCATAGAGGGGGTTCTTTCGGTCTTGCACTCACCACCGCTTTTGGGAGGAGGGGTTTCGTCACAAGGGATAGCTAACGCAAGGGGAATGCACCTGAGCCATGATTGGTTAGGGGGCGTTTGTAGGCGTCAATCGGGCGAGTTCTAGCTTATTTCCCTCGAACCCCATTGGCCATTGCTCCTTGGCCGTTATGCTTGATATCTGATAATTCCCTGATTGTTGCATAAGCATTTAGCACCCAATACCCCGGAGTACGTACCTAGGTACCTCCAAGCTAGGTGAGATATCCTGATCTGATCCTGATTAAAAATCGCCGAGCTTAGGAGCCGGCTCGACTCTGAACTCCTAGAACAAATAATCCACACCACAGTCACGCCACCATGTTCTCTACTGGTAGACCTTTGTTCTCAGCTGTAAGCCTCCCCCCAGAGCAGATCTACCCATCACGGGGTCAAGCATGAACGACGACTGACTTTACTCGTTCGTCTTCTTGTAGAGCCTGCGACGAGCAGCGCGGCCGCTCGCCCGACAAGCCGCACTACGGCCGACTCCATTCCTCACAGTCTTCCAACAGCGACTTTTGTCCGACCACACGAGGCAGGCTATCGAGAAGGCCGTCAGCTCAGCACCTGTCGTGCTGTTCATGAAGGGCACCCCCGAGACCCCCCAGTGCGGCTTTTCACGGGCTAGCATCCAGATCTTGAGTCTGCAGGGTGTCAACCCCGCCAAGTTCGCCGCGTTCAATGTCCTAGAGGACGAGGAGCTACGGTCGGGTACGGTTCCCATTCTGGACATCCTGCAGTACACCCCAAACGCGTGGTGGCAATCTATGCGAAACCCTGCTGACATGAGGACGTTTCCGTTATACAGGCATCAAGGAATTCTCCGACTGGCCCACTATCCCCCAACTCTACCTCGACAAGGAATTCGTCGGCGGCTGCGACATCCTCGTCTCAATGCACCAGGACGGCTCGCTTGCTAAGCTGCTTGAGGAGAAGGGCGTCTTGGCCCCGCTGGACGGGCCGTCTGACTCGTAAAATAGAAGATCATGCGCATGCACATAGAGGGAATAAGATCTGGATCTGTACGATAAAACCTAGAGAGGTTTGTGTGTATGAGTACAAACCAACGCCTAATGAGCTTAATGATTCCAATCTCGTCTGAACGACAATATACTTTTGGTTTACGGGTGACAGAACTTAGGGCGGGTTGCTGGTTGCGTTTGGCGGGGTAACTCTCGTCAATTGGGAAGTTCTCACTCCTATATTAGTTTTGAATATATCCATCGTGTAGCCTTGGTGACAAAGGGGTTTGGGATCTTGTTGCCTCAACTGTAGGTATGCCGCCGAGGGTAAGTACCTAGGTACCTACATGATATTCACTCCTTAACTCACAAACACATAGCTTGCACGCACGAGTTACCTAGGTACCTAGTCACGCAAGGTTATAATGCAAAACAACCGCATAGCTCTTCAACAAGACGTTCCCACGAACCAAGTGGCACAGTGGTAAAGTAGTCGGCAGGAACAACTCCTGTGTCAGGGGCAGGGCCATAGGCATTCAGGGGTTTTCCGGTCCGTGGATGTTGAGCTTGTCTTAAGCCGCGGATTCTTTTTTGGGAACCTTTATGTCATCAGTTCGAGTTCGGCTGTTGTTATTGTTTTGTTTTAGCTGTAGCTAGGGACGAGGTAGCGGTGCTGTTCCCTACTTGAATCGAACACTTGACCTAAACATTTTTGATAATGGACCAGCTCAGGCATGGAAGACAGTAAGTAGTACTTAGGAGATGCTCTCGGTAGGGGGTGATATTAATATGAGTATGACATATCAAAACATGCGGCAAAGTCGTGATAATATCGGCGATGTTGAGTATGGTAGGCGAACCGCCCTGCTGCCGTACTATTCACACAAGTAAGATAACTATTCTTCCTCTATAGTTCATGATGTACTTTCTCAAGAAGCTCATAATTCCTCATGGGGTGTAAGCAAACCCCCGACTTGAGGGGGTCTACCTACACTACCACCATAATGCCCTCGCAGCACTAATAATGACTCGAGCTCTGCTAACCAACTCTCAGTGAGTGTCCTTCGTTCTTTCATAGAGTTGGACACTGAATCTACCTATTGGAGTGAGCTTTCATTCATACAATCAGGGAACCAGAATAACGGAGACCGTAGGATAAATGGCGACAAGCGAGAACTATGACTTTACCAGTGGCCTCTTCTCTGCATATAATGCACTCACGGCCTTTGGCGCCAACCAAACGTGAGTCATTTGCCTTAACGCGAGGCAATTGTTGTAGGTTATGCCTAGCTAGTGGACCTATGCTAGGGTCTCATCGTACCCTTCTTCCGACCCGAGTTCCGCCCCCGCCCTTTCCCTGATATAGGTCTTGACAGCAGGCGATGTCTGCCAGGTTGTAATCGGTTGCCATTGGGGGTGGCGATGGTTGCAGGCCGATCCCACTCGATGTCTTTGGGGTCTGTCGATGGCCGAACGGGCAGTGCGGGGGAGGTTAAGCCTTAGGCGAGGCGGGAGAGGACTGTCTAACTCGCCATGCATTAACCGCGGTAGTAGGCATATTTGGTCTTCGCGGAAACGTATCGATATCTAAAGCCTGCGGCAAGGCCTTAGATACGCCTAACGTCCCAGAGGTCAGTGACCGTGCTTGCTACCGATTCTGCGTGTGTGCATTCTGGGCCTTTGAAGATGTTGCTGCTGTCAAGGTCGCAGAAAGAGTCGTTTTGGGTACCTAGCAGATCAGATCACCCGGAAGGAGCCAACCAAAAACACTCAGCAAGTGTCGAGATCTCAGATCGTATAGAACCAGGAACGCGTCCTTGATTTGAAAGGATGGTTTACCGGCAGGAAATTTTCTCGTTATAGGCTAACGCCCATTTCTTGCCTCACGGCGAGGCCGAGATGCGGGAAGAATGCTGCACCTGTTATCTCAGTGTACTCAATGATAGTGGTATCATACCGGTAGTAGGTATTAAACATGGCTACACCTAGTGCAAGTATCGTGCGGGAGACAACCCTTGTTTCAATTGCAACCCCCCAGAGCATCATGAGAGTCGATGTCCAATTAAGACCTAGGCGCCTCGCCGCAGGCTTTAGATATCGATACGTTTCCGCGAAGACCAAATATGCCTACTACCGCGGTTAATGCATGGCGAGTTAGACAGTCTTCTCCCGCCTCGCCTAAGGCTTAACCTCCCTTTTGCACTGCCTGTTCGGCCATCGACAGACCCCAACGACCTAATTCATATCCGCATAAACACCTGATAAATAATATGCCTACCATGTTTAAACATGACTTTTATACCGTTTAATCCCGCTATAAAGAGGGTCATAAACATAAAATATAAATCAATAGGCAGCACACCGGTATAATTCTTTGATGTTTTCATGTTTCTAAATATTTGAAATGTAATTTGTTTACTGGTAGTGCATTCTCAGAAAATTTTCTTCATAGTGTAGTAGAAATAGCGGGAGATATTATCTGCCACTGGACCTGAAGGGGGTTTCTATTGTGTGTTGCTGTCCGCCTCTGAGACTATGTCGACATCTGGTTCCTCGTTTCCTTCTTCGGGGTGGGGGAGGGGCAGGGGCGTTCAGCTTTCCCTGAGTAATAGGGGCGTCGCCATTTTTAAGTCGTCTTTTTTTGCTTTACCCAAAGACAGACTAGGAAAGCGGCGACTATATCTGTTTTGCCGCTCTCGGGAACTCCTAAGACCCTTTTGAGCCCGTAAGGTAGGGCTTTGTTAGTGGTTGTAATAAATAACCTTTAGGTTGTGTTAAAACGGTTTAGGTGAGTGATAAGGTTATCTGATTTAGCTTTAGTGATGCCGCGTTATCTTTTAAGGCGTACTTCCTTGCCTTTCTTTGCTCGATGATTTGTTTTTCTTGTTTCTAGACCTATGTCGGCGACTTTATCTGGCATTTCGTCTGTGTCATCGGATGCTGTATGTTCTGACTCTTTGGCGGAACGATCGCAAAGTCTTGTTCAGTGCATTTTTCGAAGGGCACGCCTCGCAGTCTTTCCTATACATGTTGGAGGATGGGGTATTTCGTGGTATCGAGTAAAAGTTCTTCATGGCTCTTCTCCGCTTCATCTATTTCCAAGTTCTTATTTTTGTGCCTTGTAAGCTTCCCGCTTATTGTGACTCCTTTTAGATATCGGCTAAATGGTTACGTCATTCTACTACAGATCGACACTATACTGGCGCTCGTGAATTTTATTTATGACTCTATCCTCTTGCTACTGGCTATCGGACTCGTTTTACCGCCGGTCTTTGGATATCGTACGAATAGACTTGAGTCATCATTGAGCTGGGTTGTTCAAATCTGTGGTTCACCAGACAGAGTTAGATAGGAAAACGGCAAATCCGGAAAGGTAAATGAATGTGATAAGCAGAGGCATAGAGCATCCCCGCGCTAATATGCGGTCGAGACGGGGAGCTGGAGTAGGGGAGTTACAGAAATTTGGAAACTTTGACAAATTGGTTGCCGGTTAAGCCGTAGAAATATGTTTGACGTGTACTAACTAGCATGTAGATATATTCCATCGTTGTAAATTCAGTGGAACTTTTACCACAGTAGACATATTTCCTAATTAGGAATGAACTGTCCTAGGTAACAAAAATATCCTTACGAATATCTATTTAATGCGCAAACGCTCCACCTCGTCAATCGCTGACATGGGATGACCGGGGTAGTACGGGGTACACGGATGAGTCTCGATCTAATGCACCCTTACCAAGTTGGAATACATGTAAACATTAACGATGGCGAAGATATCGGCTAACTATAGGAACATTCTTGAAATATTATTATCGATCTTGCGGTTGCGTAAAGTGATTGCTGGCGCAACATTCCTAGTGAGACTATAGTTAACCGACCGTGCCTATTACTTATGACGTTAGTATTTTTGAACTGGCTGCTGTGATCTATAATCAGTGAGGTTGTTATTTTGATTCTATTATATCGGATTGACAAGTATTGCAAAGTCCATCCGACGTTCATAGGCTAAGTACAGTGCCTGCAGTAGTATATACAGTGTTATATACCGTAGCAACGAAGCTTTGACCCAATGCACCGAAGTTCTTCCGAATGCCCCTCCCCCTGGCACTGCCCCTCCCCCTCCTATGACGGAGGTGAGTCAGTTGGGTAAAAAGTAAAAAAAATTATAACCCCGCCAGCGCCGGCAATTCTGCTCTTCAGAAAGTCATATCGGCGTAACTTCCTGCAAGGCACTCGTCCCATCATGGCTTCCAACCAAGCCCCCGAGAACCCGGCCTCCGAAGCCGACCAGGCCCAGAAGCTCCACGAAGACCCTGTGACCGGGGAGAAGATCTCCAAGACTGAGCTCAAGAGACGGACCAAGTTGCGAGAGAAGGAGAAGGCAAAGGAAGAGAAGGCGAAGTCGCAGCCCAAGCCTCAAGCCTCGGCCCAAGCGAAGCAATCTACCAATCTCGAGGATGAATTGAACCCCAACGTCGGTAATGACCAATCTAGGCGCTTTGGATTGTGCTGACATGCGTGAGCTACTAGCAATACTTCGAATTGCGCTGCAAGCAAATCGATGGGTTACGAAAGGATCGAAATATCAACCCCTACCCCCACAAGTTCCACGTCAACACGAGACTTGCCTCCTTTGTCACGGAACATGAGAATATCGAATCGGGCCAGAGCCGGCAAGATGTCGAAATTCGAGTGGGAGTGCGAATTATGGCCCAGCGTTCGTATGGTGGTTCGCTGAGATTCTACGACTGCAAGGCCGAGGGTGTATCCATTCAGATTATGTGTGATGCCAAGGAAGCGACAGGTCTGCCCTTTGCTGAGCAGCATGACCATCTCAGGAGAGGAGACGTGAGTAACATCCCGATTAACTTAATTCCTATTCATACCCATATTCCCCTGATTCCTTAGCGTATTTTTCCTTTTCGACAAGGGATATTCACAGAATGCACTTCAGACTGCCCACAAATTGAATTAACCTCTCCCCTGTTACTAACTCAACCGCTGCAGTGGATAGGAGTTGTTGGATTCCCCGGCCGTACGAAGCCCAAGACCCGCGATGTCGGCGAGCTAAGCATCTTCGCGCGCGAGGTCGTCCTCCTTACACCTTGCTTGCACCAACTTCCTTCTAGTCACTTCGGCCTAAAGGACAAGGAACAACGATATCGACAGAGATATCTAGATCTTATCCTCAACAATTCGACACGTGATACGTTTGCTAGAAGATCCAAGATTATTGGATACCTTCGGCAATTTCTAAACGATCGAGATTTCCTCGAAGTCCAAAGTACGCAACCTCTATGATCCCAAAAAAGTCTTTTTCTCTTAACGCTTTTGGATTCTCGAAAACCTCGTTACATTCTGTACCGTTATGACGATTACTAACTTGGGACATTGCACAGCACCAATGATGAACAAGATTGCTGGAGGTGCCACTGCTCGACCGTTTAAGACTTTCCACAATGACATGAACATCGAGCTCTTTATGCGGGTTGCCCCAGAACTCTACCTAAAGCAACTTGTTGTTGGCGGTCTCGAACGTGTGTATGAGATTGGACGACAATTCCGAAACGAAGACATTGATCTGACCCACAACCCTGAGTTCACTACTCTCGAGTTCTATTGCGCCTTTTTCGACGTTCACGACTTGATGAACATTACTGAAGAGATGATCAGTGGGCTCGTCAAGGCTGTCACTGGGTCTTACCAGACTCTTTACCACACCCAAGATGGAAAGGAATATTCTATCAACTGGGAGGCGCCGTGGCCACGAGTTAATATGATTCCTGCTCTTGAGAAGGCTACCGAGACTACATTCCCACCCGCAGACCAGTTCCACACCGACGAGACCCACGAATTCTTCGTCAAGCTGCTACAGAAATTAAACATCCCCTGCTCACCACCGGTGACGACATCACGAATGATTGACAAGCTCGTCGGAGAGTACATCGAATCACGCTGCATCTCGCCTACTTTTATCACTGGCCACCCTCAAATGTAAGCACGGAACCTTCTACAAAAACAGTTCTGATGGCTAATTTAATACTAGCATGTCGCCACTGGCTAAGGCCGATCGCGCGGTCCCCGGAATCTGCGAGCGATTCGAGGCCTTCGTGTGCACTAAAGAAATAGCGAATGCATACACCGAACTTAACGATCCCATAGACCAGAGGGCTCGCTTTTTGGAACAGGCGAAGGACAAGGACAAGGGAGATTTAGAAGCCCAGCTTATTGATGAGTACGATTCAAAGTTCGATTCAAATTTGGTTCATAACTAACTTTTTGGAAGGACATTCTGCGAGGCTCTTGAATACGGCCTACCACCCACTGGTGGATTTGGATTAGGTGTTGATAGAATGGTTATGTTCTTGACAGACCAGTATAGGTAAGTGAATGTGTTTGAAAAACCAGGACTGGATGAAGGCTAACGATATCGTAGTATTAAGGAAGTGTTGACGTTCCCGTTGATGAAGGACGTGTCAGAGCATGTGGTTAAGGACACTGCCGAGGCGTCTGAGGAGCTGGCCAATCTCACAGTGAACTAAAGGAAACACTGAGATCGAAAAGGAGTTATCAATAAAAGAAGATGGCTTGCATTTACCGCATAGAATTGCGACGGCATGTCGAGCTGCTTGTTGTTACATAGCCTTGCAAATGTTCAAGCAGTAGCTAACTAGATACCGAGGTTTACTCTGTCATAGTAGATCAAAATGAATGAAATTCAAATTTATTCACTTCCTTGGCTACTGTGATTAAATCCTTTATCTGTTCATCGACCCGTTGAAGCTGTTGAATTAGTAGGTATATGAGTGGTTTAGTTATGTTGAATTGACCCGACTAACTGACTTTAGGTAGGTTGGAAGACTTCTATATATACATGATTCTGGTGACCGCTGCCCCTATTCATAGATAGGTAAACATGACAGTGACTCCTTGACCCCTTATACTTTCGATAGAAGCTCAGGTCCCTGCCCAGATAAACGTATCCTTTGGCCCAAGACTTGTTCTTCGTTTCATTTGTTTTTGGCTGCCTACCTAGGTACCTGGAGTACGTGTCTCGTCACATAAGCGTGTGGCACTAGGCAAACGGTAGTCTCAGAGATGATACTTTCGGGATCGTCTTTGTGTAACTGTATACACGTGATTTTCACTGTGGGTATGCTGCGCCATCACCACGCATATCACTACCCGCAGACCAAACCCCAATGTCGTTCTCGATAGGGTCAGTTGTCCAGCGGATGATCTGGCCTCGGCCGAACTTTGCCCTAGCCATTCCTTTCAAGACTGCGACGTCATGGCCTAGCTTCTTCAATCCCTCAATTGTCTCCTCCGGCATCCCCTCTTCGACAAATACTTTTGCGTCAATTACCTTGCCGTCCTCTGGCATTCCGGCCCCTATACACATGCGCGGGGCATCAAGCGCCTGCTGCGGGTTCAAGCCACCGACAATCTGCCCAAGAAGCACCTGGACGTGGCCCTGGGGCTGCATAAAGCCGCCCATGACGCCGAACACGGAATGCAAGCTGCTATCGTGCAGGTTCGTGACGGCGGCGGGGATAATGGTGTGGTAGGGCCGCTTCCGCGGGGCTAGGATATTCGGGTGCTTGCCCGACGGGTCTAGGCTGAAGTTGGCCGCGCGGTTCTGGAGCGTGAAGCCGCACCCCTTGGGAATGATGCACGTCCCGAACCCACCGTAGTTGCTGTTGATGAATGACACCGCGTTGCCCTCGCTGTCCGACACGGCGAAGTACACGGTGTCGCTGCTCTGCTGTGCTGGGGACGGCATCCCGTGCGAAGGCAGGGCGCCGGCTTTCTCAGGGGAGAATAGTTCCCGGGCCCGCGAGGATAGATACTCGCGGGATAGAAGGTCGGCTACCGGCACGCGCTCTACGTTCGGATCAGTCACGAACCAGCTCGCGTCCGCGAAGGAGATGCGCAGCGCCTCGATGATGGCGTGCAGATACGGCGCCGTGTTGAAGTCCTCGGGCCGAAAAGTCGGGATCTTGCGGTCCTTTTCTAGCTCCTCGAGGATACCCAGCGCCATCAGCGCCACGATGCCCTGGCCGTTGGGCGGGTGTTCCCAGACCTCGAGGCCGACATCCGGGTCCATTGTCTGCAGCGCGGGATCCGCGATCCGGCTCCTCAGCGCCTGCGCGACGTTCTGCCCCCGGAATTTCAACGAGATTGCGTCCACTGGCTCGCTGCCTACCTCGAGGTGGTGTGCTAGATCGTCTAATTCGAGATGACCACCGAGATCCTGCACCACTTTCACGAGTTCCTCGGCGATGCGCCCCGTGTAGAACCCGGCTTTGCCCTCTGTTGCGAGGGCCCGGAAGGTCTGGGCTAGCGTGGGGTTCTTCATGATTTCGCCGGCTCGTGGCGAGCGCGCGCCTCCTAGTGCTGATGGGTCTTTCTTTAGCATCTCGGCGCCGTTGGGCGAGGCCTTGCGGAGGAGCGGCTCGGAGCGATCCCACTACTCGGTGTTAGTCCGATACTTTACACATATACGGCCTATCGCTCTGAACTTCTTTAACGAGCAATCGTATATAGCGATATATGGAAGGACATATGTCACTTGGGGACACTTACCCAATAGGCAACACCCTCGGAGACGGGAAATCCCTTCTCGCCAAGCTCGATAGCGGGTGTGAGAATCTGCTCTAAAGTTACCTTCCCACTTCCGAAGCGAGTAACGGAATCGCACCAGCCCGCCGCTGCTCCGGGCACCGATACCGCGTGCACGCTGTCCATGGGAATACTGCCCGGCTTACCATCCGGGATGCCGAGGGATTTCCGTATCGTCTCCAGCGTGCATTTAGCACCTGACCGGCCCGATCCGTTGAGAGCGGATATCTTTTTTGTTTTGGCGTCGTAGAATAGGCAGAACATATCCCCGCCGATGCCGGTTGAACAGGGCTCGGTCATATTGAGACCGGCCGCTGTTTAGGGGAAACATCCCTTGTCAGCGCTATTTCCAATTCTTGTTCTCATGCAACAGACAAAACGAGAACTAGTGATGGTGATATTTCCATCCCATGTCGTAATACATGAATAGGCAGGCAATGGAAATAACATTTCAATTCCAGACGTACCGACAGCGACCGCCGCATCCTGGGTGCCACATATTAGTAAGAGTGCCACATTCCCCTTACATAAAACAACTCATTTAACACTCACAACACAGTTTCCTCCCGCATCGAGGATTTGAATACCGCATTTAGCCGCTAAAGGCTGCGTGCACGCGACGATACCTTTCGTGCTGTGGACGACGCTGCGCCGGCTCGCGAACTTGGCGAACTCGTCCGAAGCCGGCGGGAACACGGACGGCGTCGTGAGGGGCATCGTGAAGAGTCCGGGGGGTATATGATTCTTTCGGGTATCTTGGACTTGACAATCAACAGCTCACAAACGAAGAAAAAGAACCGCAAGAAATGAGGAAAAGATTAGATATATTTCAATACGACATTGGCAAACGGGCCAATTTATGATAGGGCCCACGAGCGAGGGATGGGATGGAATGCCATTTCTCCCCAACGGTAGACGCCGAGAGTAGTGCGTCGGGCAGGCGGCACGTAACCGAACCGTTTTCGCTTCGTGTGCCCGAGATGGATGGGGTCCTGACCCCCCGATCTTGGAGATATCCCCTACGCTAATTACTAAATATGAGGTGGAGGTGGGGACGTCTCCTCTCCGCCGTCGGCCACGGGGTAGCTGCTCTCGAAGCCCTGATGACAAAACATTCTTATTGCGCGGCATACCTTGCGTCCTCGGTGAATAGAACGGCGCTAATGAGGTGAGGAATACCCATCTATAGTAAATCCCTAGTGTTCTTCCCCACGTTGAACTACGGTGTCTCGGAGTAGTGCATCAAGTGACTACAGCGTCTCGGAGTAGTGCATCAAGTGGCTACGGTGTCTCGGGGTTATCCATCTATCGTCGGGTGATTGATTGATGGCTCAATAGACATAGACAATATTCCTCGCACAATACCATTTTATCCACAGCCAATCACAACCACACTCACTAACTTTCAACCCCAGGATTTATAACCACCCTTCTTTTAGTATATTCTAACTCGACTTAAAACTCTAGTCTCACAGGCCCTCCGCTACATGCGCCTCTTTAGTCCCAAGAGGCCATAGCGCGGGGCCGGGCGTCGTGTACCTCGGCAGCCCGGACCAGAACCGCGGGATTAGCACGCCGGGCTCGTCTCCGCGGTACACACCGGGGATACTAACGAGGGGCCCAAGCGAGTCATTCGAGCCCACTATCCCACCCACCACGCGGATCTGCGCGCACGCGACGTAGAACTGCGCGCCGCCGCACTTATGCGCCGCGTGCACGGCCGCCCCCTCCGCGCGAAGCAGGTACTCGCCATCCGGCGTCTCGGCCGGCAGCGTCGGCGTCGTTGTTAGAGAGTAGATCCGCGCCTACCCGCCTGAGCCGTCGTAGATTACGGCCGGCGGGGTTGGTTCTCGCGCTGAGGAGTTGGGGGGTAGGTCGGGGGCGTGTGATAGGTAGACTTGTTGGATCCCCGGGTGTCCGAAGGTAGACCCGATGCCGAAACCGAGCGTGTTGCCTGCGCGCACGCTGGCTGTCTCTGTGTCGTTTGTGAGGCCGCCTGCGTTGCAGCGCATGTCTGTTGAGTTCACGTCCGAGAGGAAGGCGTTGCCGTTTTGCGGCGGTCGGATGTATTAGCATGGCTCCCCTGTAAATGTCCCGTTGGTGATGAGGCGGTTGTAGACCCAGTGTGCGTTGGCAGGCGATGACGCTGTTGCTAGCAGGGTTAAGAGAGGGTAGAATGTCTTCATGTTTAGGGGTTTGGCGATGGTGATACTCGTGATTGAGAAACTGGTTGGCTTTTAGGGAGTTTCAAGACAGTTCTTCTGCTTTATATATATCTCCCGTAGAAATAAATGAGTCCTAGTTCAAGGGGATAGTACTTGGGAGTGTATTATTCTTTATATTATGCGCTACTTGCCCTCCGTATATATCATGACATCCCATCTGCGACTGCGGTTTCATTTCCACGAGTACATACCCTTAGATCCGACAAGATTTGTTCCCATTCCAGCGATCATTACTTATAAAGATCTATAGGTGGAGGAGGTGCTTATATGATCCCCATTTGTATAGTATCTCGAGCCGGCTAAAAGGCCACCCTCTCGGGCTCACTAAGGCTCTTTTCTTCACTAAATTCAATCGAAGCTCGGATAGGAAGGGATTACCTATTGTTAATGAAGTGAATTTCAGTGTCCTGCTTTGGCTGGCTCAATTGATACACTTTCTCATCTATACGTCTCGGTTATGGTGGACTACATACCTAACCAAGATGAGTTGGATCATCGAGGAAAGACAGTGGTAGGGATAAGTTGTGTGGATTGGCAGAAGTCGCCTGAAGAGATTTCTTCTAGACCGTAGTCTTGTGTCTAATACCATTCACTGAAATTTACGAGAGGTTAGCCCTATGAAAGGTAGTATCATGCTCATCTCAGGATCCTTCGCTATAGTAAAAATGTAGTAGCTTTCACTATAGTTATACCTATGTTACTGCTAATATCAGCACCGCGATAAGAGCAAACACGTTAATACTTTAAAAAATAGTTCTTTACAAACTAGACTCAGCTAGAAGCTTAATTATACCAAGTCTCTATTTCATTGAATTATAAGTTGAACCTAAGGTTTCTAGTGTTTGAGAACCTATAGTCGTTGTAAACAGTCCCACTTTTTGGCTTCTTCCGATAGAAACCCGATACTTCGTATTGCAATGCACTACTTCCATAAATGTACGTATGATTAGTTCATAGTGTAGATAGTTGGTAAGGATCGGTTTCCTTTGAGGTATAACACGACCAATAATTTATCTCCGTCGTGATCTGGGGGTAAAATACTTAGACAGGCCTCTGGAGAGGCATTGCAGTAGCCTCATCCTCCACAAACATGTACTAAAAATACTTTATATATATTGCCTATTATAATATCCTCATAGAACCTCGTAAATAACACAGAGTGCGTGCATTATAAATTTGTCACGCGAGGTCTAGTCACCATCTCTTAAGCACCTAGGTATCGAGAATCATATCGTAGGGAGTGCGGGTGGTGAGAACCTTAGTATTAGCGTATAGCAGGATTGCGAGCGGAATTCCGAGGAGATATGTGCTGATTATTTAAGAACACTAAATCGGCCTTAAGAGAAATCTGCGCCGTAGACAATCCCGGCCATTCCTACATAAAAGTCTGTGCCAAGACCAGGCAGAAGGAAGCGATTGCATGAAATATGGTCAACTAGGCTAGGTCCATAATCTGTGCCGCAACTAGCGACGTAATCGTATTGTCTATGTCATGGAAATCATGCCATGGCGGTGAAGATGACAATTAACAAGGCAATATGACTAGGCACGTCATAAACGGGACGAATATATAAATGCAGCTTCGGTATGTGTAATCGTTGAAGGACTATGAGCAAAGAACTCACAACTTGCCTTCGGAGACTTATGCCCCCGAGCCGGTATATCCTTATAACTTCATTCTTTCATCATGAAGTTCGGCACGACGCTCGTATCGGTGCTACTCACCGCTAGTAGCGCGATAGCCCAAGATGACGACTATATCGACATCAACTGGGACTGGACAGGCTCAGGCAAAATCTATCTCGTCGAAGGAGTGAGTAACAACTCAGTGTCTACTTCCCAGGGCGTTGATTAGTGTCAAGAGAGATAACCCTCCATCATGACTAACTCTGCCCAAGGAGCACATCTCACTTATATTGGGACTCACTGACCTGATTTGAAGTACGGAACTTGGAGAGCTCAATATGTCACCGCGGTCACCGGAATACCGGTCGGTTGCCTCAACGAGAACGGCAACCTCGTAGCCGACGAAGGCGACAATTGCGCCGTATTCTACGTCGATGGAGATTCCGGCGACCAAGTGAGGACGAAGAAGAACGACTTCTTGTGCGGATACGCCGATTATTTCAACTGCGTTGGAGACGGCTATCCTGGCCTTACAACTCTGTGGACTTATGTAAGTGCGAACCTTTTCACATAACCGTTTGCAATTCATCGTTGTGGCCATTACGGGTTATAGAATATGCGAATGGACTTCGCTAACTGGAGCGACTCGTTTTAAGGTCGTTCCTCCGCCGACATATATCTCGGGATATATCCCTGGCGTAGACTCGACGGCTATTTTTACTTGGTTCGTTGATCACACCCCGATGAACACTACGGAAGAAATTCCGTTGGAATTCCGTCTGCCCGTGAACCCAGATGATCCGAGCACGAACCCGCCACCGGGTGCAAGTACCTTCGGCGTTGTCATGCAATGGATCCCGCAGTAGGCCGAGTATTAGGTGTTTAGACTGATTGTTGTTTAAGGAACAACAATGGGCTCTGGCATTAATATTTAGACTAGTACTAGCTTTGCTGTCTGGGTGTCAGGATTGCTAGTATGGGGGTATGATATGACATTTGTTGAAGCACGAAGTTGTTGGAAACCTCGTAACTAACTAGTTACTATATACGAGAACTCCTTTGTTTTATGTCATGGAGTTGTGACACTGGGTCCATAATTCCCACCCCGACTTGTCAGGGCTAGTTGCTAAATCACAAGACAAAACCTAGTTTGTAAGGAAATAACTAGTACAATAAAATAACTATAGAGAAAACGAAATACAAATAGGCGTTGATTTAAAGCTTTAAGTTATCTTGAGTTCGACCTCTTTCGGTAAACACAACCTCACTAGTCGCCTCCATATCGCATCATTAAGGTCTACAAGCACCTCGTAATCGCCGTCCGCTGCTCTTAACATTGCTTCCTGAGATGGATCGTGCGTAAACATATCTCGCCACAGTGTTGCAATTATATTGGGGTGGCAGAGCTGGCGAGATTCGTACTCGATAGCGTACCGTAATAGAGTTTCGGGGACTGCACGCAGGGATTTGGCGTTCCTAATATTATCTAAGATTGAACCCCATGGTGAGTTTTTAGTGTCGTCAGGTAATAAATCGAAAACCTGGGCTATCTTAAAGGGTTCTGTCTGTGGGAGCCATTTCAACGCCTCGTCCACCCGCACGACGCGATACCTGACTTGCGAAAGCATGGACTGTACGATCCCAGTAATCTGATTGCTAATGATTTTAGCATAAAATAAATGTAAACGAGTGTGGTACAAATAGGAGCCTGGATCCTGATGGTGATACCCAAAGAATGCATGTCCTCTCTCTAATGGGTCCTCCTCAATGAAGAGATACTGTGAAGCATAGTTGTCGGTACTATTAGTAGGCAAATATTCGGGTCGTGTTCTGTCCAAGATATAGAGTTTGGGGTTATCGCTGGCGCCCACGGATCCTACCCTCATAATTAGGGAGTCATCTCTATCGTTATACTGCATATAGTCGTGGGGAATTGTGAATTCACACGTCCTCTCAACATGAATGGGATGGGTCCAATCAGGTACCCATGAAGGCAGAGTTTTGATCGAGCGATTTTCAGCGCCAGCTCTGCAGATGACATCCCCCCAGCCATGTTGCCATGCTAGATGTAATGCGACTTTGATGTAGAGATCCTCGACAGTAAGATTATAATCTGCTGTTAACCCCTGGCTGCTCTGGTCGACAATGAGTCCGAGGAGCGCGTATACCTTATCGCGTGGATCTTTGGCCTTACATCCGCGCGAGATATCAAGTAGGTCAAGTAATCGGCATGATATGGTGTATAATTTTAGGTCTCTTATTTTAAGGACCGGTGTACTCATCAGCTTGCGTATCTCCTTTCGGAAGGCGGCCACTTTTACCTCCACTTCAAACAGCTCCTTCCACGGAGTTATTGAATCACCGCAAATGATCATGGCACTACGGGCCAATGCGACCTCTTGAAGAACCCATATCCGCGAGAAATACGGTCTCCTAAACAGACAACTGAAAGCAGTATAGGCGTCCTCGCTCTCGACCGGACCCAAACTAAAAGTTTTGCTCGAACCAAGTAGCCTAAGGGAGAGGTCACCACGATCCGCGCCCGAACCAAGTATCTTAAGGCAGAGGTCACTATTATCTGCGCTCTCGCCAATGTATATCAGGACTCTCGTGGCAAGAGAGTATATTTTTGGCATCAACTGAACTTGATGCCCGCGTTCGTTCGGGTCATTTTGGTTAATACATATAGCGTCGATCCAAATCACCCGGAAATCTCGAGGGTCGCGAATACGCTTCAGCGCATTTTCACAATTGCGGGTGACGAGAAGTGGTTGTTCAGAGATGAAAATGGTCCTGCATAGATCGCCATTGCCGGTCTCGTCTGCCCAAGTGTAAGACACGGCTTCGTATTCTAGACTTGACGATAGGGTATGCACATATATCGCGCACTCTATGTGTTGCTTGAAAGTCCCGGGATATAAATGCAGGATTCTAATATCGGATTGCTTCGAGATAGGGGGAAACGGAACCTCCGTTGCTAGTACTAAAAAGGAGCTACATCTCAAACAGCTCTGAATTGTACCATTGGAGATTAGATCGAGACGCCGACAAGAACGGTCATGCCAATCCATGATTATCACTACCCGATGTAGCAACTAGTGAATAGCTGGGAATATGATCTTTGTGTAGATGAGCAATATTGGGATGAAGGGGGGTTGGTATGTATCTCCTTAAGCTACCTGGACAGAGTCCGACAAAGGTGCTAGGATTTTGACACCCCAATTGATGTTTACGAATGTCAAAGGCCTATAAAACGTTATGTCACAACTCCATGACATTAAACAAAGGAATTCTTGCATATAGTAAATAGATAGTTACGAGGTTTCTAGCAACTTCGTGCATCAACAAGTGTCATATCATACCCCTATACTAGCAGTCCTGACACGTTCCTACGTATAGGAAAATATTATATGTAGGTACGCGAGAAGTGAGTGGGAGCATCACACGGAAATCCTAGATATTACACATGAACTCCTGGCTATACAATAACGAGGAAGGCTAGGTGTAGCGATGCTTTACCGGTATATGGCTCTAGACTTCCCAGATAGGCTAGAGATTCAAAGACTGTAAGTGTGGTACTCTTAATCTATAGAGGGCCATTCGGTAAATGTAAAAGTCCTCTAAGCCCCCGTTACATGGCACAAGTTACGAGGGTGCCTCGAGCGGGCTAGCTGTTGCTTACTCGTTGAGTGGGCATAGTGCATCTTTTATACGAGCTTCCTGGCCGTTACGACCATAATCAGAAGACTCATACGTGACGCCTTGCCATACAGGCTGTTCTGCCTTGCCAGTGGTATTTCTCAGATATGTTATTGCACAGAAATCCGGTCGTGTCATATTATCGTGGATGGCTCAATACGGCAATGTCTCGGGTCTTTGTAGAGTTTACCACCACAATCCAGTAGATAGCTGCAGCAACTTGTAGCAACTCAGGAACTCAGGAACTAAGAAAAAGGATTATTACCCCTTGATTAAAAGATCATACAGGAATGTTATTATGAGAAATATAACTTGGTGTACCGTACGTAGAATAGATGTTATAGCGATGACTTAATTATTCTATTTAGTCCTTTAATATCGTTAATCCAGATTATTACTAAGCTACCGTATTAACTCACCAAACTCGTACCTAACGCCGTTAAAATATTAGCTTGGCATAAAGAGCACTAACCAAATAAATTCAACTTTATTTAAACAAACCTTATAATATAAGCCTATTAAAATTATATAGAAATTTTTTGTTAGCTTTATAATACTGTTATAAAAAAAATTATTTTTTGCTATAATATTAAAATAATTTTTTAAAAAGCTTATAATTTATTTAAAATAGTTTTTTAATAATTTAATTATAACTATATATATTATACTACTTAAAATAGTTTATAAATATATTTTATTATATTTATTTTATAATAGCTAATAAGTTATTTATAAATAGTATATAATTTAATTAATTTTATATTTATAATAAATATAGCTAACTTTTTTAACTAGGCTATATTTATAAAATTTATTTTATTTTTATTTAATATTTTAATATAATAATAATATAATATTACTTTTTAATAAATTATAATAATTAATATAAAAATATTATAAATATTTTATATAATTTAAATTTATAATAATATATTATTAAAAAGTTTTTAGTATATTTATAAGTTTAAAATAGCTTTTATATAAGTTATTAAAATAATAAAAAATTTTAATATATTAGTAAAAAAATTAGTTAAACTTTATTTATTAGTTTGCTATTAATAAATATTATAGCTTTTTTAAATAGCTTTTTTAAAGTATAAAAAAAATATATATATAATAATAATAATAAAATATATAAAAATATATAAAAAAAATAAAAAAAAAATATAAAATAATATAAAAAAATATATAATAATATAAATAAAATTAAAGCTTTATAAAATAATATAATAATAACTTATTTAAATTTAAATATAGTTAAAAATATAAATTAAAATTATAATATATAGTTAAATAATTAATTAAAATATATTATAATTACTATATAAAATAAGTAAAAAAAATAATATAGCTAAGTTATTTATTTAACTAAATATTATATTAATATTTTTTATTAAGTAATATTTTTATATAAATATATAGTTAAATAAATAGCTAAAATATATTATAATTATTATATAAAATAAAAAAAAAAGCAATATAGCTAAGTTATTTATTTAATTAAATATTTTATTAATATTTTTAATTAAATAATATTTTTATATAAGTATATAATTAAATAAATAGTTAAAATATATTATAGTTATTATATAAAATAAATAAAAAAAAATAATATAGCTAAAGCATTTTATTTAAGTAAATATTTTATTAATAATTAATTAAAATTTAAAATTTTAAATATAATAAATAAATATATATTAGCTTAAAAAATATAAAAATTATTATATAAATTAAATAAAAAAAATAATATTAATTAAATATTTATTTAATAAAATATTTTAATTTTATTATAAGCTTTTAACTTATAAACTATTTTTATTTTTATTTTATTTAATAAAAAGCTTTATTAGTTATATATTTTTTTTAATATTTTATTTTTTAATATTTTATAATTATTTTAAAATAATTTAAATAATTTTTTATTTATTATAAATTTTTAAATATTATTAAATGCTAAAATTATTTTTACAATATTAAAATTAATATATAATTTAAAATAATAATATTAATTATTTAATTATAAACTTTTTAATTTAATACTTTTTATATTAATTAAGTAGTTATTTTTATTATTAAAATAAATAAAAATACTAGTTTTTTTAAATAATTTTATAATTAAAGAGTGACGGTGGTGTGGCTGTGCTGGCAGTATAGCCTTATAACCACACTATTAGCTATAGCATATATATACCTGTGTATGTGTACCCTATACACACTTGTTCCTTTTTTTCCCTTTTTTTTTCTTATATGTAAATTCTATATAAATAAAATATTTTATTGTAAAGCTACGCCTTTTGTAATTACTTAACTATAACAATTTATATATTACCTATTTATTTTATAAAGCATATTAAAATTGCTTTTTAATATATTTCTAATAAATAAATAAATAAATTAATAAATAAACTAATTAACTAGATTAAACATATATTTATTATAGCATATACTATAAAAAAGTAAGCTATTTTTAAAAAAGCTGCCTATAAGAAGATGCGGTTTTTTATAAACAATTTATAATAAAGCGTTCCCTATAAAAAAAAGGCGCTATAATTAAATGCTAAACAATAATCTTTAATTATATTTTTTATTTAAGTTTTATATACAGCTTATACTATAATATTTAATTATATAAATAAAAATTATAATAGCAATAAGGCTATTAACTTTTATGCTTATATATTAGACTTTAAAAAGCAAGTAAAAAACTATAAACATATAAAATAATACTACTATAGCTTTAAATAATTAAATATTTAAGCTAATAACCTTAAGCAACGCTTTATAGTATTATACTTTAAAAAAAATAACCCTGCTTTTTTGTTTACTGCTTTAAGCTTTAAGTATAAAATTTTAATGCTTAACTTTAACGGATTTATAAATAAAGCTTTTTTTTAAACGCTAATAAACAACTTTAATATATTATAAGTAAAGTTTAAACTTTATATACTAATAATATAAACATTTTATTAATAAGCTTATAACTTATATAACCTTTTTATATAAAGTAAAATTAACTTAAATACTTTTGTTTATTAAAGTTATTTTATATATTAAAAAAAAAATAATAAAATTAATTAATTAAAAGTATAAAAAAAAAAAAGTTTACTTTTTAACTTAATTGCTTATAAAGATTATAATAAAGTATATAACTGCTTTATTAAAAAACTTTTAAATATAAAAGCTAAATATAACTAGCTTAATAATTAGCTAATTTTAGTAAACTAAACTATAGTTAACTTGCTAAACTATAGCGTAAACTTAGGTATTATAATAAAACCTAATAATAAAAATACTTGTTAATTAATAAAAGTTAATATTTATATTTTTTATACTAAAAAAAAAAAAAATAATATTAGCTTTAAAATATAGTATAAAAAAATAATAAACTAGCTTATAATTAATAATAACTAATTTGCTAATAATATAGCTAAAATAACTAAAATTAAATTTTATTTAGAAAATAAAGCCGTTTAGTATTTATAGCTATATTTAGCTAATACTTACTTTAAAAAGCTAGCAACTTTAGCTATATTATTTATATATTTTTAAAATTAGTATTATAACGTTAATGCTATAAAAAAGTTTAAAAAAAAGTAAAAAAAGCTATATTTTAATAGCTATAAACTTAGCAAATTTGTTAAGTTTAAAAATAACTTTGTTTGCTTAGCAGGCAAAACTAGCTTATAAAAAAGTAAGTAGTTAAAAAAATTTAAAAATCGATTTTTTTTTTATTTAGTTATAGAAACTTTTTTAAAATACCTTAAAAACAAAAAGTATAATAAGTTTTTTTAGTATGCTATTTAAATAGCATACTATTTATATATAGGAAATAAAAAGTATGCTGCTATATATAAGGTTAAAAAAGTAACTATAAATTTAAAAACTATTAGTAATATTATTAGCATAAGAACTACTGGTAATACTTTTAGTAAAAATATTAGTATTACTTAATAAAGCAATAGGCTAGCTTATGCTGTTTTTGCTAGCTTTAAAATAAAACTATATAACTTAACCTTTAAAAAAATAAAGAGATTTATATTAAAAAGCAAATATTTTATTTATAAAAAGCAAGGCTATATTATTAAAAATTGCTTTAACTAAGTTAGTTATAAAACTTTAAAAACTTATATTATAGTTATTTTAGTATAATATAGTATATTATAAGATATTTTTATTATTAAAAACTAAGATATAAATAAAGCTAAAAAATAAGCAAAAAAATAACTTTAAAAAAGTTAAACTTTTGCTTAAAAAGCATGCTTTAAAATTAAAGTAAAAAAAAAAATATAGCAAATAAGTATTTAAAAAAAAAATCTTTTTTATATATTTATATAATAAATAGTAATAAATTTTTTTTAACTATTTATAATTTTTTTAAAAATATAAAAGCTAATTTATATATAGCTATAAATACTTAA
Organism: Xylaria sp. Z50; assembly: GCA_037356035.1. Taxonomy (NCBI): domain Eukaryota; kingdom Fungi; phylum Ascomycota; class Sordariomycetes; order Xylariales; family Xylariaceae; genus Xylaria; species Xylaria sp. Z50. The sequence continues at coordinate 122,455 of JBAWJU010000032.1, forward strand.
TTAGTTATAAAAGTAATCTGCTTATTATAACTGCTTATAATTATATAGTTTTAACTTTATAGCATAATAAAATATAATAGTAAAAGTAACTAAAATATTTATAAAGTTTTAAAAATTATATTAAAAGTATAAAAATAGATTTTTTAATAAATACTAGCATTTATTTTTAAAATATAGTATAATATTATTTTTAAAAAACTATAGTTTAAAAAATATAACGTTTTATTAAACTATAAGTAATATAAACTTTTATTTCTACTTAGCTTATTAATAAGGCATAACTTTAACTACTATATTTTTATAAATAAAGCTAATACTTAGTTAAAATATTTTAATTATTAATAAAACTTAGATAAAAAAAACGCTAAACTAAATAAAAAGCTAAAAAAAAAATAAAAATAAAAAAAAGCTATATTAGCTAGCAATTTTTAATAAAATTAACTTAAAGTAGTTACTATTATAAAACAAGGTAACTTTATAGCTAAAAATATTGTTAAAATAAAATATAATTTAAATAATATACTTTTATTACCTAAGTTTATAAAAAAGCCTATAAAAAAGCAAATAAAACGTATATAAATTTAAAAAGGCATTTTTACTAATTAGCAAAAAAATATATAAGGTTTATATTATATAAGATATAATAACGTAAAGTAGTATAAAAAAAAATACTAAAAAATATGTTTATTATTAATATAATTACTTTTAAGTTTATTATATATTGTAATAAATTTTATAATAAAATATAAGTTATAAGTATTTATTAAGTAGATAAGTTAATTAAATAACGCTAAAAATAAAAAGTAGAAAATTTTTTTAAAAAAAAAAAATAAAAAATTAAAAAAAAAAACTTTAAAACTTATATTAAAAAAGTACTATAACTTATTTTATATTTTTAGCAAAGTTAACTTAAATATTTTGCTATTTAATTATTTATATATAGATTATAAGATTAAGTTTATTAAAAAGAAGTTGCTAAAAGATTTTAAATATAGCTTTTTATATAAAATATTATTAAATAAACTAAAGACTATAAAGGAATATTTAGTAAATAACTTTTATAAAAGTTTTATTAAGCTTAATAATATTTTATTTACGTTTTTTGTTTTATTTATAAAAAAGCTTAATAGCAGCTTATGTTTTTATATAAACTATTATAAATTAAATAAGCTAATTAAAAAGAACTAATATTTGCTATTTTTAATTAAAAAAATGCTAGGCTATATTATTAAAATAAAAATTTTTATTAAAATTAATATATAGTAGGTATTTTACTATATATAAGTATACTTAGGCCAAAAGGATTTTATTATATTTTATACTTGTTATAAAATATATTACTATTATATGCTATTATTTAGTTTAATAAATAGCTTGTTTATATTTTAATAATATATTAATAATACTTTTTTTAATTATTTAAATAACTTTTATAGCATATATATTAATAATATCTTAATTTATTTTAATAATATTAAAAAATATTATATTTATATTAAAAAGGTTTTAAAAAAACTATATAGTATTAAATTATAAGCAAACTTAAAAAGATTAAAATTTTATATAACTAAAACAAAGTTTTTAAAGTATATTATAATAACTAAAGATATTATAGTAGATTTTATAAAGGTTAGCATAGTATACAACTAAAAAGCTTTAGCTATAGTAAAAAGTATATAATTATTTTTAAAGTTTTATAACTTTTATTAAAAGTTTATAAAAAACTATAGTAAAATAGCTACTTTTTTAAATTAACTAATAAAAAAAAATATACTTTTTTAATAAACTAATTAGTATAAAAAAGCTTTTTATAAGCTTAAGCTATTACTAATTATAACTTTTATATTATAATACTTTAATTTTAACCTTTTTATTAAAATAAAAACTAATTTATTAAATAGTATAGCAGCTAATATATTATTATAACTATATAATAATATTTAGTATTTAATAATATTTTATTTTAAAATATTATAAAATGTAAAATTAAACTATAGTATTTTTAACAAAAAAATATTAGCAGTAGTATTAGCGCTTAAAAAGTAGCAACTTAAACTAGTTAGTATATATACTAGCCTGTTTTTAGCTATTATAAACTATTAAGCACTTAAATATTTTAATAAAAAAAAATAACTAAACTTATAATAAGTTAAGTAGGCTATATTATTTATAAAATATAACTTTTTAATAATATATTAGCTAAAAAAAAAAAATATTGTAGCTAATATAATATTATAAAAATAAAAAGAGCTTTAAACTGCCTAAAAAAAAAAAAAGGCATAGCGTTATATAGCTTTATTTAAACTAGTATATAGCAAAATTTTAAGCTAGGTTTATATAAACAAAATAATTATAATTTCTAAGTTTTATTTTTAAGCTAAAGTAAAAATATTAATAAAGTTTTAATTAGTAAATAAAGTATTATATAAAAACTATATTAACTTTAAAATAAAAATTTATTGCTAAAAAACTAAGGTAAATAAAAAAAACAACTTATAAGCTATAGCAAATAAATTTACTACTTATAAAAACAAACTAGTAGTTTTTAACCTACTTTATTTTTAGATAAAACTAATTAAAAAGGTATATAATTATATGCTAATAGCTTACTTAAAAAAAAAAAAAATATATAGCCTAGTATTTTAGTATTATTAGTAGCTTAGGCTAATAAATAATTATAATATATATATAGCAAACTATTTAAGCTGCTAACTTATAAAAGTATTTAAAAATAAAATGCTAAAAAAGCTATATTTATTACTAATATTAAATTATATTTAATAATATTTAATAATAAATTTTAAATAAATATTAAAAAATAAAAAAAAATTTAATAATATATTTGTTATAATAAATAAACTAAAAAAAAAGGTATAAATAATTTTATATATTATATAGGCTACTTTAAAAAATATTATAAAAATATATTATAAAAAACTTTTTTATGTTTTTAATATTTTAATAACTATTATATTTAACTATAGCTTTTAGTTTATATTAGTGTTTATAAATAAGTTATATAAATTAATAAAAGTTACTTATACTTTAGCTTTTACTAGTTATTATAAAATAATTAAACAAGTAAAAATTATAAACAAATACTTTAATTAATAACTATAACTATATATAAATTATTATTAAAATAACTAGTTAAATAAAATACTAGTAATAAACTATGCTTAAGCTGCGCTTTTATATAAATTAATAAAGTTAGCTTTTTATAAAATAGAAATAGGTTTTTTTATACTGTTTTATTTTGATTAAGAAAATAAAATAGCAAAAGCAAAGTTAAAAAGTTTTTTAAACAAAAAAAAAAAGCTAAAAAAATATATATAAAATAAAACTAAAAAAATTACTAACTTTATAAACACTGCTAAAATATACTTAATTTAAATATAAAATTAAATAATATAATAAATAAACTATATATAATATAAGCTTAATTTTAATATTAAAAATTATATTTTTATTATAAAAAAATAGCAATTATAAAAAACTAACAAATTATTAAATAAGTTAAATTATTTAATAATTTAGTAAAAATATAAGATTTATAAGCATAAAAATAATATTTTTTTTTTAAAAATATTTATGTTATAAAAAGCTATTAACTAATATTACGCAAATTAACTATATAAATATTTTAACAACTTTTTTTTAAAACAGAAAATAAAAAACTTTAAAAGGTAGATTATTAAGCTTAAAAATAAAAAAAGGTTTATTATAAAAAAAGTTAAAACTTTTAAGCTATACTATAGCAGGCTATAGTATTAAATAAAATAAAAAAATTAAAAAGTCGATAATAAATAATACTTAGCTAAAAATTTTAAAAATAATATAAAATTGCTAAAAAAATTTTATAATATAAACTTAGAAGCTTTAAAGCTGCTAATATAACTAAATAAGTAGTTAAAAGCTGCAAAAAATAACAAATTTAACAAACTATATATAGATAATAATAAAGCGTAAGCAAAAAAAAAATAAAATATAAAGCAAAAAAACGCGTAATATATAACACGTTAATATATAATATATAAAAAACATAAATAAAGTCTATATATTAAGTAAATTAAATAAAGTTATATTTAATAAGCAATATATAAAAAAACCTATATAATAGCATAATAAAACAAAAGCTTAGACTATAATAGTATAAGTAAAAACCTAAAGTAATCTTTTTTTTTACTAAAAAGCAATTGTTTAAAGGTTTAAAGTTCTGCAGTTTAACTTATAAACAAGTTAATTTTTTTTCGGAAAAGGGTAGTAACAGTAGTGTAGCTATGCTAGCAATACAGCCCCATAACCACACCATTAGCTACAGCACACACATACCTATATATATATGCCTTATATACACTTATTCCTTCCTTTCCCTTTTCTTTCCTTATACATAAATTCCATACAAATAAAGTATTTTATTGCAAAGCCACACCTTCTGTGATTACCTAACCATGACATAAAGTTTTATTTTTTTTAAAAACGCTTTTTTTTATATTTTATTTATTATATAAGTTGCTATAACTTTTTTATTACTTATTAACTATTTTTTAAATAGTTTTTTTATTTTTTTAAGCTTTTTATAATAAAAATTAACTTTTTTATAAAGCTAAGTTTTAAAAATCTTATTAAATTTTATATTAAGTAGTTAAAAATAAGCTATAAAACTTAAAAAAATTATTATAATTATTATATTATTTTTTATTAAAATAGTTTTAACTTAGTTAGTTTTATAAAAAATAATAATATTAATAATTAATAAATATTTTTTTTTTTTTAATATAAATAGCTAAATTAATTTTAATTTATTTTTTAAATAACTTTTTATTATTATATGCTATTTTATTAAATTTTATAGTAATACTTATATAATAAAAAGTATTTTTTTTGCTAATAATATTATTTTTATTATAAAAAATAACTATAAATTTTAATTTTTTTATTATTAATTTATTTGTTAAAATAGCTAATATAAAAATTACTTATTATTTATTTTACTTATTTTTTTTTAATTTTTTTTATATAAACTTAATTTTTATATAATTATAAATATATTTATTTAAAAATTTAAATAATATAAACATTTTATTTAAATTAATAATTAAATAATATAAAAACTTTTTAAAACTAATATTTTTAATAAAATTGCTTATTAAAATAATATTTAGCTAAAACTAATTATTTTATAAATTTTTTTAAATAAATTATAAAAACTTATTAATATATTAAACTATTTTTTTTAGCATTTTTATTATTATATATATAACTTAATAATAATTAATTTAATAATATTATAAAAATTTTTTAAACTATTTATTTAAAAAAATAAAAATAGCTAAAAAAATAAAATAAAAAATTTTAAATAATATTAAAACTTTTTTTTTAAACTAACTTTTTATTATTAATTTTTACGCTTTTTTTATTATATAAAACTTTTTTTATAATATTAACTTTATTTTTAACTATTTTAAACTATATTTAAAAATATAAATATTTAAAATTTTTTTTATTAATTTTATTAGCTTAAAATAACTAATTTATTATTAATTTTAAAATAAGCAGTTGCTTTTTAAAAATATAGTTTATAAAAGCTTTTTTTAATAAAAAAAGTACTAGTAAAAATATTAGTTAGCTTTATATATTAGCTTATTTTATTGTTAGCAAATAAAATATAATAATTTTTTAAAAATAATAATATTTTTTTTTTTTTATATAAATATTATTTTTAAACTTATTTAATAAGCTTTAAAAATAAATAACTATTTTTTAAAATACTTTTTTTTTTTAGCTTATATTTTTTAAGCTTTATAATTAGCAAAAATATTATTTTTTTAAATAATAAAAAGTTTATTTTTATATTAAGCAATTAAATAAAAAATATATTATTAATTTTTATTATAAATTTAAATAAATTAAATTAATTTAAATTAATTAGTTAAAATTATATAATTTATTTAGTTTTAAGCTATTATATTAAAATCTATTTATTTTATTAGCTATTATATACTATTTAAAAAAATTAATTAAATATTAAAAGTAAAAAATATATATGCTTTTATAATATTTGCTATTATAAATAGCTTGCTAACTATGCCTATTTTAGCAATGCTAAGCCAATATTTTAACGGCGTCGGGTACGAGTTTGGTGAGTTAATACGGTATTAAACAGTAAACACTGATCAGGCACATTCGGCTCCTTCGGGCTAATCGGTAAGGGTACCTCGCCTAAAGATTAAGTGTAACTAGCCTGACTGGGTATTACCTTTTCCTATTTTGTTCAGCTGCAGACAATCTGCTCGCACAGACACTGTTTGTCCCAGCTCTTACCCTAGTTCAGTTCCCCAGTTTGAACCCTTGGTCTTTGGGTATCCGCTATGTTGTTGGTGTATTTGCAAACAATGCCCTTCTCCTTAGTATTTCTTAGTTAGTATGCCTTATCTACACTACACCGCCGTCAGAGCTTATATCGTGCTCTACTACTGTGCGTAATTCGTACTACTGGTAGTAAAATCTTGTTCAGCCTGAAAATGACCAAGACTTAGTAAGGCTACTGCAGTGTACTGAGTACACTATTAATACCTACTGGCATCCGTCCAGATCCGGTAGTCTACCCCGGGTAGTGTAGATCCTGACAATGTGTACAGGGCTTGGACCCAAATACATGTCTCGCAAGGACCCAAACCGGGACCGAACGCTGTGGTACATGTGTGTCTGTTTCAATTCTACATGTTTTGTGCTTGGGTTTCAAGTAAATCCCGCTGTTCGGTGTGGGGGTAGCGAGAACGAAGGCTTATATTTAGGGATGCTACGCTATAACTTTGCACGAACCCCTCTCAGCGGAAGAATCCTTGGCTATCTTATTTGACTCGTCTTGTGGTTTCTATCATGGTATTCCATATATACGTCAAGTGCGGGAAATGAAAGATTTTATGAGGTACTAAAATACGCTACAACATCTCCTCAGCGTCAGCGTTCTTACCCAATGGTATCTCATATCGACGCATGGGAATACTGCCTGTGTCAGATTGTAATAGTGTACACTAAAGCGTGTATTCAAATCATGGCTTCAGAAAGGTCGCCTTCATGCAATCCTTTGCTGCAACCATTATGTACCGACATCATAGGTGCGTTCAGTGGGCGGGCTACGCTACACTACTGTAAATCTTCTTCGCTTTCGGTAGCGTCAGCGTAGGAAGGTACCCAAATCTGACCAAATCGAAGCGGTATTACTGCGGGATCATCTTTCGCTAACCTCGTCTAACCCCTGTCATGTAAGCCTATTTCTGTTGACAGTATGAGTAAAGTGGCACATCCAACAGGGGGGGCGCCTTAACCGACCCAGCTACAAGTACTAGCGATCGTGCCCATGGAATTAAGTGAATCCACTGCTTGCTAGTCTAACATCTTAAACATCTTCTACTCAAAACACTCGATTTCTATTTACTGTCATCAGCATGGATAATTAATATTGAAAATGGTGCGATAAACTGTTTCAATCACTTTTGATCTTCGCCATGGCCGGATCGGACGCAGATTGGAGTCTGCTGGAGCAGATTCCAGCTTTACCACCGCCACCTGGCGTCGAGTCGAATTTCCATGATCCCGAAACGCGGGAAGGACTCGCGAGGATAGTTGTCGGGCTTACATACGGCCTGATGCTCGTGTTCCTCGCATTACGTATCTACGCTCGAATCGGACTTACTGGCTCTTTACATGTCGATGATTGTGAGTGCTTGACTAAACATTACGTATAGTAGTAACAGGGGATACTGATATTTATACCTAATAGATCTTTCTTTAGCCGCAGGAGTTAGTTCACCTGCTAGTGCCTTGGGTGTGCGAATTCTGACGAGGAGACTTAGGCTAGCATCACCGCATTCACGGGAACCTCATTTTCACGTAAGCCGGAAGGCACTACGACGACCTCTTCATTATATCGGTTGTACTGATTATGTATTAGTATTCGGAAACCCCCTCGGTCCACACCAATGGAACGTTCCTCTCAGCCGTTTCAATGAAAGCTTTATGGCGGTAAGTAAAGCCTCGAACCGATTACAGACGCGAGTTGGCTCATGAGATTAACGTATCATGTAGCGAACGCTCAGTTCTATAGTCCTATTTGCGCTCAGCTCTACTTTCGTCAAAACTGCGCTGCTGAGTTTGTACCTCCGCGTCTTTTCCCCGAATAGAACTGCAAGAATGATGATCTGGGCGGGAGTCGCGACTATTGTGGTTTTCTATGCTATCGCCATTGCTCTAAATATACGTTTCTGCATTCCGCTTTCGATGACAACCCCAGTCCCTGACCGGGACGAGTGGGCTAGGAAGTTGAAGGCCAGCAACTGCTCTCAACCAGTATACAACCTCAACGCCGCAGTAGGGCTATTCGGCGTCGTATCTGATCTCTACGTGCTCCTCATTCCGATTAGCATGATTTATAAGCTGCGGATCCCTCGAAACAAGAAAATCGGCATTCTAGCGATATTCTTGACTGGTCTTCTGTATGAGCCTTGACATTAGAGGACAAGATCTAGGCTGACGTTATTTTAGGGCTGTTACATCGTCAATAACGAGCACCGCATTCCGCTTTCTTCAGCTTAAATCGTACGACTTCACGTGGGATTCTATTCCTAGCTACACGCTACGGTATGTTCGCTGTGTCTAAGTTTGCACTCCCATGGGCTAATCATGTACTTTCTAGTGCTGCTGAACTTAATATCGGCCTTATATGCAGCTGCATGCCTGTGGTCTTCGTTGTTCTAAGGAGAATATTTCAACCCAGGCTCTCCAGTTCAGCGAAAGGAGCCGGCGCACCACCACATACTCGTACTCCTAGCCATGCTTACATATCCGACCTTGGCCCTGATATGGAAGAAGACGGACTTCCAAAGCCGCCGAATCCAACTGCAGGTGTTAGTCTGAAGACTTTTACTCGCCAATCACAGCTTCTGTCGTCAAGTAGAGGCGTGCGATCCACATACACTGAACTTGGATCTATGGAATCAGATACATCCGGACATCTAAGAGATTCGGGATGAAACAAGAGTCGTCAAGTGTTACAATATCGAGACCGATCGGGATAGGTTCACATCCCGAAAAGGCGGGCACCTTCCTAAAGAACAACAGCTACCGAACCCTAAGGATGGAGGGTCAGCCGTGGTTCAAACAGTTTCTCGATGAGGATCAATGGGACAGCTGAATCTTGTTTGCGGGCGACGATGTGCTATCTGCATATTGCTAGAGAAAAGGCAAACGCCGCTCTAGACTCACCGGCCTAAGACCTCTATCCTGGCCTCGAGCGGGATCCGTGGTGACGGAATATCCATCAGTATCCACGTAAACGATTTTCGGCAAGACTTTGCGGGATTTCGCGCCGGGTACTTTCTTGGTCCCTAATCTGGAGGATCAGTATCCTCTTCGCAGTAGTGCCCTTGGCGCCCCCCTGAGTTTACTAAGAATTGCCGCCAAGACGGAAGCCCCAGCGGAATTTCCACCATTTACGCTAGAGCCCTCAAGGCAGCTCACTAACGCCCCAAATTACGGAGGCATTCTAGTTCGCCGTTATACGCGATGGGAAGTGCCCTGCGCCCAAAAATACTATGGTGGCGCTTATAAGCGACATGTAAATATATATAATATTTGCTACTCAATGTGGCTAGTGTGGGATATGAGCTATGAGCCATGAGCATGTTATGAGGTATAAGGGAGGGAGCCGAATGAGATTAGATGAGAGTACGAATGAATGGGTGAATGAAAAATTTGTGACATACCTGTCAGACTCACGCTGACTGATTGAGTGAATGTTTTCTCTTTACCGCTGTATCACGGTAATACATCAACTTATGTAAGCCTTAATGAAGTAGTTGTACATGCTAGGTAGTCAAATGGCCCCCGTTTCGCTGGTTCTCCCGCGTCGAATGAACCCAGCACTACGGAGCCCCCGAACTGCAGATTAACTGCCGTCATCACCTCGCATCGCGCTTGGCGAGGATGTCGAGTGAATGGAATCGCTGAATGATACACTGACACGACATCTTACGCACATCATCTAGGCGAATTACCAATCTGGAACGATCCCCAGAATAGCCTAGTTTAACCCGGCAATCTACACTAGGGACGAATTGGGATCGCGACCCAGGCACCTCTGTCCCAATCACTCCACGCAACGGCTAACCTACCTACGTCACTCAGACATACACACACAAAAATGGCCACCGCCCCCTCCGACCTCCCCAAGGACGAAGCGAAGGTCGTCCCGCCCATCCCCGTGCCGACATACGGCGCAGGGGGCGTCTTCGCGGTAGCCTGTTCGACGGAGATCCGCGCGCCAGCGCTCACTTGTCTGGAGAAGGTGCTCGATCTATCTTCCTACAGCACATGGAACACATTCGTTCCCAGCGCCTCGCTCACGGCCCCGGGGCACGTAGACGAGTCCCTCCCGGCGGAACTCAAAGCTCTGGCTTCGAGACCGGGCTACGTGTCCCGCGGCGCAAAGGTGCGTTTTAACGCGGTCATGACACCCGGCGGGGCGTCGCGCGCTGTTGATCTAGAGGCCACGTTCCTCGAAGCCTTCGATGTCCATGGGAGGAGCGCGTACCGCGTCGTCTGGAAGGCCGCTGGCATCCCGTATTTCCTCCTGCACTCGGAGCGCGTGCAGGAGTTTGTGGAGCATGTTGCTGAGGACGGGAGCGTGAGTACCTCGTATAGCTGCTGGGAGACGTTCGGCGGTTGCTTGGGCTATGTGCTGCCGCGGGCGCAGATCGAGGGCGGGTTTGCGCGGTGGATGGATGGGTTGAAGAAGGCTGCTGAGGCGGAGTGATGTGTGCTGGGGTGTGGCTTATATTGCGATTAGACTGGTGATTAATGGTCTGCTTCACTTTTGGATAGTTTTGGGGGTATTGAGCGCCTTATATGGCGTATCATCTCGCTCACCAATAGTGAGCTGGTGGACAGAATTGCGAAGATTTCATGCTTTTCAGTTGCGCGATCTGGATTTTATATAATGTAATCATCATATCTATATCCTATGATAGCCTTGTGAGGTCTAGGCAAGATTGGCTATCATAGCGTGTGAAGACTATAATCTTGCTCCCAATGATAGGGTTATACGACGAATTCCTTCGTATAAGTAGCGCTTTCATGTTACAATACTCGTGAAATATTAACGGCGTAGAGATGATGAGGTCAATAGGCAAAGCAAATTTGTCTCTTGAGTCATTACCTCATGAGTAGAGTGTTTATTTCAGATTACAAAGTTGTGACTCTCGCTGTAAATTTATTAATTATAGTCTCGGATACATTTCACCGTGATCCGTATCTTGCCTTTCAAATTCCCGTCTTCCAATCCTAGGGTAAGATAGAAGGAATACGTAGTAAAGAAATTGCACATGACTCCAAAACCACCTGATGCCGTTGCTCGATTCTATCGCGACAAAATGATTTCCTCGAGCATCCAACCTAGGCACACCAACTAGAAAACCAAGCCCCAAAAGTAAGCACTCGTCCCTCATGGTGAATACCTCACTCGCCGTACAGAGTCAAGTCGTCGTGTTAAACATTCAAGCCTCCGGCATCTCTTAGCCAGACTAAGCCTCATGCACCGGGACCTGAATTGTCCGTCTGTTTGGGGAAGGATGTTCCCTTCCAACCACTTGATGAAATCCACCACGGCACGACGCCATGTCGGATATATCTGTGTAAATCACCGGGCGGAATCAAACAATCGATATCATTCGGCACGACAACGTTTACGATCTGCAAGGCGGCAGACACCCCTCCTGCACCCCCAGCACCTCTAGCACTATCGTGCATCATGCAGAACGCATCGGTCTGAGGGCTCTGTTTCCGTACCGTTAGAATCGGCGAAGTGCCGCGTGAAGGTTCCTTGTGACTATATTAGACACCCAGAGATTTCGAAAGCAACATCTTCAGATTTCGTCGCCTGGGGGTGCGGATGTACTGCCGCGGCGCCTCCATCATCCGACTCATCAAGCATCGACAAATCGACAACTCCGAAAACGTCTGTTTTATTTGGCAAGAAGAGACGCATGGGGTAGCCTCGCATATTCCCACGGGAATCATCTAATGAGCGCCGGAAATACTTCATTTCTGCTCTCCTAAACACACTGCCCCGTCCGTCCCGGCGCCATATCCATGGCGCCACAACGTCATCCTTGAGTGAGAGTATGATGCGGTCGACGGGGTCTATATCATCAGTTACCGGTCGACGTGACAAAGGGTGTGGGAAGGGGCATCGCAGTGTTGGTGCGACTACTGAATAGTGGCAACACCATCTCCGTAGCAATATTGTATAAAAGTATGCTATCTGGACGTAAGCCGTACTACCGTACATAAAGCGGCAAGGCGAGCTCGGTTCAACTTGTTGTGTGAGAGGTCCTGGGGGTGGGAATCCCACCGGTCCGCCTTCTTGATAGGACACCGCGTTTGTCTTACGATCACACGTTTCTTGGGTATGACGAACCAAATAGCGGGAGCTGAGCTGATAGTGTGTGAAGGTACAGTAACACGGAGATCATTGGATAGGGGAATTCAGGTAATGGGCTGAAGGTGATTGGAAGGAAGAAATCGAAACTCCAGTTCTGATAAATAGATATGTCATTTTTTTTCGTCATGATTTGTACAGTATTTTGCCTCGAGAGAGGCTACAGGTAGGACGTGACAAGCCGGACAATATATCATACATGAGAGGAGTAATGAATGTGGGTGTGATATCCCTGCGCTGGCTACAGGCGGAATATCGCGAATCGTCGGGAAGCAATATCCAAATCGCCTCGTTCAAGTTCATATGTCTTGCCCTTTCTCCGATATCGTTTTCCGTTCCCGTACGAAAATGTGACCCAACGCCTTGCTGAACCACGCGTGAAAAAAGTGAACGTATGCTACAGTGGAAAGTTGAGGATGCCAATGCCGGGGCGAGATTACTGGTCGAACACAGCCTTGCCTTCCCGGCGCCTTAACTCTCTGAGTACAGAAACAACAGAGTTGTTTCGCAGGCGCTCGAGCACCATTCCCATGCCATCCCGAGACTTGATGAGCTGATCATCAGTCTTGTTCGAGGCGATTGACTCGATGCTTCGCTGGATGCGATTTGCACCCCACCCCGAGATCCAACTACCCAGACGTCGCGGCCCGATCTCATCCGGCGTTTCCGCCGAGTCCACAGGCGCACGATCATGTTTCTTGTTACCTAGAGTTGATCGGTAAGAAAAGGTAGTAGTGACAAAAGTATTTGGAGAGAGCGGCCTCGGAACACCAAGCGCGACATTATTAAAAGATCCGGCGCCGGTAACGGCCGAGCCATCTGGTGGCGAGGTTGAGTAATGTTGCTCTTCCACAACACTCAACACACCGGTGAAATTCAGGTTCCGGCTCTCAGTCTTCATCCAGCCCTCCTTCATGTCGACCACACTAGTCTCAAGAACATAACTAGACTTATCCCCCCCTCCACCGGTCACGCTTGTTGGCAGCAGCTTGACGACGGTGGAGGGCATGCGCGACTTCTTGAGGTGAATACGGGTGGTGTGTAGGCGGCCAGTGACAGGATCGACATGGGACGATATGGTGTCGGTCGACAGAACATGGCTGGAAAACGGGTTCAACTGCGGTGAATAATAGCGGAGGAAGAAGGCGAGCGTCACAGTCGGGAACGGGTGGGAGTAAGTATGATTGGTGGTGCGTGTGAGAACCATGATGGCGGGGATTCCAAAATTGGGGATAATGCTGAATCGAGGGGAGCTCAGGTTAGGTCAACATAAGTATTGTATAGGAATAGCCCGGCAGACTGGGTCGGATTTGGATGACGTTGGACCGAACTGGACTGGTTTTGATTGGGATGGGTTGGGTCGCGCAGCGGTGGTGGTGAGGGTGGTTGTCGTTGGAGAGGGGAAGCGCATAGAATCATCGGTTGATAGGGGATGTCGGTCGGTATGTAGAATCAAAAGTAGCTCATGACTGCCGGGCCCCTAGATGGATAGGTTGGTAGGTAAAGGTAGAGAGGATAGGACTGTTTCAGGTGAGGATTTTGAGGAGATCACCACTCCGTAGGGCGCAGAGGAGTGATGGGCAACCAGACGGCAGCCAAAGTGGCGTGGTGGTGTGATGATTGTGGTTGTGAGATTAATTAAGAATCGTCGACGACAGCGACGACATGTGAGGGACGAGTGGAACGAACATACGACTTCGACTCGACTCGACGAATTTGATGGGCGCAGATGAGATGGAAACGGTCCTTTTTCTACCCGCATCCGATTGGCCGAAGCAGAACTCCGGGCCCCGCTTTGCCACGCCTTTTGCGGGGTAAGCTTGGACGGCACCAGGCCCGAACCTTGGGACTACCTCTAGAACCTAGTGCGGATGCAGTAATTACCAAATGGAATATATGTCTAGAGAACCTATGATAGTATAAACTACTATTGAATAAATCAAGGTATGTATTCATTGGATAACCAAAAGGAGAGGGGCTACGTTTACCCCCAGTGGTCATATATCACTAAGTATTGTAGTGAAATATATATAGGAATGTAGTCTAGGTACCTGTCTAGCCTATTTCGGTCTAGCCTAGCTGGCAGCAGCAACCCTAGATTCCAGCATCTTCAGACTTTGATAACTTGTCATAAAAGTCAAACTAGGTTTTTTCAAACTCTACGAATGAGAGATTATTTTCGTTGCATGAGATTTAAGTAAGTTCTAATTGGTGTTTTGTAAAGTCTGCACTGCGGGCTTATATAACTAGGTAGCTTGAACACTACCAACATTGTGCGGTGACTTGTACGGTGGGGTGTAGTTTTGCGTTGTGGCTTGTCAATGCTATAAGCGATAGTATGAGTTGACGATATTAATTGACTAAACAGAATAATTAAGTGATTGCCATGACATCTATCCACCATAAGGGTATTCCATCACTACCTAATTTCCCGTACTTCTCCCCCAACGCCAGTTGTTTATACAGAATTACACTATGACTATATCTTGCTCAACTGCCTCCAAGAACCAATCAGAGGCTTCGTAATCAGAAAACTCCCAAAATTCGACTTGGAGGACCCCGACGCGCTCATATGCTTTGTACTTTCCTACTAATAAGGGTGAAGACAACTCATGGTCATTAATTTCCTTCGAGAGTGGTCGGAGTAACTGTAGGATAAGTTTGACATTTGCCCCCGTCGTTTCATTCCTTTCATTCCTTTCATATCCACGTATACTGCCGCCTAGCAACCGGGACGACACATGCTGGTCGATGTTAGGAACAAGGCCACGCCCTAATACTATCACCGCACTCAGGGATAAGCCTTTGGGTGTTTCAGTGCTGTAGCCTTGTAGGCAGTCTGACTTATACCCTCCAACACCCCAGCATTGTGTGAACCATGGTTTCCTGCAGCCTTTGCTCGACCGAGATGTTCTGTTCTTATGCTCAAACCAAAAGTCCCCGTTTGCCGACCCTGCGCAATATCCATGATTCTCACCGCTAACCCCAACCCTAAATGTGACCACCTTGCCCGTCATATAGATGGCACCGGGACACGGGGACACTTGACCTGGGATATCTTTGAAGGGAGTCTGCTCTCTATCTGCTTCACTATCGAAGACGAGCAGGTCGTGTATCGTTCTGTCATTGCATGAAACATAAGCCTTCCTTAGTAAGCAGTGAACGGGAAAGGTGAGCTCGAGAAGTTTAATGCCGGTGGGACACTCTCGATATTCCCATCCCGTCCACGACCAACTTGGGAAGCCCAGGCGCCGTATCGCAACACTGCGAGGGGAATACCAGCACAGGCCACGCAAAAATCCAAACCAATTCGATTCTGATTTTGAAATTTGTTTGTCCAAATCGTTCGTTAAGATAGGAACGCCTCCGCAGTGTAAAGTCGGAACTTTTTGATTCTCTAAGGTGTGGAAGATACCTCGGAAGGCGTTCAGGATATCAGATGAGTACCGCAGCGATCGTTTGCTATATTGGTTAAGATAGAATTTTACCAGCGCTGTGCCCGACGCACCACGGATGTCGTATGAGCCGGTAATAAACATGCTAGGTGCGCTAACGGGCCCGCTGCCGGTAGCATGGGTTACCGTTCGGCACAGCGTTTCCATGCACCCGTGGATATGACACTCAAAGTACACTTGATCGTTTGTAAAGAAAAGCCGACGCTTCGCCAGTGCGCCCTCTTGGTATGTCCACCCCCGCTTGGCCCATTCTGACCGGTGTATAACGTCGACTGGATATGAAAGGAGAGACGTCAAAGTGTGCGACTTCAGATTGATGTGTGGTTGGGCGTTTCTAGGCCGGCTAACCCCGGGCAAGCCAAGAGTCGGATCGGCCCCGGCGGCGTCGATAAGGACTATTTCGGCGCCGCGATAGATTTCGTCCATTCTCGCGATCTCCTGCGCTTTTTCATCTCCGCCGTGCTGCTTGATGCAATACTTATCCACCCAGAGATACTCATACTGAAGCCCCAAGGTTACCTGAATAGCGTCCTCGATAGTTGCGGGCAACCTATCCGGAAGCGAGGAAGTAACATCTGGTTCGTCAATGGGAATATACGAATCACCCCATACGTAACTTAGCGCGACGTATGGGACATAGTTTTGTAACGACCTAATAGTGCGCTGCTTGCAATCGATGATGTTGCGCGGGAGGAACTGCTGGCCGGAGCATTCTGCATGCGATGCCTTACAGCTACCAATCCAGCCCCGGAGCAAGCTATAATCGACGCGATCGGGCTCAATCAACCTGCCTCCTGAATTGAGTGGATCGACAGTGCAGAACGGGTGTCCACCCTGGTAACACGGCTCACCAGATGTGTACTCTGAGAATATTAGACCATAAGCCATGGGCACGTAGCTAATTACACCTACTGTCTTTAGTAGCGACAACAAGCAGCCCGGGCAGGAAAGGCCTCGCGTGAACGACGTCGGGAAATCTGTGATTCTTATCGGCGTCCTTGAAGACGAGTAGCGTGTCCGGTGAAGAGTCCGGGCTCGCACTTCTGAAGAACCGGCATAGATCACACCACGACGTGAAAGATCGGGAGTCAAGGTAGCCCAGGCGAACGTAGATTTTACAATCAGGGTTGGTTGATCCTCTCTGCTGCTTTTTCCGGCTTAGTAAGTCGTCGAGATTAATATCCGTACATCGCGGGCAGAGACGAGCGGCGGGAGTTTCTTTTTTCGTGATCAACGCCCCTTTGGCTGAATAGGCCCGAGTAATGACGGGACTGTGGGAGATCTCGACACGAGGCGCTAGCTGGAGCATTTTGCAAACTTCGTTGTGGGAAAAGCATATATATCCAGTTAAGTGCTCCCACCTATAAAATCATCTAGGTAGCAAACTCGGGATGGCAGGGGAGTTAGTGTCGAGATTTCCCCCGCACAAAGCGGACGAGGGCTCTCGCTAACGTATAAATAAGGAGGTTTCAGTCCCATTGGATCCACTGCTAGGGGAGGCTTGCAGATGACACCGGCGCTTAATGTTGGCTCTGAGGGGTGGGGGCGTTTTCTCGATGGAGGCACTGTCACCCAGTCTTGCTATTTATATCTCGGCGGTGTATATCTCGATACACGTGAAATATTGCCGTCTTGACACTCGCTGAAATACTTCTGGATCAAGATATCTACTTAATGCGTTTGTGTCGCGCACAGGTAGTATCGGACAGACTGGAAATAGATACGGCCGAAAAGTCTTGAGAGCCCCTATCGGACGCCACAATGGCTGAGATGGGCGATGCTGTGTCACACGCGGTCGCCGCCGTGTGGAGGCCCAGAAAACAGGTTGACGTGGTTCTCATCACGCACGCTGTGTAGCATAATCCCTCTAATTGGGTATCTCGGATACGGCGTTGCATAACCCTACTGAGTTCATAGCAGGCGAGCGTAGCAGGGATGGATGGCCCGGTGCGGGATTGCGAGAGGTGTTTGACGCTCATATTGATAATTTGCTGTGATATTGCCAACGGGTCGATTATCTATGCCCGCCACATGTTCGGTACGCCACGGCCATAGTTGGAGGGATTGGTGTAACACGCAAGAATATATCTTACACTCTGCCTCAAGATATCTAGGGTATTATTTGACTAAAATATGGGTAGGATTTCCGGGAACTAGCATCTCAGATAATCGACGTTCCGCCACGTCCACCTCCTCCGTCTCGTCTATCTCTAATACTAGTGTGATAAGGATTCAGGGGTTGAGTCATAACTCGAAGGGGATATTACATCGAGGTTGCTAGTCAGTGATGCGCGGAGAGCCGCGAAAAAAGGGCGAATGTAATACGTAAGACTTGGAATATGGTTAATTTAGCTAAGCCGTTCCCCATATTTTGCTGCTTAATCTTATATGTATACAATCAAGTATCATGTTTTATTATACGCCTTGAATTTCCATTCTTGTCATATTTCCTCCTGCTGCGGCTATCTACTGAGCTGTGGTGATGAACTTGCTGTAGAGGTGAGACATCTCGAGATCGTTTTCGGCCACTTCCTTTCGGGTAAGAAAATCATCCAGAATAGAGTGTGACAACAACAACAATGGGCTTTGTCGACAGTGCGTTACCCGCTGCGAAACGTAGAAAGAAGATAGAGATAGAGGAGCCACCACAGGTCCCGTCTAAGCCATTATGTCAGACCTTCAAATGCCCTGAGCGAGGCTGCAACTGGCAGAGCAGCTCTCGAAATGCTGCTACGATAAGAAGGGATCATTTGTGAAAGAAACACCGTGAATACCCACGTTTCGAGTGTGATTACATCAACTGTGGTCGTTGCAATGTCATCAAGAAGGTTGTGAAGATGAGTTCTCCACTCTATCCGATTTAGTCGACCATCAGAGAGCTGAGCACGATAGACCGGCCTACGAATGTCCTAAACAAGATTGTAGTAAGGCTTTCTCAACTAAAAGAGCTCTTGGACGGCACGTTCGGGATACACATAAGGATAGTAGACCTTGTCCGCGGCCAGGATGCGGGAGAATGTTTCGCACAGAGAAAGCCATAAAGCAGCACATGGAAACTGCGCACGGGGATACTGTCTTCAAATGCTCTTATCCTGGTTGTGAGTCGACTCTCGCCAATTCTTGGACACTTAAAGCTCATGTCAGAGCCTGCCACCCTGGTTGGGTGTCCCACGTGACTCACGACCACGCTTGTCCTGCGGCAGATGTGGATAACTGTCATCATTTCTTCTCAAGCCGAGGCTAGCAGGCACGCCAACGTAAGTCACCACGGCAAGATACCCTGCCGGTATCGAACAGAATTCAGCTGCGAGGCACTATTCGAAAACACGCAAGAGGAGGGTAAGCACAAGGACCGAGTGCACAGCCGGTATATATGTAACGTCCTAGGCTGCATGAGCACCGTCATGGGTCACTTGCTCTCAATTGCGGCATGGCCAAGCCATGCCAGGATGCATTTGTGTGACTCAGATGCTTCTCTAGACTCTCTCCCCAAGCCGACATGGAAGCTTATGCCCGGATAGAATAGAGCGGATGACGAAGGCTATGATATTGCAATCGACAGGAACCTTGCTGGGGGCGACATAGACGGCGGCATGATTCAAGACGATTACCCGATAAACTATTTTGATTCTTGCTTCCCTTTGGCAAAAACCACATCTGATCTCGAGGAAATCGAAGCCTGTAAGAGCTCGTTTCAAAAGAGAAATCAGCAACTACTTCGAGGTATGCTTCCCGAATCATTGCCCTAAGTGTTATAACGACTAACTCATCTTTTCGTAGAATTTCCTCAGGCTCGCCGTGACCACGAATTCGTTGGCCTGAAATGTATCGGTCCGTCACCGATTGTGAATAGGATCGTAACTACAGTGTGTCCAAACGGGTCTACGCTCGATTACACGACAGCGAAAATCAAGGTCACAGGGCATGGAGAGTGCTTTAAACTTCCTATTAGGTACTTTGATTGCGAGGCAAACTACATTTTTCATCGCCTGCTCAAGAAGCACAAGCTTCTTGGAAAAGCCAAAGACCAAATCTGCTCAGGGAAGAATTGCTTTCAACCTGCTTGCCGGCAGTCACAGCTCTGCAAAGACCACCTGTTGGCGTGGCGTGGCTCCCCGATGGAGTTCGCAGACTATACAGGACTTAGAGCCCCGGCATTGGCTAATACATGGGTAGCAGACGAGTCTGTGCGATTTGTGTTCGACCTCTTACTATCAATTCAGGCAGGGAATACCAACGGATCGGACCTCAGATTTTTGGATCTTGAGTTCAATCCGAGAACTAAACGGATTTTTGAAATTGGGATGTGCGATGCCAAAGGCAATCTGACTCTGGACTATCGGACCAGATATCAGCCCGAGACTCTTGCCATCATCAATCATGGGAGAGATACGAAGAATACCTACATGGACCATGCGATTGATAGATCTACTAAGGGGCACCATTGCGTGGACTCCCGGGTGTCAGCTCGTCAAGTTGCGGATCGTCTTCGAGAGCAAGGAGTATCGCCAAGGACATGGTTCGTAACGTGGCATCACACGACCCTCGACCTCTCTGCTCTCCGCGAATGGCTCGAGTCAGAAGGAGAGTTTGACGTTCTGCCCGATGACGGCAGGTGTTTGCCGATTATGCACCACATCAGAAGGAATTTAAAGGTGGCTCCAGGGGATGACGGTCGCACCGTGCCAGCTGCTTTATCGGTCCTCTTCCCGCTCGTCATGGGCTCGCAGCACGAACTGGCGGGCAGGAATCATCACGCCGCTGTGGACGCACATCGAACGTACCATTTGACTGAGGTGTATCTCATGCAGTGCAGACGTCCTGCAGATCGGCCAGACGGCTGGCTTGAAAGCTTACAGAAGCCAAAGGGTTCTCTAGAGGGGCAGAAGAGGCAGCTAACAATCAACTCGTCCCTGTAGAAGGCAGGAAGGAGAGTCCGCGGAACTGAAGCTTAAGCTGACGATTAAGGAGTCGCAAAGCTCGAAGAAGCCAGAGGGGTGGACCGTGGGGCAACAACAGCGACAGACAATTGAGTCCTTTTGGAAGAAGGCTGGCCGCGATGAACAGTGAAGTGGCAGTTGCATTTCGGAAGACAATGGATCACGGCAGACGATAGTTGGTTGGTTAATTGGGCGTGGCATGAATTCGCAAACCAACCGTGGGGGGAGGAGACCGGAAATGTTTTCCCAGCACCCTATCCGCCTTACTTCTATAGGTATCCTAATAATCACGCCTAGCACTTCGTGCCGGGGTTCCTACGTAGAAGCTCTCCGTGTTCTCGCCCATGATAGTGGCACAGCACGACCAACGGATACCGTAGCTCTGACTACCGAAGGGGCAATATGAGGGGGATGGGAAGGCTTCCCCTACCATAAAAAGTTAACAATCCTTTTTCAGCAAGTCTAATTAGGCTTCTCCCTGCCCGCGTTTGCCCACCACAGTAATTATCCGGTGCTTTGACTTTGGTTCGATGGCAACAGACATGCACATATGTAGAAAGGGCTAGGTCATGTGAAAAGCCGACACCGGAGGTGACTCAAAAAATATTTTCTCAACAACATCAACACCACCACCCCTCCTACAGGTCTCCATCATCATGAAGGTTAGCGCGGGGCTAGTAGACCGGTTAAACGCAAGATGGTAAAACAAACGGTAAATCGATACCTGAATCATTATTTTATGTATAAAAGCCAATACTCTAAGCTCTATTAGGGCAGTTAATGTAGGCCTGGCTATTTTAGTCACCAGATCTAGTGGCAAAAATCAGCGTATGTACCAAGGTACATAACTCTTTACACCGATCTTTTCGGGTTAACTGATCTACTAGCGCCGCGCTAACCTTCATGATCCTGGAGACTGTACATTATATCTTTGGCTACGACCAGTCAGTCCTTTCGCTATTTGTATAGGAATCCAAGACCGACTGGCTTCATTCAATATGCAGCATAACTCCTTGATTCCCGATCCCACTCGTGACTTAGATTGGGGCGGATTCCGTGGAGGTGAGCTCGCACGACTAGCATTGTTGTTGAACAACTTTCTGAATTGACCTCATAGCAATCCATGATATATTCGCTGCCAATGCACAGCGAGTGCCTGACAAGCAATGTGTCATTGAGACCCAGAGCTCACAACGTTCCGAGCGCATCTTCACATACCGCCAGATCAACCAGGCCTCGAACCAGTTAGCACATCACCTGATCGCCCATGGCTGTAATGTGGGCGATGTCGTCGTTATCTATGCCTACCGAGGCGTTGACCTTGTCGTTGCCTACATGGGTGCCCTGAAGGCCGGCGCAACCGTCAGTGTCCTCGATCCACAGTACCCTGCAGAGCGCCAGAAGGTTCTGCTGGGTGTTTCGCAACCCCAGTTTCTCATTTGCATCCAACGAGCAATTGATATGTTCGGTCATCTTCCCAGCCTTGTCAGCGATTACATTAATACCGATCTGGACGTCAAGGCCACCGTCCCAGCACTGCGCCTTTCAAGCAATGGGCAGCTGACCGGAGGCACAGTCAAGGGTCAAGACTGTCTCGCCGCCCAGGCACCTCTCAAAGAGCACGATCCTGATATCTCTATTGGTCCCGATTCTATACCAACACTCTCGTTCACCTCAGGCACTCAAGGCACCCCGAAAGGCGTGCAAGGACGCCATTATTCTCTGACCTACTACACACCGTGGATGGCAGAGAGGTTTGGCCTTTCGGAGACGGACAGATTCACAATGCTCTCCGGCATTGCACATGATCCAATCCAGCGAGACATTTTTACACCACTCTACTTGGGTGCTACAATCGTCTGTCCCCCGGTTGAAGTCATTGCTTACGGGCGGCTGTCCGAGTGGATGGATAGGCACAAGGCTACAGTGGCTCACCTTACTCCGGCCCTTGGCCAGATTCTCATCGGCGGTGCTACGACCCAGTTCCCCGCACTTCGAAGGACCTTCTTCGTTGGCGACCTCTTGACCAAGAAGGACTGTAGAAAGCTGCGCGATCTCGCACCTAATACGAGGGTGATAAATCTCTTTGGATCAACTGAGTCGCAGCGTGCCGTCTCCTTCTTCGAGATTCCAAGCAAAGTTGAGGACACAGATTTCCTTGACTCGTTGCCAGACATCATCCCAGTTGGTCAAGGTATGTTGAATGTTCAGCTGCTGGTTGTAGATCGTCAAGATCGGAACAGACTGTGCGACGTTGGTGAGACCGGTGAACTATTCATCCGTGCAGCTGGTCTTGCGGAAGGATACCGAGGAGACGACGAGAGTACGATGGAACTAAACCGGTCCAAGTTCGTGTCTAACTGGTTTGTCGATCCTGCCAAGTGGATTCGAGAGTCTGAGCCCCAAGACGCTTCTGTCAGTCACTATAAGGGGCCGCGAGATCGTTTATACCGGACTGGTGATCTAGGTCGGATGCGCGAGGATGGAAGTGTCGAGTGTACAGGTCGAATGGACACGCAAGTAAAGATCCGAGGTTTTCGGATAGAACTAAGCGAAATCGACGCCTTCTTGGCCCAGCACCCATACGTACGGGACAACATTACAGTATTACGAAGAGATAGGAATGAGGAGCATACTCTGGTTTCGTACTTTGTCCCCGAAACAAGGTCGTGGTTCCAGCATCTCCAATTGCAAGACGATCCAGAAGTTATCGAGGAAGAAGATATTACGTCCGAAACGATGGCCGGCATGCTCAGGCGTTTCAAGCTGTTGTCTGACGACTGCAAGAAGTTTCTGGCAGGCAAGGTTCCTAAATACGCCGTCCCCAGCATTTTCATACCCCTGGCCCGGATGCCACTGAATCCGAATGGCAAGATTGACAAGCCAGCACTCCCCTTTCCCGACCCAGTGGATCTTGCCTCGGCGGCCAAAAGGAGGGCCTCGTCAGTGGTCGCCAATATGACTGAAACGCAGAAGAGACTGGCAGCAGTGTGGGCTTCGGTTCTCCCCAATCGCTCCGCACGAATGTTCGTCCCGGAGTCCAACTTCTTTGAAGAGGGTGGGCACTCTATCCTCGCACAGCAAATGTTCTTCCGCCTCAGGAGCGAATGGAAGGACATCGACCTGCCAGTTAGCGTCCTATTTCGGTCCCAGACTCTCCATACCCTAGCCTTGGAGATTGATAGAGCCTTGGATCCTATTGGTCTACGACTGGACGCTATGCCTCTTCCTGGAGATGGAGAGTCTGAGGATCAGTCGTACGCGGCTGACGCCCAGGAACTGCTGTCTCAGCTCCCAGACTGCATCACACAGGCGCCGGTACATTGGGACTATACAGGGACGCCACCTACTGTACTCTTAACCGGCGCCACAGGCTTCCTCGGGT
Organism: Xylaria sp. Z50; assembly: GCA_037356035.1. Taxonomy (NCBI): domain Eukaryota; kingdom Fungi; phylum Ascomycota; class Sordariomycetes; order Xylariales; family Xylariaceae; genus Xylaria; species Xylaria sp. Z50. Next base: position 146,734 of record JBAWJU010000032.1, read on the forward strand.
CCTATATCCTACGTGAGCTTCTCGAGGGCCCAGCAAAGGCACGCGTTATTGTGCACGTCCGCGCAGAGGATGCAGAAGCAGGTCTCGCACGCGTAGAGTCCACGGCAGCGGCTTACGGCCTCTGGTCTCCAGAGTGGTCGTCCAGGATTGAGGCGGTGGTGGGTGACATCTCCAAGCCGACCCTCGGCGTCTCCGAAGACACCTGGAATCGCCTCTCTGACTCTTTGGACCTCATTGTTCACAATGGGGCTCACGTCAACTGGATGCTGCCATACTCAAGCCTGAGGGCGACCAATGTGCTTAGTACTCTAGACTGCATCCGGCTGTGCGCCCTGGGGAAGCCTAAGCGACTGTGCTTTGTCAGCTCTACATCGACTCTAGATACCCACCATTACGTACAGCTATCACGAGACGTCGAGACCGGTGTGCTGGAGACGGACGACCTCGAAGGCAGCCGCAAGGGCCTCGGGACAGGCTATGGGCAGTCCAAGTGGGCCAGCGAATACATCATTCGCAATGCTGGGGCCAGAGGGCTTACGGGAACCATAGTTCGGCCTGGGTATATTACTGGAGATCCGACGTCTGGCATGTCCGTCACCGATGACTTCCTGGTACGGTTATGGAAAGGCTGCCTGCAGGTCGGCGCGCGCCCAGATATCACCAACACGGTCAACGCAGTACCCGTGTCGCAGGTCAGTCGTATCGTTGTTGCCGCAGGACTTCTACTTCCTACCGCGACCGGGCAGTCTCTCAGCGTTGCCCAGGTCACTAGCCGTCCGCGACCGACGCTCAACGAGTGGATTGGCGCTCTGGAGCACTACGGATACCATACGCCTCTCGTACCATATCGAGACTGGTGCGCCAAGGTTGTCAGGTACGTAGAGGACAAGGCTAACGAGGAGCATGCCTTGCTCCCACTATTCCACTTTGTGACGGACGACCTGCCTGCCAATACCATCGCCCCGGAGATGGACAATTCACAAGCTACAGCCGCTCTAGAACTGTACGACAAGGGAACGAACTCTGGCGCCCCCGATAAACCGCTCGCTGTTGATACATGCACCATTGGCAAATACCTTGCATATCTAGTGGCAGTTGGATTCCTGCCCGCACCAGGGGAAAATAGTGGGCAAGAGTTGCCTGAGGTGGACGTGAGTAGGCTACAGGCTGTGAATGTCACGCTAGGTGGTAGGTCAGCGAAGAGCTGAGGCCAGTTTGAAATCTTTAAAATGGGCTTAGAGTGGGAAGCACTTCACAGTAAAAGGAGCCTTAGATTAACAACGATTCAGACTGATAGGCGCTTCAGAACTATTGGCACCTCGCTTTCACTAGACAAAGACTTTGGACAGCCCCTAATAAAGCCCTCATACTCAATAACGATTGAATAAATAATCTATCTCTGACGCCTTAAATGAATGTGCCTCAAGAGTTAATATCGTGTATGTGTTACAGCACTACAAAATGGGAGCAAGTCAGTCAAGAGTAAGGGATCATCTATCCGGAGGCATGACTATGCATGCTGTCTTTCTTATTTAATGATGTGATACATGCTAGACTAATTATATAAATCTCTACCGACTCAAACCAGGAACCTAGATCCGGATACCGGATTTGATCCGCCGGAGCACAGCCCAGCCGGCCCAAATTTAAATGTCTGCCGAACGGAACCCGCTAAAAATATCTCATGAAGGTCCGGGGACCCACCCTGCCGCGCCACACGTACTGGTACGCAATATATACCGGTCCGCGAGGAAGATTAATACATGAGTGTATCAGTCTCCTCCGCGTACCGGTTCACTCGCGTACTAGTAGACTACCGTACGAGTCTTTCGCGCGTATTAGGTAGCTGGAGAGAATAATTGGTGTACGGTATTATAAGGTTAACTAGAAGCTTATGTTATCCCTCTACTAGCAGCTTGAAGTTCTTCCGGGCTTGACGAAGGATTTGGTGTAAATAGTGCACATCGTCTATGTTGAAAGTATAAGGGGCCAAGGAGTCACTGTCATGTTAGTCTACGAATAGGGGCAACGATCACCAGAATGTGTATATATAGAGGTCTTCCCACCTACCTGTCAGTTAGTTAACAAGTTGATCCAATCAACTGAACCATTCATATACCTACTACTTCAACAGCCTAATCTTAGGGACACTAATGTTATAGTAGCACTAGGCAAAACCCTTACTTCTCAATATGTCAACGAATGCGATGCGCTTCGTGGCAAATGAATTGAGCTATAAGAGACCTATCTGGAGTTGTATTATGTATGTGTTCTAGTTACAGAGAGTGGTGCCCATCGTAATTGGTAGGTGAGGTGACCAGCCCACCACCTGTCACGTGATACCCTCAGCTGATACCTGTTGCTACTACAAATGTATTACTCGCAATGCCACTCGCAGCGTTAGCTAGAGACGTGGAGTAATGGGTCTATGTCGCTAGGAAAAGAGAGGCGTGGCAACGAGTCTATGTGTTGTTGATCGTCTTTGTTAACACCACTGTTGAAGTAGTAGGTATATGAGTGGTTCAGTTTTGTTGATTGACTTGGTAACTAACTAGACAGGTAGGTGGGAAGACCTCTTATATACACCATTTGCCCCTATTCGTAGATTAACATGACAGTGACTCCTTGACCCCTTATACTTTCGACAACCACGATATTACATTCAAGGGCAAGGGACCACTGCATCTCGTCAAGATACAGATCCGGTTTATCCGTCAGTAAGTCAAGGAGCGCACCCGAGGGGGACGTCAGCAGTGACGCGCTGGCAGGTAGAGTTGCGGCCAACCGCGAGTTGGTCGTCCGTGGCTCGGCCTCCGTTCCGTCTTTCGCGAGGCTGCCAAGGACGGCACCGGCGACCAAGAGATGCGATTGTTTGCGAGCATGGGCCGTGAGAAGGGGAGAACTCTCAGATTGAGAGAGCTATTTAGCCAACGTCAGGTTCTTCGCTCAACCCCTCCTTCTATCTGTTATTTATCGGAGGCCTCTACAGAGGCCGCATGTCTATTCCCGACATCGAGAGAGCCATTGGCTGACCTCTGGTCTTTACTCGACTATCTAACTATTTCATTTGGAGGCCTCCGAGCAGATTCAAGCCGAATCCCAAAATCGAGAAACTATCTTGGCCAACCCTAGGTCTTCCTCGAGGGCACTAAAGTCGTTTCTCCTGCCTCTACGCGGCAGTGCCTAAAACCTACCTTGTAGGGCCAAAAGAGGAGGCGATTTACCGACAAACGAAGCAGCCCCACTACCATATGCCGTAGCTAGCTTCCAACTCTCGACTAATGTTACGGTACGTATATATCGCCAAGTATCTCGAGTTTCTCGTTACCTTGCCCTAGACTTTTAGGTTGCTGTTCTATACTACGCTGTACAAGTCGTTGACATAATTTGTAGAGCGACGCGACGGCAGTGATAGTAGATGCTAGTACGGCGGGTATGATAGGCCCTAGCACTATGATGAGTATTACTACCTAATAAAGCGGCGCGAGAACGATAGCGACGATACAGGTAGGGGATAGCAGTTATAGGGCGACTACGACAGGAATTGGCGGTTACAAGGGGGCTAGGGATGTAAACTATACGGGTATAACGGTAGTAAGTGTCACAACTCCATGACATAAAACAAAGGAAGTTCTTGTATAGTTATAGTAAATGAATAGTTACGAGGTTTTCAACACCCTCGTCCATCAACAAATTCCATACCGTACCCCTATACTAGGAGTCCTGACAGTAAGAGTATAAGCTATAGGGTACAGGCGAAAGTACGGGCTATAAGGCTCCCTGGGAAGGAAGAGAAGAGAGGAGGAGGATAGAAGATGACATGGAAGATAAGATATAAAGAGATAGCGTCCCAGAGGGCCCAAAGGGTATCCCGGAGATAGAGGACAACGCGGGGAGGAGGTCTAGGAGGGCGTGTCTTGACGCTTTTTCTCTTAAACCAAACCGATATGGCTGCCAAATTTCTAATAATGACCCAACTATATAAAAACATAATACGACGTAGCCTGGAAGCAGTCTTTTATCCTACCTCGCCATACACTAGGCCACCGCTATAGCTATATACTTCTAGGACATATAGGAAGCTATGGAGCCTCCTGGAGGCGAGTGCAAAGACAGAGAGGTGGAGCTCGTCTGTAGTATACCTGTCTCAGATCTTTCATATTTCTTTATTCCCCCATGGCCGTAAAGTGATTCATATGTTGCGTTGGCTTTGGGATTCATCTTGTAGAAATGGTGTTATGGCTCGAACTCCCCTCTACGGAAAAGAAATTGCCGCCGTCAGAAGGAGGAAGACTTTTTCAAAGCCGTCGACGAACCTAATCTCCCACGGGTTCTATTACTTCCGCCTTATTGGCTTCTTTTGATTTTGATAGTTCGTTTATACAAACCCTGAAAAAATACTGCGCATGCCACCGTGCCACGTATCCACTTAGCACCTTCCCCTGCATTTATTATCTGTGCGCAAGGTACTGTTAGTACTACTACGCTGTTTATACTTATTTTGCTAACACTTAGCATTTTGCCTTATTTTTTATCTAACTTTTACTATTTTTGTTTATATGTAGTTTAAGCTATTTTTAGATTGCTTTATTATAAATAACCTAAATATACTAAATTAACTATTTATAGTTAAAAAACTAAATTAGTATATTTATTTGCTTAATTAAAATACTTTTATTAACTTATAAAGTTAAAAAAAATATAAACTAATAATAGTTTATTTTTTTTTGTTTTTATATTGCCTAAAAAACTTTTTATAAAAAAATAGCTATTTAAAATAGCTAACTTTAATATTTATAAAAATATTACTTTAACAATTTATATCTAACTTAAAAAAATAAACTAAAATAAAAAAGTAAATATTAATATGTTTTAAAATTTAGCTAGCTGTTTAAATAGCTTAGTAAATAGCTATTAAAATAGCTAGTAGCTAAAATATACTACTAAAGTAAAAAGTATTATATTAATACTTTTAAAATACTTAAATATAAAAATTTTTGCTTTTTTAAGCAGTAAGCTATATATACTTATAAAACTAGCAAATATATAGCTTATAAGCTTATTAGCACTTATACTTATATTTATACTAATATTTATACTATTTTTAAAATATAAGCTTAAAAACAAATTAAATAAGTTAATATTATAAGCTAAAATAATAAGCTAAAAAAATATATTTTAGCTTAATAAAATAGTTATTTTTATTATTTTTATTAAAGCTAGATTTATTAGCTTAAGTTTATTTTAAATATTAAAATAAATAAAAAAAAATAATAATAAGTAGTTGCTTATTTAAACGCTTTTTAAAATAAAAAATAAGCATATAAATTAAATTCTATATATAATAAAATATTTGCTTATAAAAGCATTATAAAATAAAAACTTTATATTAGTAAATATTTTTAACTATTTTTATATTAAAACTAAATAAATATTAAAATATGCTATAATTAAAATATAAAATATATTTAAATTAAAGCAAAATAAAATACTTTATATATTAAAAGCTAAAACTTTAAAAATTTTAGTTATTTAGTATAATTATATATTTTTATAAATACTATTTAATTTTTTAAATTATATAAAAAAAAATATAATATTAATAAAAAATGTTATTATAAATAAAGTTATAATATAAACAAAAATAAAACTAATAAACTGCTAACAATTTTAATATAACTTATTAAAATTAAAAAATTTTTTTTAAATTATTTTATTTATTAAACTAGTAATATATTAGTTTTAAATTTTTAATACTAGTAATAAAGTATATTATATATAAAAAAAATAGCTTATTAAAAAATATTATTTTAGCTGTTAAAAATACTATAATGCTAAAAGGTATAAAAAAATAGCTAAATATGCTAGGTATAATAAACACTTTAATAAACACTTTTTAAAAAAGTATATAGCTATTAAAAAATATACTAATTATTAAGGCTTTTTTTTAGCAAACTATAAAAAGTACCTAGTAAAACTATATAAAAAAAACAAGCAAGTTATATACTTTAATAAAAAATAACTTTAGGCTATATAACAAATTAAAATAAAAAGGTATAAAAAAGCAAATAACTTAATAAATATAAAAATAAATAAAGCTATAAGCCTAGCAAAAACTTTATATTTTATTTTTAAAAACTTTACTTTAAATATAGTAGCTACTATAGCTATAAAAGTAGCGCTAGCTATAATAATAAAAGCTGCTAATATAAACATTATTACTGCTGCTGCTATTACTTTAGGCAGAAAAAAAAAAACTGCTAGTAAAGCAGCTTTAAGCTTATACTTAATATATACCTTAATAACTAAGCTATTTTTAAAAAGCAGCCTTTTTAAAACTGCTTTAAAAATTACTATTATAAAAAAAAAATATATTAAAATAATTATAATAGTTATAATAAAAAAAATAAATATAATTATTAAACTTAAGCGCTAAATAGTAGCTAAAGCTAAAAATAGGTAAAATAAAATTTTGCTTAATATTAAATAATATAAAGTAGCGTAAAAAAAAAAAAAAAAGCTTAAAAGCTAAAAAAACAAAAAGTTTTTAAAAAGCTTAAAAAGCTTAACAATTGCTTAAGCAAATATTAAAAAGTTTTTTTTATTATATATTATATTGCTAATAAAATATTATAAATTAAAAATAAATATAGTATATATATAAAAGCTATAAATTAGCTTTAATATATATATTTAAAACTATTTAAGCTATAAATTCTTTATTTTGCTAAATAGCTAAAAAAAAAAAAATATATAACTTAAAGTTATTTTTTATATATTAAAAAAAAAAAAATATAGGTATAGTAGTATTAGCTTTTATTATTATAAAATATACTATAACTTAATATTAATAAGTATATAATACTAAATATATACTATAAATTTAAAATAAATAATATTATAAATTATATAATATTATTAAAACTTTTAAAAAAGTATATAATAAAAAAAAACTTTAATATAAAAAACTTTTTTTTTAAACTAAAAATAAATAGCTAAAATTAAAAAGCTAAGCTTGCTTATTAAAGTAAATAAAATAGCATAAGTTTTATAAAAATATCTAGCTTGTTAATATATTAGTTAAGGTATATATTAAACTTAGTTTTTTTAAATATTTTTTTAGTAAAAACAAAAGTTTTATATTTTTTAAACTATAAATTTAATTATTTTATATTGCTAACTATAATTTTAGCAAAAAAAAATAATATATTAAACGTTTTTTAAATTAAAGTAAACTTAAAAAATAAAAAAAAATTTGTTATATTAGTTAAAGTAGGTATAATAATATTATTTTTACTAAAAGCTTATAAATAAAATAATTACTTAAATAATTATATAGTAAAACTAATATAGGTTTTTAAAAAAGCCTTAAAAGCAGTTAAAAAAAAAATTAAAAATAGCAATTAGGCAGTAAGCTAATAAAACAATAAATATAAAAAAGCCTATAAAAACTATAAAGCTAAAAAAAAGCAAAAGGCTACTTGCTTATAACTAGTTTTTAAAATATTTAAAAAAATATTAGTATTTTTTAGCAATAGTATAAAAAGCTAAAAAAATATACTAAAAAAAACTTATTAAAATAGCAAATAATAATATAGTAATTTATAAGCTTATTAGCTAATATAGTTAAAAACTTTAATTTAACTTATTTTTACTTAAAATAAAAAATTAAATAATAAAAAATAAAGCTAAAAAAGCTAATATGCTTTATAAACAAATTTTAAACTAATTTATTAGTAATAATAACTTATATAAAAACTTACTTAAAAAATAAAAAAAGTTAAAAGTATATTTACTATAAAAATTATTATATACTATAAAAAAAGTAAAAGCTTATACTATTAAAGTTTTTAATATTTTTTTAAGCTTAAAAAGTATTATAATATATTTTTTAAAAATATGCTAAAAATAAATAAAATATTATATTTATAAAATATACTAATATTATTTAAACAAAAAATACTATTTATAAATATAATAAGTTGTAAAAGTTATAATAATTTTTAAAATAGGCAAAAAAAATAAGTTAACTTTATAATTATAATAGCTAATTATACTTTTTTTAATATTAAAAAAAGGGCTTAAAAAGCTAGTTATAAAAAAAATTGCTTAAATAGCCTTAGGCTATAAAATGCTAAGCCTATAATATAGCAAAGCTTTTTTAAAAAAGTTAACAATAAATTTAGTAGCTGCTTTTATATATAATATTAAAGTAGCTTTAAATATAAAACTAATAATATTTATAGTTATTTTTAATATATTAAGCACTTTTAATACTTTGTTAAAATATAAGCTATTAGTAAAAATAAAAAAATAAAAATAGCTTTTAAAATATTTTAAGCTAATTAAAGCTTTTTTTACTTAATATAAAATAAAAGTTTAATTTAGCAAATTAACTACTTAATATTAAAATATAAAATATAAAATGCTATAAAGCTTTTTATTATTATTAGTTTTTTATATACTATATTTAGCTAAATTATATAAATAAAATATTTAATATAAATTTAAATATGCTAATAATATTAGGTTTTATTAAGCTTTAAACTTATTTTAATAAAACATAAAATTTTTAGCAAATAATATAATATAGCTTTTAAATTAAAAAAAATAAAACAAAGTTTATTTTATACTTAAAAAATATAAATTACTTTATATTATAAAATGTTAAAATAAAATAAACTTATTATTAAAAATTTTAAAAAAACTTATAGTATAATTAATATTGCTGCTAAAAAAAAGTACTAAAGTACTAGTACTTAAATAGCTAAAAGTTTAGTTTAATAAAAAACTTATTTTTAAATAATATATTAAAAAAAAAACAGGCAAAGCTGTTAAGCTAGCTAATTATATTTATAAACTTATAAATATAAAATATAATTTACTAGCAAATATAATATAAAAAATAGTAGTTATATATTTTTTATTAATAGCGTTTTATAAATATAAAGTATAATATAAGAAATAAAAAAAGCTAGCAATAAATTAGGCATAAAAAAAAAAAAACAGTTAACATAAAAATTAGCTATTTTATAAAAAAAATCTATAAAATATTGCTAGCAAAAGTATAAGCGATATTATTTTATTAAAAAACTATATTAATAATAGCTTTTTTTTAAAACTTTAAACTATTAATAGTAAAACTAGCCTTAAAAAAAACAAGATTTTATTTTATATATAAATTATATACTATTAACAAGCTTTACTTTTTAGTTAAAAAAGTAAATTTAAAAATAATTAAAAAAAAATATAATATAAAAATGCTATATAAAATTAAAACTAAAATATAGTTAATAGCTAAGCTGCTTTTACTAATTAAAAAGCTAATACTAATACTTTTAAAATATAGCTTAAAATTATAAAATAACTTTATAAGTAATATAATAAAAGCAAAAGTAGCAAAAGCTTTTATAAAATAATATAAAGCTTTACTATTAAATAATATAATAGTTTTTTTAAATAAGTTATAAAAAAGTTAAAAAATTAAATATAGCTATATAATTTATTAAGCAAAATAAAAAATAGCTTATAAAGTTAAAAAGCTTTTAGAATTTTTTATTAACTTTAATAAAAAAATAATAAAAACTTAAAAAAGTTTAAAGCAGGTTTTAAAAATACTTTTAAAATAAGCTATAAAAAAAATATAAGTTTATTTAAATAATATAAAAGTTATTTAATACTAATAAAAAAACGCTACTTTATTAATATAATAGCTATATTTAAATTTTTAAGCAGCTATAAAAATATATTTTATATAAGTGAGAAGAGTTCCCAAGGGGTGCTGTTGTAACTGTTATATTGAAGATGAAGAAGAAAGAAAGAAGGAGGAATTCTGTGGGAAGCCCACAGAATTCCTACTTAAGGGCTAGGCCTACAGCTGTCTACAGGTGCCATGACTGTAGGTCATGTGACCATAGGTCACATGACTCCCATAGCCCATGGGACTATGAACCATAGGAGGGTGTCATATCATGACACCCCTACCGTCTCGTATCAATAAGTTAAGTAATATTTAAAATATTATAAAGTTTAAAAAAATAAATATATAAATTATTTAATAAAGCAAAAAGCTAAAATATTATTAAATAATAACTTTATATTTATAGTATATAAAATTAAATTAAAAATAAAACGCTTATTTAAAAAGCTTTAAAAAACCTATTAAAAAAATATATATGTAAAAAAGTTATTAAAATAATATAAAAACTAAAGTTTAAATTATATATTATAATATTATTTTAAATTTATAATTTTTATATAAATAAAACTATATAAATAGTTAATAGCTTATATAAAGCATAAAAATTATAATTAATATTATAAATATTTTAGTTATATAAATATTATTTTAAAATATAAATATAAAAATAAAAAAATGCTAATATATTTTATATGCTATAAAAAAACAAAAAAATATTTTAAAAAATAGCTAGTTAAGCTATTAAAAAAACTATATAAAGCACTTAAATAAAACAAATATTTATTTACTTTATTTAAAAACTTAAAATATTTTAAAAGCTTTATTATAACTATAAAAATGTTTAAAAACTTATGCTTTTTATATTAGCTAAAAAAAAAAATAAAAAAATAAAAAAAAAAGGTTATAAAAAAAAAAATATAAAAAAAAAAAATATAAAAGCTAAAGCTAAAAATTATAAAATAAACTTAATATTTAATTAATAACTTTTTTTATTTTATTTTATTATATATAAAAAATAAAAATATTATAAAAATATTAACTATAAAAAAAAAAGTTATTTTAAAAATAATAACAAACTTGCTTTAAAAGCAATAAAAAATAGCAATACTAAAAACTATTATATAAGCTAAGCGTACTTTTAAAATAAAGCGAAAAAGACTTAGTAAAAATAGCTTTATTAGCTGCTTTAGTGCTAGATTGGTTAAAAAGATAGTTTTAATATGCCTGCATACCCTTTGGAAGGCTTTGTGGATAACTGCCACGTGGTCTTCCCCCGGCGTTAAATATACCTACCTACCTACCTACGTATCCACTTAGCTTTCGCGGTAGCAATAAAAGGGTACCAAGTACTAGCATTGGTGGACGTGGTGTTGGTGGCCCGATTTAAATTAAACGTGGCCTGCCTAGTATTCTTCTCAGGGTCCACGTGGATGGGCTATCAGGGCGTATATATTCGAGTCAAGCCACTCCTTCACTTCTTGACTGGGAAGGTGTTTTCGCTTCTATATAGTGTCTCAACATTCTATCGCGATAGGGTATATTTTTCAAGTATTAGAGCTACTACGTCAAGAAAAGAGGATCTTATACTCATTTAACCTTAAGTGCATCATAGCTTTGCCTAGATATTTCTTTCCGCATCAATGAAGTGCTGACAGTAGAATTTTCCAACAGGTAATAAGGAGAAGCATACCTTTCGAATAAGATTTATTAGCAATTAGGTATGATATTCCCAGCCATATCCTTAGATGTCATAAAATAGATGTACATGATCCTCGGTATGCTATTAGCTGCCCTTTATCATTGCTGCGGGTGTCAATTACCCTACAAGCTAATAGTGGCCATGATTCTTACACCAGTACGGATTTAAAAGAGAAGTTACTAGAGGCTACTAGGGAGGAAGCACCAGGTCTCTGTTGCGCTATGAAATTCATTATTAGAACTTGATAGCTACAATTCATCGATGCTTTACCTCCCATGACCTGGATCATGTGTTCTCAGATACGAGATAGGGTATCTAGAACATAAACGTCCAAGTATTACTCAGCCACTTCGCCAAATGTGTGCGGCTGTCTGACCGCGCGTTAGACAGGGGCATATCCTAAAGCCTCTCAATCAAACCCCTGGACTTTTGAAATGAATATGTAGGCAACCTACATTGGCCGCCTAGCCTAATTTCTTTCCCGCTGTTTATTACACCGCCGAAACAAAGTCTGGTTCAAGAAATTCTGACGCTAATGGAAGCTTGGTATAAAAAATAATTTTGAGAGTCACTTTTATTGGCTTACCCGGCCGTGGGCAACTACAAGAAGCCTTGATACTAGCAGTGAGCCTGCCATGATACCATAGTCAAATATTACAAGTATATATTGTCTTAGGGCTGTGGTTAGCTGGCTGTCTCATTCATTGACAGCATCATCTCTACATAGTTACAAGTGGTATAAAAGTCATAGTCTTGAGAATACTTGGTGTAGACTGATGCAACAAAATATGCGGGAATGGGGACGATGCAGCGTTTTATGATTAACGCAGGAAACCTGAGGCCTACGATCCGAAGCTGACCCTGATAGCCTTCCAGCTGTGGCTTTCTAGAAGTGATCTGTCACTTCACCAAATTGTACAGCTCATCACACCGGCCATCAATCAACCTAAATCACTCCGCAGTGCAGATCCCCCCAGTGAAGACAGATCATTCCGTGTGCAATCATTATTTTCGTTTCTATTACTGCCGGGACCAGGGACTGTTCCAGGTATCAAGTTATGGGAAGTAACGGGCCCCCCTCGATATCTTCGAAACCAGCATATTTCAAACCTTTATACGCATCGACGTGGGTATATATTTGAAGCACCGTCACGACCAGACATGAAGACAAACATCGGTCCCCAGCCTGGGAGTATCGACTTGCGATTTAAGTTAGCTACGATACGGAAGGCCCTAGAGGAGCAGCTCGATACTCTTGGTAATTTGATCGAAGGGCCGAACGTCAACGACACGATACAGAAATGTCGAGATCCTCCACACCCGCCCCGGCAAGACACATCGGAGAATCCTAAAGGATACAAATTGGTCATGATTCGGGAGGCCCTGTGGCAACAATTCGGAACTCTTTTCGGAATTCTCGGAACCCTGATCAATGAGTTCGACAGCAGTTCAGAATATCGTACACGCTTATACCCCAAGCTCAGCCCTCAGCGAGAATGGAGCGGATCTCCTGAAGATACGAAGCGAATAACAAAAGAAGAGAGGAAGACTACTCAAAAGGATGACTCTAAATCCACGACTATATTACACTGTGAACAGGAGAAAGAACAGGGCAGAGGTGTAGAGAGGGCCATGGACCGGATTCAGGATCACAACACCCTGAAGCGGATGTCCACCGACACCAGCCGTCGCGTCACGACACTACGCCTCGTCGATGTGGGAACTATATTTGCTTTCTGTACTCTTGTTTTCGTTACGCAACATGGTGTCACATTGTGTGGTAAGTTGTATTTGACGAGCGCCCAAACCTTTGTCCGACCTTCTAATAGCTAATGCGTCATAGTTATGGGCCATGTCGTGATATTCACCAAGATCGTTCTCCTTATTATAAACTACCTTAGTCGCCTTGCAGCTCTCCGGCGGTGGTTCTTTGGCGCTCCCGTTCTCTGTAGGAGGAAAGATGTTTAATATGTTTATGAGAGCGGGAAATCCTTAGATGGATTTCTAATCTAGGTAGAACGACGTGGTGACTGGTGCACTTGAGACTGGGACCTTTCAATTGCGATGGCTATTCCTTTCTTTTAGTCGATGTTCATCTAGCCGGATTGGAACGTTTATATATATACCGACGGCTCAATCGATAACTTTATGTACGTATGTAGTCGGCGCCGCGGCCCCCTCCGTCCGGTTAACCGTCCTATGAAGGGAAGAAACCGTAAGCTGTCTATGTTTTGTCTCTGTGGCAGTCCGTTCTGTAGAAGTGTTTACTGTAATGGTCTCAACCGGGGTTTCTTTCTATTATTTGACTCATCTACGTAGTCTTGATGAGACCAATATTTACACTCAGGACATGAGGCTCGGATCCGCAAATCATCCCATCATCGCCAGAAATTGGTCATGAAGACCCGATGCTCAACACCCTCGGCTTCGAGGCGGTCACAGATTTCCTCATAGCGAGGGATGTATTGCCCCCTAGATCGAACAAGAAACCCAACAGAGTTCTGTCGAAGATTGGGAAGGCATAAGGGACGAGCAGTGCGAAAGCCGTCATAAAGCAGCAGCATAGCTTTACTATCTATAGCAGCATTTCTCAAGAAGTGGGCAAACAAAGTGAACTCTCGAATACTCGCTGGTAAAATCCGACAGAGAGGCGGGGTCGCGTTGACCGTCCATTTCGCATATCCTGGAATGGGAGGCGTGTCTACAATCCCGGCCTTCTCCCCAGACTCGATTGATGGCCCGTAGAATACCGGGAGGTCTAACTCTAGCGTTTCGAGTTGAGTGAATCTGTGCATGGATGTTACTCCCGCCTTAATGCCATTGATCGCGTCGATTGCCACCGTGATGGCAAGATGCTTCAGTTGGCCGCCCACTTGCTTCTCGATTGCGGTGACGAACTCGCCAGAGTCCCAGTAAGCCTCCATGCCATGGTGTTTTGATGCATGTTGGTACTTGAGCGTCGTTAACTTAGGTGTATGAGCCAATAACTCGGATATTCCCACGGCGTCCATACAACAGCTCTTAAGCTCGATAGTGCGTAGGTTGGAATGTATGTCGGGATAAGTCCACTTGAATTCTTGATGAAATTTAATCGCCGTCAGACTAGTTGCACGGAGCTCCTCTAATTCGGGTAGGATTAAGAATGGAAGAAGAAACTGTAAGGGTTGATAAATGTTATAGTTAGTAAGTAGAGTATAAGTAAGGCATTTGAGCTTGCCTAAAGCTCTGCGATTATGTTTAGATCGGCTTTTCTGAGCAATTGCATTCAATACTAGTTCGTATTGGTTGGTTGCACGTTCGTGGTCGTGATGAAATACCCTCCCAGGCGCATGCTATGGTAATGTGAGGTTTGTGACATTTGGGAATAAGGTAAGGTAGAATATGCCGAGAAATAGGCTACGGCAGGCATAGCCATCGCCATCACCCAGCTCCGACAGTATCATATCGACCCAGAAGTCGGTATCAATACCCTTAATGGCAAGGTAGGGAGATTGCTTTATAAGGGCCTTCACAAGCTGCTTTACTCGTTCATATTCCCCCTCCGTGCTGTCATCCTCTGACTCAATCTCGACATGTCCTCTTAAGTTGACTATGTTCGCGTAGAATGGTATCCTCGGTTCTATTGCGAAATTGGCCAGCCAGGACATATCAGAGCATGCGTCAATACGCATTGTGTGAAACTGTCGTTTTCGGGCCGTATGCTGGTCTATATATGGCTTGCCATATTCGTGTAGCGTTCTGCAGGACAAGATCAAGTTCTCAAAATCCTCAGGGATTGACTCCCAGACAACTTGATCAAGTAGTTCTGACGGCAAATCAAGAAGCGGCATAATGGGGTGGATATCAGGCAGAGAGAGCCTTGGGGCATCTAAATATTGGATAGTAATATTACTCGAAATCTCGAAGGGATTGTTGAAATACAGGCTTTGCTGGTAGTGCCAGTAGAGCTGAAGTTTTATCTTAATAGGGATAAAAGGGTTCTGGACTGACAGACAAGGGTGACCGAAACCCCTCTTCTAGAACTTCTCGGTTTGGTGGAGCCTGCGGACAGTGGGCCATTACTGCAGTATTATTGTACAGCAAAATTTATATAACGCGTCTCCCACTTAACTGGGCTACCCAATTGAATTGGGCTACATTTCATAACCTTCGTACGCATACGAAAGAAATCCCTAATTTTTCTTAACATAATAGTTAGAATGGCATTTTTAAAAAAATTCTCATAAATAACTTTATTTTGCTACTTTTTAATAATAGTTAGGGCAGAGAAACCAAGCATGCGTAAACCTAAGGCTACCGTAGGGCATAGCCTGCTGCCTGCTGCCGTACATATAGACTATACTAGGTGACCAGGCTACCACCTTGGTTATTCGACGTTCCTCTTGGAGCTTGTAGCCAATTTGGTATAGGGTTGCACTGCAATTATCAAAATATTATCTTAATTTTAATAGGAAATTTATTTGTTATAAGATAAAAAATAGCTATAGTAAGGCACTACTATCTTAGGTTTAAATCAATCTTCAAATAGTAGAACATCCTCCTTAATTCTTTGACCCGCTGGATAACTGAGGTAACATATGGAATTAGAATGTACCCTGAACGCACTGGGCTTTCGTCGGCGCCCATCACGTCCAGGGATGTGCATGAAGATATCCTTGACGTTCGGCTATCTTCTACCTTTGGCCCAGCATAGACAATCTTGTTGGCCAGTATACCATCCGTAGAGACCAGTCTGGGGAGCAGCGCAATATTGCTCATTCCGGAGACGTAAGGCTAACAGGAGGTTGAGACAATGATCGTGGGTTCCATCGACACGGTACCAACACTGGAGTGAACAAAGTGACCAGTTCACTAACATAGCAACACCTCCCTCCATCCCCACTTCAGGGGGTATAGCCCCCATGCCGCTACAGATGTTAAATAAATACACGAGGTCATACTTGATCTTTTTTCGCTGAGGTCAAGGCTGCTTGCCTTGCTCAGCATCCCATATCCAGCTCAGCTCCGCCATGTTGAAAGGCCTATCCGGCAACTTCCTCTCCTGCATCATTTCGCTAAGGAGGCGAGCTTTGGCTGGAGTACGGAGCAACTAGCATCTCAATTCCATATCGCGGTACTTGGTGAGGTTGTTGGGTCGCTGGGCGACGATTGAACTGGCTGGCTGGCTGCCGTCTCGCCTTCACTAATGGCTTTGGCAGCATCCGATATGATGCTGGTTCCATCCTTAATATCGAAGTCCCCCCCCAACCCGTTGACAACAGAGCCGACGAAGAGACGATGTTCCGGGTTTTTCATCTTATCAAGGAGACGGCGTACTTGACTCCTATTCTTCTCGTGGGTAACCGTGCCGAACTCCTCAACCCCAACGATATATCGGTCCAAGGAAGCCCCGTCCAGGCCATCTTGGCCACGGAATCTACCCGGTCCCTCGTTGACAGGTATTCTGAATGTTGATCCTTCCGCTACTGCTTCGAAGGACGATGGTTTAAGTTTCCGAGGAGTCTTGTCACCATCTGGTAAGCGTAATGCCCCCTGGTGACACTCGCTGGCACATGATCGCTCCGACGCATCGTCGACCAGCATTGAGGTAATCAGGAATAGCGGCAGAGGGTCCCTAGTTTTGTGATGGTACTCCCTGATATACTGACGGATGTTGAAATGGTTGGGGGATATGAGAAAGCCGTCTGGGAGGCCGCAAAGCAATTCAGTGACGACTACCCCGGTGGACCAGATATCAACAGCTGAGGTGTAGCCCTCCGAATCGGGACCACTTTCCGAATTCTCATAGATTTCGGGCGCGAGGTATACCTTATTGCCGCAGAAAGTGGCGAGTCGCCCCTCCTTAGCCAGACCGAAGTCAGCAAGTTTGATGAAGATGCTGTCAGGGTTGCGGTAGTAGACAAGGATATTGCTTGTGGAGATGTCTCGATGTGTGATTTTCAGCCCATGGAGATATTCTAGGGCATCAGTAGCTTGGCGTAGAACTTGGACGGTTTCGAATCTCGAGAAGCCTTCGGAACCCGCAAGATGGCTGACGAGAGACCCGCCCCACATATATTCAATCGACAACGACGGCTGGGGGTCATACGTAGCCCCGAGAAATCTGACAACATGTGGCTAATTGAGGTTAATAATAGCCACTTGGGATCTATCTGAGACTTACGTGAGAGATCCGACCCATAATCATAGCTTCATGTTCCCATTCGCTCTTGACATATTTATTATGGTTGGGCACTTTTACCGCATACTCCTCTCCAGTTTTGGCATTCCAGTGATAAGTAACCTTTCCGAAGGCTCCTTTGCCGATATCCTTTGTGCATATTACTGGATACGTTAAGTGTGGAGTTAGTGGTTTAGAGGGGCGTTCTGTTGACTGGCTGGTACGAATCTGGAGCTTCCTGAAGAGGTCTTCGGTACCTGTCATCCCCTGGCGGAATCGGTCGACCTTTTCCCTATATTCTGGCGAGTGGATATTGCGAATAGGAACCTTGACGAGGAATTTAAGCGAACTGACCACCTTAACTACGATATCCATGCCCTCCTGCTCTACAAACGGGCATCCGCTGATAATCCAATGGGTACCCACCCGTAGGCCTCGGTCTTGGTCACCGTACTTGACTGAGGTTCCCCAGGTCGAGGTCAGATCTTTGACAATGAGGCGGTACTCGTCATCGAACTGAAAGGCAAAGTGGTATCGGCTTATTCTTTTAATGTCCTCAATTCCTTTAAGGACAAAGTCGCTTTGCGGGTCGCATCCAATGACGAAGCCGAAGCTGGTTTTGGCGCCGTTGCTGAATGTCAGTCGATAACCATTCTCAGAGTCTGGCCCGTCAACCTGCTCTTGTTTGTCAACCTGCTCTGGTTCAGCGGTTGATTCTCGGGTACGCTCGTTAACTGGTTTAATAGAGGGCGATACTTTCGATGTCGCCGGATTGGATCTTTTCATGTCTCTTTCCTTATTATGCTTGATTGCCCCTATCGCATTCGAATACCCGACATCGGGTGCCGGATACATGGTGAGGATGGTGTCCTCGTCATTCATACTGGGTAATGTCCCTGTCGACGAGCAGAAAGAAGACAGTAAGTAAACGAGAAAATTGAAGAGAATGAGGAAAGGAGGAAGCGTAAGGAAGGTGGCCATCAGGGAGGTTACATGACTTCTTAACCAGCTCTCCCTGATATTCATTGAGGCTAGGCAACGATAAGTCGCAGATAGTACACTATGACACCCATATCGCCACCGAGTTGCTGCAGTCGAAGAGCAAACCAATAGCAATGGGATGGGATGAGTCATTTGACAAGAGTTATGTAACAATATCAAAGAATGTCCTTTTTAAAGCCTTTAACTTCTATAAATAAGCAAAAGCTAAGAGTATATATTATCTACTAATAGCAGTGAAAAACAATTTTTTTTAGCTGTTTAACATATATTATAATTTATAAGGGTTAACTTTAAAAGTATTAATTATATTACTAGTTATATAGTTTATTTTATATTATAATAAATATATAAACCTTATAAATAAAATTCATAAAATTGCCTTTATTTATTTAATTATTTAACTTTTTAAATTATATTTAATTTATTAAATAGTTAAGTAACGCTTTTTATTTAAATTTCTGTTTAAAGTTAAGTATTTATATAAAGAATTTTAAACTAAACTTTATAAGATAATTAAGACCTTTTTATTTTCCTAGAGTCTCCGTATCAAGCTAACATTTATCAGTTACACCTTACACCCGAGACATAATGGCCATTTTACCCACTACGGCAGGTTTCTAAAAGAGTGGCCTATATAGTACGGGGACCCCGGACCCCGCAGCCTCCGGTCTGTTAGGCATCACACTGTGACTATGATCCTGGAGGAGTTGTATTAGGCAAGGGGATGGCTGTATTACTGATCCTGGAGCAGTTGTACTGTTAGACAGGCAAGGGGGTAGCTATATTACCCCTCCCAGTGGATGGCATTTGTCAACTTGCTCTATTACTATTGCTTTCGATACGGCTATTGCGTCCTATATAGTTACTTTTCCTACCTAAAGCCCTGACTACCTTTGATAATTGCCTACGGAAAACCTTAAGGGACCGGTAAGAAATAGGAGGGGATTTTGTCTGAAGATAAGCCCTTGGTAAAAAGAAAGAGTAGTGTTGTGGTAGTTACAGTGCCTAGCGCTGCGGGGTCTAGCCTCCCGCTTCCCGCTTCCCCCGCAGGGCGTGACCAAGAAGAGTAGTGCCCCGGAGGACAGTACGGAGGAGTGCTGTTTATTATTAGGGCCTTGTTAGGCAATAGGACTGGCAATTAATGTTGTTGAGGCAATGGTCTAATTAACAGGGCATGTGCTGTGAGGGGTATATATCCACCCCATCCGTACCTTCCACAGCTTATGAGTTCTAGTCTTAGCAAAAAGGGTTAAAGCCTTTTCTAATTATGTAGAGAGGACTTACCGTACATGGTATGTAATCTGCACTATATTTAATTGGTAAGGCTTAACGCATAAGGCTTATCAAGACTGTCTATTCTACTCTCCGAAAAAGAAAAAAACATGTCGGGCGCCAGCCAAATCATTCCACCGCCGGCAACCTATTTTTCAGTATGCCGGACTTCCTTCAACGCCAACAAGATGCTGGGCCTGAGGTCCAGCGAATGACCGTTGACGAGCTTCTCGCCCTCTCCATACCCGATCTCGTCAAGTATATGCGCCAAAATATTGGGCCTAATGGCAGTGTCGAGTTGACGGCCGTTGAGGGGTTGTTTATGATGTCTAAGGCCAAACGAGAACAGTTCCGCGAGAGACTACTAAGGTTAGTAGTTGCGTCTAATCCGCTCTGCGGTTTCTCTCTTGACGCTTTCCCTCTCGCTTTTCTTTCACGCTGCTGAATCCCAAATAGTGCTGCGGAAATGCTCGCCGCGGAAATGCTCGCTGCGGAAATGCTCGCTGCGGAAATGCTCGTTGAGGAAATGCTCGCTGCCAAGGACTCCAACGCGACACAGAGTAGTCCTGTTGATGCTAATCAACTTGCTGCTCTACTAAGCAAAGTCCAACAAAACGGAACAATGTGGTCACTCAGAGACGTATCCTCCTCCTCGTCGCGCGACGAACTTGCAGGCACTCCGACACCCCCCCCAGAGCCTCCAGAGGTAGACGAGGCAATCAAATATCATGATCTTGTGAGAGAGGGTGGCCGACCGTTATTCCCACTCGACCGTCTCAATGATATCGCCAACGATCCAGGGGCGTATCGTGCCCTGCTTCGACCCTGGGTGAATGATCCGGATGCGCCTAAGCCGGACGACTGGAAAGTGTTCCGGAAACAGCTGAATGACTGGAGAGACTTCCGCAAGTGGCAGCGAGACAACAGGAATGATGAGTTCAATAACGAGAAGGAGTGTGCGATGTTTTGCGAGGAAAGAAGGAACAATATGATATCTCAAGGCCTTGGTTACCGCACTGAGAGGCCGGGGTGGGAAAATGATATGAAAGATTATTGGGCAAGAGTAGAAAGGGAGTTTCGCCTAAAGAAATGGAAGACGATTTGGGAGTATGACGACAAGAAGGGTTTTCCGGGATATATCGAGGCAGCGAGGCGACGGCTGAAAGAGCATAACTTCACTCAGCCATTCCAGTTCCAAGAAGACACCGCACTCCAGGATACGTGGACAACATGGGTGGAATATATCGAGTTCACATGCTGGCGGCTCGACAGGGATATCAAAACTGTCCAACGCTTACAGCTACGTCACGATGCAGAATGGAAGACGTTGGTAGAAACTGGAGTGCTGAGAGATACCGAAACGCCAGAGAATGTGTGCAGATCGGAGGCAGTGAGGGCACGCATAGATGAACTACTGCGAACCCCCGGACTTCCATTTAACATACTGGACAAAGGACCAAAGCGGGTCGAGGTCCTTAGGAATCGGGATAGCCTCATCTATGACTTCTGCAAAAAAACGGAGAGTTATAGATACACAAAGCAGATCATCCGCCACCGCAAGGCCTTGTTGCAATCACTTATAGAACTGGCGCCTCGGATTTGGGACGAAGAACAAGAGAAACGACGACAGGCTGCGGCAGAGGACCTCCAGGTCGATACGAACAGCAAGAAGAGGGGTGGCCATGAAGTTCAAGAACCGGAGGAGCCGAACACAAAGCGAAGAAGAGGCGACACGACACAGATCACGGGTCAAGTTGATAGTCCTGCCAGAACCACCGCCGTGCACCCGGAAGCTATAGAGGTGGAGAATATGGTAGAAAAGCTGCCTGTAGGTGTGACTAGTGAAGGGGCGGCAGCCCAGCAGCCGACCTCCAAAGCGGCAAAGCAGTCCCCCCGTGAGCTGCCGCGCAAAACAGGCTCTCAGACAACAACGGCAAGGACTCGTGACGAATGGATGGCCTGCTTGCGGGACAGACCACGAAAGAAGAGGATACAGCAGCCAATAGCGCAGGTTCGTCAGTCAAAGACCCTGGCGGGGGCGAAGAAGCCTGTATCAGCAACAAAAGGCAACCGAGGCAGACCGCGGTCGAGGAAGTGCGTTTAGTAGATTTTCTGTTCTACTTAGTCCTTTCATACAGAGAGCAACATGACGGGTCGGGATAACGAGGCGGTGCTAAGCCGAGCGTTTACCGTGTAGTGGACATAAAGATTATTAACTACAATGGCGAAGACGGTAAGCTAAAACTATGATTAATCCTTATTCTGGTTTTGTTTTGTATCTATAATACGGAAGGAGCTGGATATCTGTAACTTGTCGCCTCTACTAAACTACAGAACCTTAATTCATCTTACGCACTGTCATGACTGACAGCAAGATAGGTGGGAGTCGCTTAGGTAGACATTTCATAATGCCCGACACCGATTGTCCCATCAGATGTATATCCACCCTCACTCTAAAAAGACTTTGGCCTCGGAGGCTACGTACCTAGTGGCGACAACACTTCCAGGCAGTAGAGAGGAGTATTTACATCTACTCAAACCGGTTAGGCGCACCAGTTATCCCCGGCGCGTGGGGAGGGGACAATCGGGGGTCTATGTAGCAAAGACTTCACATTCTATATTAACTACACGAAGAATCTCGCTATCGTAGCAATATGTCGAGCTATAATAAACCTATCTAGAGTATTGTTCTATATATGTGTACTAATTATAGAGAGTGGTGTCTACATAATTGGTATAGGTAGGAGGTGACTAGCCGCGATACCCTCAGCTGGCGCCTCCCACTACAGGGCCAAAACTATAGGGGAGCACAATTCCCATCAGGAAAATGATGACGACACCCACCCTGGGTCTAACGGGTTATCTAGAGCCACTAAGTTCAGTGAAGTGACTAGCCACGGGCTGTGAGACACCAATATCAAAAGAATCGTAGTGACTCAAGAAGAAAGCATCCCTTACATCAGGCCCCACAGGAAAATATGGCATGACCAATGATAGCAGACAGGCTCACCCCAACCCCTATACACACCCCTTTCGATGAAAATGATACCCACCAACCTCCTGCTTCATCCGCTGGCGAGCCTTATCCTTATTGTCTTAAGTCACCTCTGACACGTCTTCCTATTAGTGTCCCATAGCAACCAACATAAACGAGAACAGGGGAAAGATGCTGCCTAGGCTATATTAGTAATATTACGCTTATGTAACACTTCTGCACCTGATAGCATTTATTGGGAGCAATAGGTAATGGAATATGTAACAGAGGAATCCACTGAGAGGGGTAATATAGGCACACACTGTGTGCCTTCCCTACGCACCCAACAACATTAGCCACCTGCATTTGAATGTTAAACCATCGGCGTTGCCGAGGCTAACTTGCTCAAATTTTTTCGCGTAACGTTCAATGAATTGTCATCGTGATTTACATCACATACAGGGCACACAAACACACATGTAGCAAGGTAAAGGTACTTACTTATATTAAGGGAGCGTAAGCGTTTTCGGGCCGATGCTAGTATTATAGCTTTGAATTCGTGATAGAAAAGTCTCAAAAGCTAGCCTAAAACTACCCGGCTAATAAGAATAATTAAAATCAATACGAGAATAAAGCAAATGAAAATAACGCAAGTTAAAACCAACACGGTATCAAAGCATAGTAAGTAGGCAGGTTGATAATTGGAGTCCGGTGTGCTGCTGAATATGTTTGTGTAGAAGGGAAGTTGTGAGGTGGGTCTCTGACCCTATAGAACAACCTATTAACTTATGCTTCTTCGTTAAGTTGTCTAGTTGGCTCACGTCACCGCATGCGATCCTCGGGTAACTAGCACGTCTTGAAGGAAACGTCTCTACCTGTGAGTCACTAACAATAAGAGTTATGTACCTTAGAGGCGCCTCTGGCTGCATGTACTTGATCTACTCACTTGACAGGATTATGCAACGGGTCTCAAAGCAAACACTTATTTTGGGGGAAAGGGATAACTAGTTGAGGACTTAACGGCGTGGTGCGCTACATCGCATGTTGTACTCTGTCAAGCTGGCCACCTCGTGCCAGATAACCACGTAGACTAAAAAAATACTACCCAAAACGATCCCCTCTTCCTCTCTTCCGGCCCGACCACTACAAAAAACAACCGCCTTCTACCAGGGAAAGGGGTTGAAGTGACGAGAAAACCCCTGCCCTGCAGGTGGCAAGGCAGCTGAACTGCGTACGCGCGGCGCTAAACTGTTACCATGCAACACCCCTTTGTGAATCACCCCTTTGTGAATCACAGTGTCATGAATCACCATGTTGTGAATCACCGCTTCGTGAACTACCCTGCGTGAACTTGTTGGATTTTGCACTCTAAAGCCTCAGCGATCTCTTCACTAGTAGGTGTAAGGCTTGCTATATTAGTGTATTTAGGACTTTTTGGCTTTTATATTATATTGTTTTAGTTAAGTGTATATATAAGGCATTTAATTAACAGCTTTTTTATAAAGTGATACAACCCCATAGGGGGAGTATCGCGTGTCACGCGCCAGAACGCGTGTTGTTTGTGTGCCACTGACTATTAAGCCATTAGGCCATTGTAACAGCCTGACGGCTGTCAGGCAGCTGGCACACCATGTCTATAATTAGATTCTTTCTAAGACCTAGAGTCTTAGCCTTTCCTTTTCTCCTACATCTTCTAGTTAATACATTACATTATATATACACCCTAGGAAGCATTTATTATAAAGCTTATTTTAGCTATTATATTAATTATTATAAGCTATTTTTTTATAATTATTTATTTATTATAATATAGTTTTAATTTAATTTAACTACTTAATTAAATATAATATTTTATTTTTTATATAAAAAAACTTTTTTATATTTTATATAATAAAAGCTTAACTTTTAAATAAATTTATTAAATAAAGTTATATAAACTAATTAATAATTTTATAATATTTTTTTTAATTTTATTAAATTAAAATTAATAAGTTGTTATAAATAAGATTTTAAGGTTAAGTATAATATTTAATATTTAGTATAATAAGCTTTATATAAAACTAAAGCTTATAAAAAAGAAAATTAATATATAAAGCATATTAAAAATAAATATTAAAATAAGTATAGCTAAGTATACTATAATTAATAATATACTTAAATTATAATAACTATTTTTTTTTTTATAATAAGTTGTTTTAACTTAAATAAAGCTAAAGTATATTATAAGTAATAATAATATAATTAAAAATAAAATTAATATAAAGTATAATATAGTATAAAAAATACTAATTTAATTAGGAATTATAAAAAAAAGTATAAATAATAAAAAATAATAATATAAACAATAAAAAAAATTAGCACCTAATAAAAAAATTTTACTATGTTAGTATTTTTATACTTATAAGCTTATAATTCTATGTTATTATAAAGGTAAATTAGCTATAAGGTGCTTAAAAAAACAATATAAATAGCTTATTTTATTTTGCTTTTTTTTTTTTTTTTTTTTTTTTTTTTTTTTTTTTTTTTTTTTTTTTTTTTTTTTTTTTGTTGTTTTCGGGCCGGACGGAACGCGCGTTTCCCGAAACCCCGAAAAATACGCTATAGGCAGACGCGTACCATGTCTGCCTAACCTGGTCTAACTAACATAAATAAGGACACTGCTGCCTACTGAAAAGTTGTTCTGCATAATAAAACGCACTTGAATTCTACAGGGAACTTACCGTCTGGCTTTTTGCAGCAGAAACTTTTCTAGTTTTTACTAATTTTTAGAATTAAGTTCGCTTCTAACTTTCGGCTAAAAGCTTATAAAGGTCACTTATTACAAAAAATTAGGTTTTAACTCCTTTATACCGATACTATAGCACTTACTAAGTTTTTACACTTTTTTTTTATTATTTCTGTAAGCGTTATTAACGCCTTTATTAATAAACCGTTAGAACGTTTAGCTGCTTACGGTAAATTTAATACTGTTAAAGATTACATTAAGGCAATTTTTATAGCATATTAAAAAAGAATCAGACCTGAGTTTTACCTCCTTTTAAATACTTGCAATATATACAAACAAACTAATAAAACTTTCTAAATAATATAAATACACAAGAAAATAGGTATATTTTCTCTTTAGCTATAATATATTAGTACCTTCTAAGTCTAATATAAAAAAAAATATATTAAAAAAGTAGGTAATATAAAGTTGCCTTTAAGGCTAATAGAAAAAATTGTGCTTAATTTTAAAAACAAGGCTTTTGATCTAACTATTACCAAAAAGACAAAAAAACTTAAACACCTAAAAAAAATTCTTAAAAACAGAAAATTAATAAAAACCAAACTTAGTAAGATTATAAACAAAGTTTACAATTTTTAAGTAAGCTTTTATAAAAGCTTAAAATAACCTAAAAATACTGCTATGTTTAGTACTAAAAAAAAAAAAAAACTAGACTAGATTGCTATTAAATATAATATAATAAAAGAAAATATTAGTATGCTTACTAAGTAAGTTTTTAAGATTAGTAAATCTAAGGATATAGCTTTTTTATAAAAGTTACTTGCTAAGCTAGAAGTTTATAAAGCAGTATAACTTATTTTGCAAAAAGCAGTAGTAATAATTAAAACGCTTAATAAAATACTTAATAAGCAGGTTGCTAAAAAAGTAAAACGCTAACAAGCTAAAGATATAAATACTAGTAGCTTTAATAAGAACCTGCTAATACCTAATAAGCAAACAATTAAATAAAAAGCTTAAAAAGGCTCTTAAAAAAGCTTTACCTAAAAAAGAAAAAATAATCATAAAAAAAGTCTAAAAATAAAAAGGCAAAAAATAAGCCTTACAAAACAAAAAGTTATATAGGATAATCTAGCTATATTTTTTAACAATATATTAACAAAACCTATTTTAATAATAAAACTAGACATTTTTTTTAATATGCTAATAAACGCACTAAAAGCACTAAAAAAAAAAAAATATATTTACTATTTAAAAAAGGTTAAAATTTTAAAAAAAATTAAAAAAATTTTAACATTAGGCGCTAAATATTTATTATATACAAACTATAATAAAAAATTGTTTAAAAAAGCATAAGATAATTTTAAAATCTGTATTTGCTAGAAATGTAAACTTAGTAAAGCAAACTTAAAAAAAAAGCTATATAATTTAAAACTGGATTTAAAAAAAAAGAGTAAATCTATTTTAAATCTAGCACTATACTATATTAAATAAGGCCTAACCAAAGAAAAAGTAAAGCTTATGAGTTTTTTTAATAGTTTCTGTAATATCCTACCTAAAGTTTTACAAAATATAAACAAAATAAAAAATGTTTATAAATACCTTAAAGAAAATTAATTAATTGTTATAGCGTTTAATAAAAACTTAGGACTAGTGGTAATATTTTTAGACTGGTATTATAAAAAATACAACAAATTTCTACTAGATAATAGTAATATATTTTAAGTTATTAATAAAAACAAAGCAAGCATAAAAAACCAAATTGTATAGAATAAGATTAATATACTTGTAATAAAAAGTCCTAGCTACCTAGTAGGATTAACTAAACAAGAAAAGCTGTTTTTGCGGAAATTTAAAGAATATAAGGAAAGGTACCTTATGTTTGTAGGACTACCTAAAATCTATAAAAAACCTTTTGCATTTAGACCTATTATTTTATATCATTTTATAATATATAACCTAGCAGCAAAAATCCTATTTAAACTACTTAAACCTGCTATAAAAGCAAACAAACAGATTATTATTTCTAATAAACAAGTTTATTAAGCTATTTTATCCTTGGTAATACTATAAGGGAAACAAGCCTTCCTATGTATAGCAGATATAGTTGCATATTATACAAATATATCTTTAGAACTACTTAAAAAGCTATATTAGCATATAGTATAGAAATACTATAGCAATGCTAAAAATAGCCTATACTAGGCTACTTTAACAGGAAGGTTATATAAAATTGCTAATAATTATCTAGTATTTAAGTATAAAAATTAAAATAGAACTACAAAATATTATAGATAAGTAAAAGGATTAGCAATAAAAGTTGCTTGCTTACTAAATATTGCTAACCTATATATAGCTAAACATAAACTATACATTAAAAAAAACGTAAAATTTTTTTTTTACAGAAGATTTATTAATAATATCTTGGCTATAATTATTGTAAACTTAGAAAAAGATGCAATTAAAAAAGCCTAGGAAACTATTAAACTAGCTTTTAAACTAATATATACGTAGGAAATAAGAAAAAAAATAATCTTTTTAGATATTAAAATCTCTATAAATAATACAGGCTTTAGTTTTAAACTATTCTGCAAACTACTTAACTACTTTAAAAAAATCCCATAGTTTTTTGCATACCTTAGATAGATAAAAAAAAGCACGTTTATTAGAAAACTTAAAAAAATAGCTTGTTTATTATTAAACTAAATAATTTACTGTTACTTAGTAAAGAATTTTAAGCAGATTTATTTTAAAAAAGGCTATTTATATAAAGTTGTAGCATACTAAGTATTAAAATATGCGTAAGAAAAATAGCAATATTGTTATAATAAAAAAAAAGAAAAAAAAAATTTGGTAGCGCTTTTTCTTATCTTAAAATCTAGTATAAATATAGCATAAGATCAAATAAATATTAAAAAAGTATTTAACTTAGTATAACGTATATGGAACTTTATAGGAGATAAAATTCCAAAATACTTAAGTTATACAAAAAAAATAATTCTTTTAAAAAAGAAAACAAAAAACTTAATAGATTTTCTTTAAGTTTTTAAGTCTAAACTAGTAAATACTTCTAAAGTGTTTAAAACAAATATTAACAAATTATTTACTATTAAAAAAAGTCCTATAAGCTATAAGCTTAACAAGATATTGCGCTAACTTTAACACTTTAGCTTTACCTTAAAATCTCTTAGATTTTAGGAATAAAATAAAAAATAAATAGTAGCAAAATTAAAAAAACTTTTTCGGTAAAATATTTATAAAAAGAAATAGTACTAACACATACTAATAAAAAAAAAAGCTTGCTTTTCTTTGCGCTATTTCCTTTTTTTCAGGAAGGCCCTTAAGACTTTGCTACGGCTTACAAGCTGCTAGGGTTTTTGTTTTTAGCAACGCCAAGCTTGGTTAGTTAGTATAAGTAGGGCGCATTATATGCGCCGAGGTCCCCTGGACCCCTATATATATGTAGACAAAGGCCCCTACTATGCAAGGGGCCCTAGCAAGTCCTACCTACACCTACCCTAATGTTATATGCATAAAATATATACTAACATTAATATAGGCAATATACCTAATAGTGGTGTGATTTTTTGTTATTTTTAGTACTATCCCCTTTAAATAAATTATATAATTCCCTAAAAAAGGACATGTTACTAACATAACA
Organism: Xylaria sp. Z50; assembly: GCA_037356035.1. Classification (NCBI taxonomy): domain Eukaryota; kingdom Fungi; phylum Ascomycota; class Sordariomycetes; order Xylariales; family Xylariaceae; genus Xylaria; species Xylaria sp. Z50. Next base: position 175,924 of record JBAWJU010000032.1, read on the forward strand.
TATCTATATAATAAGGCCGGACAGAACGTATGTTTCCCAAAACCCCGAAAAATACGCTATAGGCAGACGTATACTACGTCTGCTTAACCTAGTCTAACTAACATAAATAAAAATACTGCTGCCTACTAAAGAGTTGTTCTGCATAATAAAACGCACTTGAATTCCATAGGGAACTCACCGTCTGGCTTTTTGCAGCAGAAACTCTTCTAGTTTTTACTAATTTTCAGAATTAAGTTCGCTTCTGACCTTCGGCCAGAAGCTCACAAAGCTGTTGCTTTAAAAAAGTAGTATAATAAAAAAAACAGTAAAAAAAACTTTAATTTTTAAAGTTTTTTAGATTTTTTACTTTTGTTATTTTTAAAACCTCTTTTTTTTTTTTTTATATATTTATTTTATATGCTTTTTTAGATTATAAGTTATATAATTTTATTATAAACTGTTTTTATTATTTTAGTTAACTTTTAAAAGCTTTAATTTTAGCAGTTAGTTAAGTATTTTGCTGCTAAAACAGCTAAGTAGCTATTTTTTTTAGCTTTATTATGTTTATATTAAAAAGTTTTAAAAAATCTAAAAGGTTTATTAATTTAGTACTAATTAAACTTGTTTTAATATTTTTTTATAAGTAATTTATAAATAAAAACGCTATAAAAAAATTTAAACAAGCTATTTATTTTATAAGCATTAAATAATTATTATAAGTAATTTTTAATAAAAGCTTTAAAATTATTATAAATAAAATCTTAAAATTAAGTATAATATTTAATATTTAGTATAGTAAGCTTTATATAAGACTAAAGCTTATAAAAAAAAAAATTAATATATAGAGCATACTAGAAATAAGTATTAAGATAAGTATAGCTAGGTATATTATAATTAGTAATGCACTTAAATTATAACATAAGTATATTTTTAAATAAATTAAAAATAATTAAAAAGTTATAATAAAATTATAAAATATATTATTAAATACCTTGTTTTATTATAATTAAAATAATATTATTTCTTAATTTATATAACTTTTTATTTATATATTTATTTAAAAATATATAAACTTTTTTTATATAAATAAAAAATACGTTTAATAATAAATTAATAAATAATATTTTATAATTTTAAATATTTTTAATTTATTTTATTATAATTTATTTTATATTATATTATAAAGTTATAATAAATAATTTAAAGTTTTTAATTTTTAAAATATTTTAAAATAATAAATTTATAATATAATTAAATTATAAAACTATATATTTTATTTATAAAAAAAATAAAACTAATTAATAATAAACTTAATATTAATAGATTAGGCAGTTGTTAAAAAGTGTTAGCTTTATGTAGGACCTAGAATTTTTGGATTTGGTTTGGTGTGAACACTGTAGCGGGCGCAGCGCAGAACCTGCTAATGTTAGCCACTAGATCCAAGCGACAGACAGCTTGGTGTCCTATACCCTTTTGGTTGGGCTCAGCGGACCATAGCTTAACCGGGGTGGCTTACAGTTATCGTGTGGACGTTACATTCGGGAAGGCGCGGGGATGGTATGTCATAGGCCACACCATCTCTCTTCCGAGACCGTTCCTAGTGGTCTACCTAGATAGGAGCGTGTTTAGTTGGCTTCGCCGACACGCTCTGGTTCCCTTATACAGTTGAGGCCCAATGAAGCTCCTGCTAGCTACACCCCGATATTGTATAAATACGGCAAGATCCTCAGGCTAATTGAAAAGCCTGCTGATTTTAGCACGGGATCAACATAGGGGGTATTATTGGCGCAATGGCATTGCCGGGTTAGAGACGATGTGTGATGTTCCGATTTCGTTTAACACTACCTCAGGGAGCCTGGTGGGAAGGGCAACGAATTAGATCAAATGCTGTTTGTCTCATAGACTGATGAATTCATGACAATACAAGAATATTGGGATTTAAGGGCTATACTCAGCAATATGTTTTCGTAGAGTATTCGATTTATTAGCCCTCTCTTAAACCAAACTGATTACTAAGACCTAATAGTCAGGCCCTTGCGGCTAACGGGTTATACAACTCGGTGATAACGGCAGGATCAATAGGCATAATTAAAGCGGGTTGTATTACGAACTACGGTGGTTTAGTTCACTTTCGCATTGTTATTATACAAGAATCTGGTTCATGTCGTTACCCGAAGTAGGTAGCCGAAACCGATCTCGAGATGTCTCACTTCTCCAGCAAGTTCATCACCACGGCTCGGTGGATAGCCGCAGCATGTTGCATCAACTCAGGAACTATTGAAAAGAAGGAAATCTTACTCTTTGATTAATGCATCATACTTATATTTTATTGAAAATCGCGTCGTTACCGTCGATGAGGGGCCGAGGGGAGTGTATGATTCCAAGCACATGTGTACAAATTGCCAGCCGAGATATACCTGGAAGCCTATGAATACTCTTCGAGACGATTAAAGGAAATGATGGTATTCGAGACTCGAATTCTTCTTAGGAGCCGTCCACACTTTTAATCCATCGTGCAATACTTCCATTTACCAGTCTCCCTCAATTATTTTTATCATATCATCTGCCGCATTAGCCTCTTCCACTTCATCATCAGTATCCCAACCGTACCCATCGTCGTAATCGCCCAGCCCTTCGTTATCATCCACCTCATCATCCCAGGAATTGTTGAATTCTTCGCTCGCTACATCCGAGTTCGGATAGCTGAGAGGGTTATACGAAGCTTGAATAATTAGTATATATAGTCGATGTGTATAGTTGTCAACATACTTGAGAGTTTGGCAAAGTTCTTTAGCAAGCCATCTATGCCATCGTCCTTTGCATGTTGATCTATTCCTGGCTTCGCCGATAAGCCCTTGGTATTGCCCCTTGATGCTTTCCCAATAAATTTCTCGAAATCGGGTAACACGATATTTTGGTACCAGTCCGTGTCATGTTCGAGGGTGCTCCACTCCCAGTGGTGGACAATCTCAGCCGCCGTGACCTGCCAGAGGCAAAGGTACTCGTCGTGGTAGTATTCGTTGTTTCTATTATAGGGGTCTGGGATCCCGTAATAACCCATTTCGGTTTCGGAATGGATTATAGGCAACCCTTTTCGTATTCTAGCGTTCGGGTCGATAACAGTAATCATCTGAGAACCCCGTCTAGCACGGAGCCTCTTCTTCACAAGAGATTCAGCTCTAACTTCGCAGCTTGTAAAAGAGATGTACGGACTCGGTGTCCAGACCCCGTAGTCAATATGTTTGGACAAAGAGGATCGCCGTGACTCTTCGTCACTAAGGCTCATTTCGGGCTTCCTCGACATCATGCGGCCGTCTTCCTCTGGCTTACTTCCGGACATCCGATCCCAGACCCTAAGCAGTGGACCGTTGAATGGTTGCGGGGAGTCGACTCTCCATGGGTGCTCGGCTTCTTCCAATTCATGTGTGCCGCACAATGGGTAAAGTAATCGATTCAAGGCAATGGATCTATCGAGGATAGGATACATATTTTTGTATGGATGATAGCCACGGCGACTAAGCCTGTTAAGTAGGGTAGAAATTGAGATGTAAACTAACGATTCAGGGAGAATTCATATTGTGTATCTGTGTTCGAGATGGGGTATGAGGCTTCCATGCTCTTCACAGAAAACTTTGTATGATTACTTGTAGACGCAAGTTAGGTACCAAGACCTGCCTAACGATCTATGTTCCTACCTAAAGTTTCACAAGGGTTCACCCTAATAGCTGTAACCAATGATATTTTCTCGGCTATGCAGGCGACTGCGTGTACTCCTTTTTATCCTTAAAATTTAGCATACAAACCTGTCACTACTTAAGTGGTTAGAAGTATCAACCCCCACGGCCTCAGACTATCCTGTAGGAAATATCCGATGTCCACGTGTTAAACTCCAGACGTTGCCTCAATATGAGGTATACATAGACTTGGATTCCCTGCTATATACGAAGGGCTTGTTGGAATCCAAGGATACTTTGCACCCTGAAAGATCGTTCGTAATTTAAGGTAGTTTCTAACCCCTGCAACACTAGGGGTACATGTTATAAACGGGATTTCTATTGTCTTGTGTGATTAAAATGATAAGTATATGAGTATTGCGGTAAGGTACTTGACTTCGTAAGTGAAGTAGCACGGCATCCTAATGTACACGACGCAGTATCCGTGCCCCTATTTCTTGTACAGTACATGTAGTGGTCCTTGACCCTATTTTACTATGTTTAATACGCATCATTATGTCTTAATACGACTCCGAATTCGTATGTTCGCTTTACACCGTTCCAAGGAACTATGCCGTCACATTGATGGATCGTGGCGTTGAATGTAAAATAATTTATAGAGCATGAGTATTATGCTTGTCACGGAGAAGTGGATTTATCCGGATCTTTTCTAGTGTGAGTGAGATCGGCCCGAAAGAATATACTAGAGATTGCAGTAAATGGTCTGCTCGTCTGCAATCCTCAGGCGCAACATAGATATTCTTTAAAATAAACAAACGTAGCTAACTACCTTGTGGAATACGTTATGCTAAAAACAAAACTAGAAACTCTTTTCTTTATATAATTTAAAGATGATAGAAACAAGCAACAAAGCCGAAAACACACCGGTAATAAGATCAAGATAGTCAAATAAAATAGCTATAGACGCGTATTTAGAGACCCTAGGACAGGCACATCGATGTAATCCACACAGGCAACTCCTCTATAAATCAAGCTCGCTCATTCTCGTAGTTTCCCCACGAACCCCTTTAATACAACCCTCGATCATATGTGATCATTCCTTAGATCCCGCACCCATTATGCTTATTCCTCTCTATTTACTTCACGTTTTTCATAGTAACACCACCAATCATACCACTCCATATACAACTTCTCATTCGCAAACAAATCCAATCCTTCTAACGCTAAAGCCACCCCCGGTTTGCTTCCCCGCCCATTCATGGGCGAAACACGCTCTCGGACGTCATCTCCCAGTATTTCCCTGGATTCTAATTGAGCTACGTCGACCTTCCCTGCCTCTAACAATAGCTTCATCAACTCTGGCCCATGTCTCTGGATCGCTATATTAAAGGGGTTCTTTCCCAGCAGGCGAGGTATATTTGGCTTAATGAGTTTAAGCATGTGCTTCACCAGGGCTTCCATCTTAAACTGATGCGCCAAGTAAAGCATAGAAACGTCTGAGAAATTCTTCTCACTGGCGTAAGCATTGACGTCGTCGCTTTCAAGTATCATGTCAACAATTTGACGGCTGTTGCAAACTGTCGCTCGCAACAGCAAAGAACGTTCACTGAGATACTTGTCGCGATTGTAGTCCCTCATACTCTCTCCACCGGCTGACAATTTAATGAAAGGTTTGTCTGCATTTTCTTTGGCTAAAAGTAGCAACTGACGACCAGCCAAATCCATGTAGCGTATGTTGAGCTGTTCGCTACTGAGGCGAATGTTTGGCTGGATATCCCTATACGGGGATTTCATAACATTCAGAATATCCCCTGTTGAGATTTCCAGAAGGCAGAAACGGTGCACAAGTGGGTTAGGGTCATATATGTACGGCATATTTAAGCCGATGTATATTTTGGCTTCTTTGTACGTCGCCGACTCAAGGTTACTGAGCGAAGGCCATAATAGAGCCAGCTTCTTTGTGCCGAAAAGGTCGTTATCCCATGGCACCGTGAGATGTTCATTTGGAACGTAGATGGCCCAGACTCCTAGTTTGTTACTAACAAACATCTCATAGCCGGTCCAAATAGAGCGACCACGGGTATTCACAAACAGTTTTCCAAGTGGAATGATCATCAGTGGCCAGGTGACAATATCCATATGGCCCTGCTTTGTAACAGCCGCCAGGCAATGAACATACCAGTCGGGTGTGCCTGGACTTGACTCTCCGATAGAAGTAAAAGTATGTATTGCCTTCATCCATGTGTAGGAGAAGTGTAGTTGATAATGATTATCGCCGTGCTCGAACAGAGGGATCGCTTCATTGCACCATGTTGTGGGTATGGACCCAAGTTGTTCCCGTCTCTTGGCGTCTTCGAGAAGTTCAATTTTGTTAAAGCTCTTGAACAAGGTGTAACAGTCTCTTGTAGCGAGCGTTTTATTTAGTTCGTCATTGCTCATATGGGTGTTGGCATTGTTCGTGTCGGGGTCGAATGGACTGTCAAGTCCATCAGATTGGTAATCCGCAGCTTCGGATTCAGGTGGGTTCTCAATGCCCAGAGAAGGGACGTTTTGATCGGTCTCGGGTTTCGATGTGGGATCCATACTTGTACTTCAAGGTATACCCTAGTAAAGATTTCAAGAAGAAGTTTTAGTTGAGAGAGTTGATATCTGTCCGTGAGGGGTATTGAAATATACCGCGGACTATCCCTTTAGATGCCCTACAGATATAGAAACCGTAAGCTGGGGGCTGTTAGCACCACATCTACCAATAGGACATTAGGATTTGGCTCAGCCTGCTATATGTACAGCGGAATAAGCTATTAATTCTACTATGGATATAATACTTATCTAGATATTACGAAAGTATAACTAGTTATTTATTACGTAGTTAGTTATTTTACTTTATAATAAGTAAAAGCTGTGTGAAGGCTATTGCAAGGGCTTAATATAGGCGGCTACTAGTACTAGAGTGGCTATGTAGACCTTAGCTACATAGACCTTATTTTGGATATCTACCCAGTGTCGCCTACAAATGAGTTAAAAGCGAATTCCAATATCGCTGTTAGGAATCGAACCCAACTCACTATGAGTACAGGCGGTAGGTAGTCCTACAGAGTAGAGAATTCTAGCTGCGCTAAGATTCCACACCTTTTCTTCTGAATACATGCACTGTATTTTACCCCAATTTTAAAAACCCTGGTTTTCTATGTCAGGGCTATTGTAAGAGCTATTATTCACGTAGCCTTGCGAATAGCTGTGCACGAATAACCTGATAGTGAGCTTAGAGGCTGGCCCTGCTATAAATATAGTGGGCTGGGCCAAATCGCATGTCACATGTTGAGGTTTAGGCGGGGGTGGCACCAATGGCCCACCATCCCCGGAAGCCAGTCTGTTAGGTATTACACCGTGACTCTAGATAACCAAACTGCTAACGTGATATGATTATCAAGCTTGCGTTTTCGTTTAAAGCTTTAATATATTCTGGCTGATGTTATATTGGGACAACACGAAACCGTTGTGATTATTGCTTTAGAGAATAACGTAAAGGGCAAGCTATTCTCCCGGTATACCACCGTTTACTATACCAAAGCGGAACGGCGCTGAGTGGGAAATACATAGGATGTTAACTCGTTCGACACCAACATTTAGTATAGTTTCAATTTAGTTAAGTCGACGCGCTCGCAAGTTGGATTGTGTGGCTCCCCATATGTAATCCAGGATAGCGTGAATCCGCTGACAGTGTACCTCCTCTGCCAGCAAATGGCCCAACCATCATCTGTGGACTCGTCAGTTATCAAGTTACTAACCCACCACTTCAGATAGGCGACTTACAAAGATTAACCGAGGTTTCACTTCCTGGCTCCCCCACGACCGCCTTCGAGTCATCGTGCTGGGAGAACACGAAGGCCCTTCCGTCCTTACTAAAATCTATAAAGTTCACGTTGAATGGGTCGGCGCCGGCGCCGAGCTCCAACAGCGCAACATTTGTATCAGGGAAGTACGTCCAGAACATAGCCTTTCCTCTATAGAGGTTGCTCGGGTTTCCAACAGTGATATCCGTGACCACAAAGCCAAAATCAGAATCGTCATCGGTGGAATCATCAACCGTGCTGTTCAAGTAGAAGCGGTACGAGTAGTTGCCGGCCACAGGCGCAGAAATAGGGTCGTAGTGGAGCACAGATACTCCACTATCCGGATCTGTGTCCGTCGGAAATTCATGGACGGCGTAGAGGTACCCTGCATTCGTCAGCGAAGAGTCTTCTATGCGTTAAGACTCGCGTTGCAGCCCTCACCGTCAATAGAGCTGTTGCCATGGCCCTTGACGTGTAGTGCATATGGGCCCTTGGATTTCAGAGGGGGATACTCGTCACTCTGAGCAAGGGCTCCCGTGGCGGCGACGAGGCCGTACAATGCAGTAGTCACCTTCATGGTGGGGTATTGGCGGGTTAGAGTTGGTAGTAAGAAGTTGGTGGTTGTCAGAAACTATGTACACAATGTTTGACTTGCTGCATTTCGAGGCCATAACGACATGTTATAAAGCACAATATATAGAGATGCACGGAATTCTACTGCCTGGGAAGGCTTCTCTATCTTCCCACATTTCCACGATCCTTTCCAGGCTGCCATTTAAGAGTAGTGTAGTATATTTGACTGACAAATGATTTGATTGACGATCTTGGCCCTTCAACCTAAATATAAACCGTAGCGGACCCATATCCCGAACAATGCCCTGTAGACCCGACTATGTAGATCGCTTGACCCGCCGCTATTACACCGCCTATTGCACGAAAAACACAGCTTACGAAACCCCACAAGACCAGGCCTTCCCGTCTTCGATTGAGTCCATACTATTACACTAGTTCCTAATGCTCTTTTGGCGACCTCATTAAAGGATTTGTCGGTAGATATAGGGCGTTGCGGGAAAGGGTAAAACAGGGGCTTTGCCTACCTTAGTGGGAAACCGAGTGGGGCAAAGAAGTCTTATAGCGACTTGGCAAGCGGAATAGGTGAAACAAGACATCTCTACCAAAACACCGAGTACCTCTCAAAAATACGGGATATTACCCGTGAAATTCTTCATCGACTCACTGGTGGGCTTATGTGCTTGAAAATGTAGTCATAATCGTAAATACTTCCTCTGTAGTGTAATGATAAAGTAACCGTTTCGTAATGGGTATATAACGGTTCGAATTCGGCTGCGGTTTTTTTTTTTTGTTTTTTTTTTTTTTGAGATGTAGGATATGTCGAAAGTATAAGGGGTCAAGGAGTCACTGTCATGTTAGTCTACGAATAGGGGCAAATGGTGTATATATAAGAGGTCTTCCCACCTACTCATCAGTTAGTTACCAAGTCAATCAACTGATTTAACCACTCATATACCTACTACTTCAACAGGATAATCTAGGGAGTCAGAGGCATTATTTCAATTTTGGCACAGAAGTCTTGTTCCCATTAGAGCCCTAATATATTTCAGAAGGGTACTCTATTAAGAAGACTTCTTGACCCCCTGTGATTACCACTATGCTAAGTAAAGGCGGCATTGTCCGGGGTAGGAGCAGCATATTCCGGGTAGGTTCGACCTTCCATTTCTTTTAATATGGTGCCCTAGTGGGTTAACACGGCGATGATAAAATGGAGGCCCGATACCTACGAGCAGAGGGCGGGACCGTCGCACCGCCATAATGCGTTATCAGACGCCTTCGTACCAAGTGTTCAATATTACATGTTCTCGATTTTAAACGGTGCCATGCCAACAGGGAGTATAGATATGATTAACTATGATGCTTCTCGATGCTGGCGTAGAGAGCCAGCATCTCCCGTTTCCACAGACATGATGGAAGGGATAACCGCGGCGACGGGAATGACCAAACCATAGCCTAATTTGAACATATTTATAGTAGCACATAGGCAACACCTCTTCTCAATGTAATATCGGCAAATACGATGTGTATCGCGATGATTGAATTGAGCTGTAAGAGACCTATCTGGAGTTGTATTATGTATGTATGCTAGTTACAGAGAGTAGTGCCCATCGTATTTGGTAGGTGAGGTGACCAGCCCCACCACCTGTCACGTGATACCCTCAGCTGGTGCCTGCCACTACAATATTAAGCAATTGAGTATTATCGGCTGGCGTCTGGCTCTGGGGATTATCACCGCCGTCGGGTATGACCCGGGCTTCTTTGCGCAATAGTCTATCTGTGACTAGAATGCCGCTACTTATAGCAGTGTGGACGTAGTCGTTCTGGCGAAGACTGTATTGCGTCTGCCTGGGTGAATGATTTGGAACCCGGCCGCATTGCGCTAAAGAGATTTGGGCCAGTAGCCTCTGTCCCTATCAAATAAGGGGGGATCGCATTCTCAATGAGCAATGCAATGGCAGGTTCCAGCCCGCGACAGCTTTTCCATCCTTCATCAGAGCTCTATATTGGAAATGGTCGGCGAGATGATTGTTGCGATCGCTCCATCTCATGAGGGTCTCGCCGCAGAAACGACACCTAGAATTGATCTTTACGAAATGGGGCTTCCAGGAATTCATCGACAAGATTGTATTTGCCACATGGTGCACGAGGCGGAGGTGCTGTCATAAGTGGTCTTTCCTATGATATACTCGGGCATTCAAGGATTCAGTTATACAATCGATTGCGTTGTGGGTAGAAATGTGATCGTCGGAAGGGTCTATGGCGCCAGAAAGGGCACATCTCGCGCTATCTTCTCCCGATTTTACGTACCTCGACCCAATAGGGAGTTGGGCCCAACAATTAAGTGGGAGACGAAGGGTTCCCTCATGCCTCGTCTAGTCATATCTCGGCGTGAAGGTATCAGTACAGAAGGCGCACTAATAGATACGTTAACTCTCCTCCTTGGCCAATGGCTTAGTAGTGGCGGTATGCCGCTGTCGATGCTTCTTCCTGCGCCGTCGTGGTTGTCACCGCAATGCACTGGGACCATTACCCGCATCACTCAATGGTTAGAGCTCCGGCGGAACTCTAGGGGTTACTAGAGGACCCGCTGGAGGTGCCGGAGCTACTGAGAATTCAAGAGCATGTGTAGAATCTGCCCGCGACGAGGCCTGATCGCCGGAAAGGGGGCCAATGTTGGGCATTGATGCCGCGCTTCCTCCCTGGTGATAGCCTTGGATGGCTGACTCGAGTGCTTCAAGGGCAGGCTCGTCTCTCGGTGGCGAGTGACGCCAACGATCTATAGGTAACATAGCCGCCCATGGGTCGGAAACGATCTGAGTGACCATTGAAAGCGGCGCGGGCGACGACGTTGCGCTGGTCAGCGTCGAGCGACACCCTACAGAGGGTCCGCCCCTGTCCAGGCTGTTGTCCGAGGCATTGTGAACACCGCAACGACGAGCGTTGATGAACCGTTGGGAAAGTTGACTAGTGCTTAATCCAGTGCAGGCACTTAGGAATCACTTAGTGTATGTTGACGGGTGGGAGATGATCAAGTCGAGTGCGTGGGATACCACTGTTCCAAGATGTGCGCGGATGAGTGCGTCTTGGCCGGCATTATTTATCATAATCTCACTTCCAACCTTTCGGCGATCCCAGCTAAATTGAGATGGGTAGAAAGTAGAAAGTGAGCTGGAGCGAATCATATGTCAAATTTAAGTAGTAGGTATTACCTACCTCAACTCCCGAAGGGGAATTTCAACAGAAAAAAGAAGGCAATCTATAGTAATTACACCTAGGTAATCAATCGCACCATAGGGCGCGTTCATCAGGTCATCATGATCCAGGGCGGGATCTAGTGAAGATTGCGTAAACTATAAGGGGTACTTACTAGCCATAGCGCCACTCTTTAATATGTACATCTGGCATATGCACTGTCCATAAGTCCTGCCAACCTTTGACCTTGCAATCTTTTAACTCAAGTCCAATTAGACTATGCGACAACTGAACTTACCTTGAAGGTCAGGTTTTCTTCATTTATATGGGAATTATCGCATTGTATTTGTTCTTATATTTATATTTATCTACCCTCTTGAGCTGAGACAAGTACGGAACCTAGGGCATAACCGTCCACTGGAAGCACTACACAAAACGACTGGGGCGGTGACACCGCTAGGCAGCTAACATCACTACACTAAGTTAGGACTTACAACACGGTAGAGGAGGGCCGAATTCGGCACACCTATGCGGCGCCGCTAAATCGTCGAGTGGCTTGTTACTTATAATCAAAACTTACCTTACTAACCGCCAAACCGATTAAGATTATTTAATTTGATATTCTTTTTGATTAAGATCCTCACGATTACTACGGGTCGGTGATCAAGATCAACACACTACCTGGTAGGATTAGTGATGCCCATTAGGCAACAGAATTAAACATGGCTGTCCAACTTGACTAAGTACCCAGTGAACTAGAACACGCAGGATTATATATAGCAAAGTAACAACTTTGTAGAATGTAAGGACAGCTATACATTATAAAGCGTACTTTACAACATCAAGTATATACTTGTCAGCCAGCATCCTAAATCTGATCTTAAAACAGCTAACATGAAATCCCAATTCCCGACTTTGGCGCTAGTGCTGGGAGCTGCCAGCGCAGCGTTTGCTCAGGTCACGGAATTGCATCAAGAGGGCCCCTTCGCGCTACGAGTAAAGGGCCAAGCCCCGAATAGTTCAATTAATGGGTATCTCCGCTGGTATAACCTTCCACTACTACCGGCCCCGACCTTCATCAACTACGAGCCTATCGCGTATCCTGTTGTTGGGGACCCAACATATGAGTGGTACTTTAATTACACTGGTTTTGTCCAGTTCGAAGGCCACGAAGTAGGTTTCCTGCTCGCAAACCGGACAGCCAACACTACCACTCCCTCTCCCTACCATGGCCAGCCTCTCGACATCACATACATGTCTAATTCCAATGTCGGTGCCGCCCTGCTTGGCAATGGTGCTGCCTTCGACGCCGGTTTTGATGCAGACAATAAGGTTTTCAGCACCCGTGAATTCGACGACAGCACCTATGTCCCAGGGGTGCCTCCGGAATACACCGAAGAGCTTGGCTACTATCATTGGGCTATCTGCTGGCAGTTATCTGGTACTTACAATCAGACTTTGTCATGGATTACCACTGGCAAGCCTCACAACCCGACCTGTGAGCTAGTTGACCTTTTGCGAGTCGACTTATAGGACCTGGGAGGAGTGCGGGCAGAAGGGGCAACAAATGGGGGCATTGTCATTAATTTTCGCAAAGAAAACCTTATCTCATCTCATAATAAGTCGGAACAGGGGAGAGAGTCTAAGTACTAGTGGCCCGTTAAATAGCATGATAGGGCTAGACGTATGTTACAATCCCGAATGGAGTAAGACAGAATTCGTCACTATAAGTTTGTTCTCTTTATACACAAATATTGAAGATCTAGTATAGAAACCTTCATACCGCTTACGGCCCACAGGAAACAGTTCCTCACCTAACCCTAGCCCAATTGAAATAGAACTGTTTTATCGCTGATACAGCTACCCTACCCTGCCTTTGTGCTCTTCTCCTCCAGGAGTCAGGTGTATCATCGATTTGGTATGGCTCTTCGCTCATGGCAACCTATATCAGGTGATCTAAGAACAAGGGTAGGATAGATATAGCTCCGGGTACTCGTCAATCTGGTCCTTCAAGCAAGCCCGATTAGTCTTGTCATCGAAGCTGACCGATCCATCTTTATTCGCCTCGGCTAGACTCATGTTGAAAAATGGTTTACTCCCACCGAATCCCGAATCCGGGTTCATGCCACAGTCGATGAATTCATCCGCGCCCCAGACTAAAAGGTAGCAGTCGTTATCCCTAAATTCCGTTAAAACGGTTAACTTCTAACCCGATGAAGAATTATGGACCGTCTCTAGCTTCATACGATAAATGATGAACATATCAGTCTTTGATAACCGCTGTTTTGATATTGTGGATTAGCGGGTTACACTTATTGCTTTCACCTGACTTTCCATCCCTGACAGCGTTATAATTATCCGAGACGCAGGTATTATCAAGAAGAAATTTGATCTCTTAGGCATTGGACGAGGCGGAGAGAGCTAAGGAGCTAAGAAGAAAACTCATAGCTTTGGTAGAATGCATTATTTGTGGCTTAACATAACGAATCCTTGAAAAGAGTCGTGAGGAGTAAAATCTGATATTGCTCGAAAATGAGATGACTTATGGTTTGACTTAGCTTCCGTCGAATGTTTTCGAAATGATAAAAAGTGATATCTATAAATGGTCTTTGCGGACTAGCTTTAAATATAAATCCTAAGCGGCTACTGTTGGCACTCATTTATCATTTTTCCCTAGAGACAAGACAGCGTTACACTAGGGAACCGATAGTGACGTAAACGCCCCCCCAATGCTTATTATACAACTATAATATTATATAACTTAGTTGAAGCGCAACATGATTTTTAAAATGCATATAACTATACATTATTTGACAACTATTTCATTAGCAATTAATCCTTCTGCCAATCTGTGTTAATTATATCTCAATATTTATAGCAGTATGTTACAGCATGGTATCTTGATTGTAAATAGAGACCTGGTGATCTTTAATCCTCATATGGGAGCAATATCGTCAAAGGCGCTCTCTTATTCACTCTGCTATCCTGACACTCGAAAGAGAAAAAATAATATAGAGAACTAACGAGATGTGATGGCGATCAAATGTGCGCCTTTTTATGACAGGCACAGAAATCTCTTTTCTAGAAAGAGGGGAGACGACTGCAAATTTGATAAGACAAAGGGCGATATTAAACTAGCTATGGGATGCAGGGAATGAAGTCAAATGTCTATATTAAGCTGAGGGAGATTGCTTTGTTACCGGAATGTATAACATATGGTTGTTGGTTAGTTATGCCGAGCCAGATTTCGACATGATAGCAATTGACATTGGGATTTAGCAGATTTCTTTAGCGTTAGCGAGTCCTATGGTTACGAACGGAGTACTACTGATGAGAGCTCTATGGAGAATTTGTTTAGCTGGTCGTATAAACTCTAAGTTGCCCCGGGGACTTTTGGATATCTTATTTTTATACTTAAAATTTTGTGCGGAAAGGGCAGTTTCGCTGGGGACGAGTGAGATGATGCGATTAAGATTGGCGAACAGGAATGGCGCATTCCGGCTCTCCTTGAGGCTGAGCATAGCACCTAGCCAGACGGAGAATGGGGGCTCCTCCAGACCAATTGATCAACTACATACTAGCAAAGGACTGGGTGGGCTTCGGGGGGTGATGGACAGTGAATTATTTCGTATCCGACTCCTGCTATAGTGTGTTATAAGGCTACATAATACTTAGTTTTTTGTTATAATATATGAACTTATATTAAATTATATAATTATCACGACGTATTAAATGTAAGTAGGCTTATCTAGTTCTTTATTTTTTCGACGTCTAGTAGAAAATAAGCACTAACGGGCGGAAGATAATATTAACCTACTGCTTCAAAAGCAATTACTTTAGATATGTCGGAAGAGCCAAATCAATAGGATGAACTGACAGCTACAACATCTAATCATAAGTTAGAGACTAATGGTCTATCCGCTTTTGCTCCGGTATTGACAAGTTACCTAAAGCACTTTCCTAACGGTACATATTGCGTGCGGATGTAGTCATAAGAGGCGTGTTGGGCTTTTGTTGCTATATGATCGTAGATGAAAGAATTAATCGAATTCGGCAGCACCTGTATAATATGATGATACTGCTCGTGATGTGGCGGACGGATGACGTTATAGAGCTATAAATTAGGAGAAGGTGTGTTAATTGTCGACATTAAGGGTTTCCACCCTTACTATAAGTAGAGTAGCGTACGGAGGAGTACAACCACCGTTTCGAGAATGCGGAGAGATCGCCGCTAACTACATGTAAACAATTTGATCCAGGAAATGGGGCGGTCCCCTGCATGCTCGGGCCGTGACTATAGCGTCAGGGTGGCCGCAATATCTCGAGCGACAGTAAATGGCATACCCACTGCATCGCCCATACAAATTCTGTTCAAATTTACTTCGTACGACTAGGTTAGCTGAATAAGGACGGCATGTACGTATATTCCCCAAGCCGCTCGGTATCTCCGCAAGGGTACCCTAATACTCCTTCTGCGCTGACCTCTCAATACGACTATCTTGGCATACCCCACGTTGCAAAATACAGTGCCAAGCAGACCATGTACGGTCGTCAATCCTAGTGTACATTTTCATGTGAACCCCGCATGTTGTAGTACACTAATTATTGTGTGCGGATCATGACGCGTTTACCGTGTAATCTTTACATGGATAACTTATCCCTACGCTACGTCATCTTATGATTACATGTGCTTCGTATCTGTATATAATGCGTCGCAGTCCATAAGACCAAGCCATACTTGGGTGGTATGGAAACTACTACTTGATTACTGAGATGTCTTTTGATAACAGTGCTTTCTTGGACATCTACGGAGGCCCTACGGGCAACGATGCGATAACAACAACTTCTGGACTATTCTCAGGACCAAACCCCTATGAGTATGGGTTGGATTTCTCGGATGTATGCTAAGCATTTATAAACGAGATCTTGGACAAGTCCAAGGCCAAGGATGCTAATAATACCATTAGGAATTTGACTACATCTTCAACGGCTCACAGACGTCTAACCCGGTCGGGTTAGAGCTTCAAGACGACTGGAGTGTTGAATTCTATAAGCTCCAGACGGCCTACTTCGAAGCTCAACTTGCTTTGTCGCGCCAGGCACAGTATGACGCCGAAGTGCAAACCGAAGTAATGGCGCCTGGGGCGAATCCGGTCTTTCTCACACAACCTACTACCGACAACACATGTCATGATGAGTCGCTTTTCGACGCATCTAAACTTTCGAAATGGAATCGCTCGTCCATCCCCTCGAAGCGCTGCTCTGGCAACGGTGACGAAGAATATGGACAAGTTGAGCCATTGACTGTCCAGACAAGCATTCCGAAAACGAGACTTCAGAAAACGGAGAGATTGGAGAGCAGAACACACGGAGATAAGTTCTCCAAGGGCCAAACTGGAAAGCACACCACGGATGGTATACCCCTCTACAACACGGGATACCGTGCTGCATCTGCTATTCCACAACTCAAGAGTATGGAGAACGGATTCAGAGCTGATACGGCGCGGCGGAAATCGCAGTTAGAGAACAGCCAGATAAATTGATTACTCTCGTCCACATTCACTTATTGGGCGAATATCTACTAGTATCATACAGAAGTAGGTATAGCCATTGTTGCGCTTGTGCACATTAACGGCGACTTTTCTGTACGACAATTATTATCTCATCTCGGAGATGAATGAGACCACAACTACGATATCTTGGGTCCCATTTTTTTGGTGCTTAGTAGAATACTTCAACTCTTAGGTGCTTTAAGAGGTCTTCGTTTATTTTGTCCTTAGTATTTGGACGCAAGAGTCGAATTAGGAGTAAGCGGTTAATAGATCTGTGGGAATCGAAAACCTTTCGAAACCACTTTTATGGTCTCTCAAGGCTATATAACACACTATCGATATAGCTAACCTCCCAGGTTTGTCAACACGTTTAACGTTAGCAAGAGTTTAATAACCTTGTTCGAGACATTCTTTAATATCACTGAAGCCAATGCTATTAAGCCTTTAGTGTGGTTTAGCGCCTACAAGTATGTCTTTCGTAAAGGGCGAGGCCCCTCCCAAACAGATTGCTGAGCTTTGAGAATTATTTTATGAGGTTTCACGTTAATGGTAATCTTCGATCATAATTTAGCCGATATTAGTCATTATGGCAATTTCGTAAATCAACAACTTTTAGCAGATTGTTAAATTCAATTCTAAAACCTCATGAATCCATAATTACATTTAATAGAGTGACCGACGTTTCTCGGCTTTTTTATGAGCTATTTGTCTTTGGTCAAGCTACGTCGTTAAAATATGAATCTGACGTCAATTACCCTTATCAAGTCGCCTGAGGAGCAGCTTGAGTTAACGTGTCTCGATTGTAATGAAAATTCGGATCAGATCCGAGTAAGATCTTGTTGATCGGCGCGCTCCGTTAAGGGTTATCAGCTTCCACGTTAAGATTCCCCTGACACTCTAAGGCAATACCAGGGAATAGCATTATAGTACTAAATCTCGGAGTTTGGTCCGAGATTATAGTTGACCTATTGTGTGTTCTCACCGAAATACCGCATGCCACTATCAGCAAAGTTGCTTTTCCTATTCGATGCCGCAGAAGTCAGAGCATATGCACCTAGGCTAGTGCTATCGACGTGTCGATGTATTTCCAGATTTCTCCAATACCTGGGGATCCGTGATGATGTCATTGATAATTTGTCGCAGTAGTATCCGGCAGCCCCCTTAGCTCTTGTCGAGACCGCGGTCCCGACTTTGTAATCAACCTCGCATGAATGGCCTAGCTTGTGGTGGCGGGGCCGGATCATTTAATCCGGGGTTGCCCAGACGTGACCTAGTTGCTTAAACCCAAAAAGCTTTATTTTACTAGTAACTATTTTTATATAGCTAATGCATAAATGTTAAAATTTAATTATGAAAATAAAATCTAATATTAAAAATGATTTGAAAATAAATATGTTTAACTTTTTATTTTTAATTTTTGTTAAAAAAAAAAGGTATAAATAATATATTCATTTAGGTATATATTAAAAACATACCAGAGCTTGGCTGAGCAAATCCTTACGATTGAGGCTATATAGATGACGAGCTATTGCAGTATCGTATCGGTTTGGTAATGATGATGAAACTTCTAATAACTCTGCTTCGGTGTTGTAGTTGAAACTGTCAAGAACCTCGAAGACGTATGCCAAGCATAATGCGACGAACTAATAATCATGATATCCGTATCATCATCTCGTTCATGCAGAGGGCGCCGACTGATTAGATATATCAAAAGCTTAATATATAGCAGCTCATCCGCTTAATTAGACTAGGCACTATAAATAAATGCTTTCAATTTTGATTGTCCAAATCAATCAACCGTGATTAAAGACAGCGAAACGGTAAGCAGAAGCCGTATATTCACGATGAGCAGCAATTCGAACGCTATGGATGCGCGTCAGCACCCCCTCAAAGCGACTGCTGCCGCCATTAGTTCCCAAACACAAGGCGAACGACGTGCCCCTCGAATGAGCCATATGCAAAGTGCCAATGAAGGCCCAGCCGATATAATTGCGAAAGTATCGGGGGCCGTTCCAGGAGGGAAGCGGGTAGATGACGGGCCTTGCTTCACAAACAACGAAGCCATTCCCTTTCCAGACCCGTTAGTACTCCTTTCCAACAGATATTGGCTATATTCGTTTGCTGATAATTTTTCTTTCCCATAGATCACACAGTAAAACAGTCGGCGGTCTCCCATTAGTTAGCGATACGTTCCTGCTACAGTGAGTATTAACGAGAACTACGTTAGAGTTGCTCTTCATTAACTTCCATACAGAAAGCAACAGCATTTCAACAGATCTAAGAATCTTGAGCGCATGGTCCATCCTTGTGGCTCCGGCGCATTCGGTTACTTCGAATGCACCGACGATATCTCGGACCTAACGAAAGCCAATTTTCTTTCGGCGAAGGGCGAGAAGACGCCAGTATTTGTTCGATTCTCAACAGTCACTTTTGGCCGGGAGTTTCCCGATGAAGGTCGCAATCCTCGCGGGTTCGCTATCAAGTTCTATACCGCCGAAGGCAACTATGACATTGTTGGTTTGAATTTTGTAAGTGGTCTTTCACTAACCACATAGCTATTTGAACATCGACTGAAATTTAGTATACAGCCAGTGTTCTTCTGTCGTGACCCTATTCAAGGACCGGATGTCATCCGTTCACAAGCACGGAACCCGGCTAATTTCCTTTTGGATTTCGATGCATTGTTCGACCTTTTGGCTAATACACCTGAGGGCAACCATGCTGGTTTGATGTTTTTCAGTGACCACGGCACACCTCAAGGTTGGCGATATAACCACGGCTACGGCTGTCACACTTTCAAATGGGTAAACAAAGAAGGGAAATTCGTCTATATCAAGTACCATTTCATCGCCAAGCATGGACAGAAAGTGTTCACAGACGCTGAAGCTATTCAAATGTGCGGTGAGGATCCAGACTATTCAAAGCGCGACCTGTGGAGCGCCATCGAGGATGGTGAAGAACTCGAATGGACCGCCAAAGTACAAGTGATGCAACCAAATGAGGCAGACCCCGATTCTCTTGGATTTGACCCATTTGATGTCACTAAAATATGGCCTAGGGATAAGTTCCCAATGAGAACATTTGGTCGATTGATCTTGAACAAGAACCCTGAAAATTTCCACCGTGACGTGGAACAGGCAGCCTTCTCTCCCGGTAGTATGGTCCCTGGAATTGAGGATTCCCCCGACCCGTTATTGCAATTTCGTATGTTCTTCTATCGCGACGCACAGTATCACCGCGTCGGAATCAATCTGCATCAAGTTCCAGTTAATTGTCCATTTATGGCCCAGTCATTTTCTTCTCTCAACTTCGACGGCCAAATGCGAGTTGATGCAAATCATGCTGGTAACAAGCAATATGTACCCAACAGCTTTGCGAACAAATTTAGGCCCGATACGGCCGAGGCGCCATATGTCGTGAACGACAACATAGTCAGCCGAAAGAGTCACTATTGGCACGAAGGGAAGAAGAATGAATACGATCAAGCACGTGAGCTCTTCGAGAGAGTAATGACGGATACCGAGAGGCAGAACACAATACACAATATCGCCAAGTACTTGAACATATGCAAATACCCAGAGATCCAGGTATTGAATGTCTATTATCTAAACAAGCCACAGTTATGTGAGGTATCCTTAGTGCTAACCTTGTAACAGAAGAAGTATCTCGCACAACAGTTCAACATTTCTGAGAACCTTGCGCGAGGTGTTTACGCACTTCTAAAGAGCCCCAAGTTTGAAATGAATGAGGTAGAGAAGCTTGCCGAAACGGCACAAGAATGGTACAAGGAGAAGAAATTTATGCCTAGTACGGGTGAGAAGCTGGTAGGACAAGTTCCTTCGATGCCAATCTACAACTACTAAAATGATACATCATACGAGAGGTCCCGCTTGATTATATGTGGAGGGGCTTTATTCAGCATATGAAAAGGGTTGGTTAACTAAGAGGCAAAGGCATAGCTATGGTTAAGCAAATTAATAAGAAAATTCCTTTATTATTTTGGATCCGTTGGAAGAATGCAAATCTTTCTCACATTCCTAAAGAGACAAATTTGAAAACCACTATTTTCTTCAAATTAGTGTTAATTATCTTCGGCTAGAATTCAAAAAAATATATGTATGAAAGAAAAGGCGTCGGAGGCCCAAGATAAAAACGCTATAGATATCGGAAAGAAATAAGCAGATCTGGGTACTTGATCTTTGGTACTATTACGATGATTTTGGTGAGAATGAGCCTCTCTGTATTGTCATGATTTAGTTAAGAGATAGACTACCTAGCATATGCCAAGTGCGTTCCCAACCAACACTAACGGTTTTGACAGCAAATGTGCAGCCGAATACGAGCTCGCGCCAGATAATCATCTATTATTTCTGCATTTACACTTAGACGATACTACAATATAAAATATAAAATAGGCAAGGTTCGATGCGGCCAGGGTGTATTGTATGTATGTTAAACGGTGACGCAGACAGGTGGGAAAAGAAGTGAGTGGTAAAAGTTGGTTGTATTCTTCATCCTCCACCGACTATTCTATACCAGTACATAGTATATGACGCACTGTTCCTTCCCCACTCAGCTGTGGGTATCCCATATAGCCTGTTAGAAATAGGTGGTAGGGATACATACCGATCCACAAACCTAACTGACAAGTATATAAACCCCTACTCTACCGTCAGTGCATATAGCGTAACTAACCTTTTAATCTAACGGATTTACTACCAAAAGTACTATCTTTAACATAGCCGGTATGTCATAGGATTGCCATTGCCATTTAAAGCTACCATATATATACATAGCCTAGGCCGTAGTTGCCTACACGGTAAATGAGCTAAAAGCGAAAACTAATAGCGCTGCTAGGAATCGAACCCAACTCACTATTTAACTTAGACAGTAGGTCCGGTATAGAGCAGACGGAATTTACAGTTAACAGAAGCTACTACGTGAAAAAAAGTAACCATGGGCTACTCATATTATATGCAACTGTAGGCCTGAGTTTCGGATTTTGATCGCGGCCGAGATCTTGTCCGTACGCCCAAGACGAAGCTGTACGTAGCCATAAGCCTAAGCCATAAGGCTGGTATATCAGCAGCTGGTACCATCTCTTATTTAACCAGATTTTTAGCGTCTTCCAGCTTATTCATCTGCTCATCTAAGACCTTGGATCATTATCATTAGCCACCATGGCCACTGCACTTCCAGCTATCCTTCCGGCGGTCTTACTGATCGCGAAGCTATTGCCGATGGACTTTATTGTGCGGTCCTCACATTTGACCATGCAGATAAGGCGCTAGTACGCTCAGCTATCACTCCAGATATTTCAGCCGAGATGCCCGGGTCATCATCCGTCAAGGGCGTCGTAGAACTTAAAGCCGCTGTTTTCAACCGAGTGTCGAAGCTGGACACCACACACTTTGTAAACAACGTCCGCGTCAACATCCAGAGTGCCACAATATCCAAAGCCACGCGCCCGGCATTATCTCAACGCATCTGCACCGGTAAGGTTCTCGAGCCCGACTCCAAAAGTTCATCGGGGGGGTACGTGCTTCTGCGAGCTAGTCAAGGTAATCGAGATATAGAAGACTAGTAATTAGAAGATAAACCTTTTCTGGGTACACGGTGATCCGACTGTCATGTCTAGAGAGTGATTAGGTATCGGAAATGAAATAGAATCGTTTTAATCGATTTGGTCTTTTCGATCATTAGGTTAGACATGTGATCGATGATAATAACTATTATCGATTTTATTGGTTCTGCCGTGCTAGTCCACGAACACTATTGAGCAATGTGCTATTTATGATTTATCTCTTTCTGTAGCTAGGATGAGAGTGTGAGTAAGCGCTCTAATCATCCTAGTATATAATATATCGAAGAACTTCAATCCGTTAATCCGAATTGTCATATCACATCGATGAGCCCAAATATTAAATTCAACTGCATCGGACTTAATCTTTAAAATTCCATTGGACTTTAGAAAAGTCGCTACAGCGAGAGTCATGTCGCTTAAAAGATGACAGTTAACTTTAGAAGCTGTAAACGATCTCTGGTTCCCAGTCCTTCCAACCCGTATTGCTATCTTCGCCCGAAGCCCGCTTCTTCTAGCGTCAAAGTCCAACCAGTCGAAAAATCAAACGAGTTTACTTAGAGATATGGAGGTGTATGAGTCAAGATTCTAATCGATTGAGGGAACGCTATTAGAGATGCGAGAGCTTCTGCCTGTTCCTGTATATCGGCTTTAACTTGAAGCAAATCCCCTACTCATGAAGTACGTCGTCCAGAATAAACAACAGACGTTACACCCGGTTTGTTCGTTATCAAGCTTATGCTTATTACCACCGTGCAAACGTTTACTGTTGTCTAAAGGTTGCAAAACATCGGTGCAGACGCTGCGCATGCCCACGTAAAGGGTCCAAAGACTTGGGGAAAAGGCGCCGATAGCAGGGTAAATATAAAAGCCTTTCCCTTGTTCTCTTAGTAAATTCATAAATTTGATATCAGGATGCAGCACTGGAACACTGAGATTAGGTATCTACTGAAAGAAGAGTTTGCATTGTAGGTATCGATAGATAATCAACGGGTGTTTCGAGAAGTCCAGGATGTGGACGTATCGGGGTCATATGAGTAAGGCACGTATTTTAGGGAACTGTTAGATTATAACGGCAAAGTTGACAAGGTCATGGCCCAGAGCTTTAACCTGTGCCTCAACAAGCGGATAATTCACCTGCCATAGGCTGCCAACACTCAAATCATTATTCCATAGATTTACAGACAAATACAAGCATCTTATATCGCTGTTGGTTAATTACAATTTCTCCTTGGACTAGGTTTCTTGTGCACATATTTATTAAGTCACTAACAGTAATAATGCTAGTGCCAGGAACCGCCTTTCCAAGGTATAATTGATAAGTTCGGACCCTGTTCCTTTTCAATTAGGTACTATGTGCTATGTACTTAATCTGGTATAGGTACTGTCATACTATCATCATAGCGAATTAACTGCGTTGCTGAGCTGCCAAGCGCGGGCTATTCCTTCCGGCGCGGGGTGCAACCGCAACCGGGGCAGAGGCGGCCCTCATCTAGTCGAGGATCGAGACTGTCTATACAGCGTGTATTGGCTGCCGGAGTTAAGGGAAGAGTACTGACGTAAGCATATTAGTATGGCACTTTACATTACTACCCCACGCGCTCTAGCTCAAACTATCATCTTCAATTGACCAATTACCTAATGGACTTTTGTCAGCATAATGCGGTCTACGTCAGTGTTGACTAGGTAGATTAACTCGTCTAACATGCTAGCCGGCTTACCCCATGCTGATGGAGTTTTAACAATACTGCATGTAGGTGGGTTACCGTTGGTTTGCGGCTACGAACGGTGACCACTAGGACCCGGAGCTGTCTCCTGCTACGCGTCTAAAGTCAATGCATCGATATCTTTAGCCGTAGTAGGGATGCAACATCATTGTGACATGCTATACACGCAATTAAGAGCAAAATATTACCTGTAAAGCGTAGTTGCCAGAGGGCGTTATAAGTCTCAACTATCACAAGCGTACTCATCATTATGATTCGCCAGTGCATTTTGTCATTGGTACCGTTGTGAAGCCATGATTGGGTATTAATAACTATAACGAGATCTAATCTCCCTGGAATCTATACTAGTCTCTCAAGCCGCTGCCTTGAGAGCTCTATGGCTTTGTTGAATAGTAAGGATTAGCTACCTTAAACCGGGTTATTAACGTGAGGTATGGATTCCAGGATTCAAACCAGATCTTAACACCCGTTTTCCGCCTTTAGATTCTTCTAGAACCTATTAGTGTCATCTTTGGCCTTGGCAGGACTGTGTATTTCGACGCGATCTAGCGCGTATTGGGACACTCATCATGATGCAACGTTGAGACACTGGGGCATGAATGTAGACCCGGAAAGAACCAAATTGGTCGGTTTGCTCCGGTATTCGAAATTAAACCTCTATTAAGGTGAGTCTATGATACATATCTCTACCAATAGATTCATCTCAATTATCAATGACGTGGATATAGCTTTTCTAGATCTATCTTTTACGAAAACAACCACAAATACCACCACCTTCATTGTTCCATCAACATATACTTAGGTATCAGCCATTCTCCCATTCCCCTTCCTCCTTATATCCACCGGAACGTTGAACTTTAAACATGACAAGTTTCGTCAGCTCAGTTTTCCGTACAACCTTGAGAACGCAGCGCTTCGGTCCCCCCAGAATAAGACTAGCACCAATTTTCACCACGGCGGCCATGGCCACTATCTCTGAGGCTATCACGAAGGATCATAGGGAGCTCGAGCAGTACTATAATGAGGTAATAAACTCGTCTGA
Organism: Xylaria sp. Z50; assembly: GCA_037356035.1. Classification (NCBI taxonomy): domain Eukaryota; kingdom Fungi; phylum Ascomycota; class Sordariomycetes; order Xylariales; family Xylariaceae; genus Xylaria; species Xylaria sp. Z50. Next base: position 201,077 of record JBAWJU010000032.1, read on the forward strand.
TCACGACCACCAGCAGAGGTACGGAAACCAGTTCACGTGGGAGCTGGCTCGCCACTCAGTTGGTGAGGAGCTTGTCGTTTACCCGGCTTTCGAGAAACATCTAGGTGCAAAGGGCAAAGAGATGGCCGAGAGCGATCGAAAAGAGCATCATGAGGTGAGTACATACTAGCTGAGTTTAGCGTACACATTATACATAGACAACAAGCTAGTCTAGCACCCGTATGTATACTCTGTTGCTAACCCTTGGCATTGTCCAAATTTCAGGTGAAGGAGATGTTGAAAGAGTTCCAAAATATGAAATCCACTCAGGCCGAGTATGTGCCCAAGCTCAAAGCACTCTGGAGTTCGCTCTCCCATCACATTAAAGACGAGGAAGAGAAAGACTTGCCCACTCTCGAAGAGACACTACAATCCCACAGTGGCGAGTCCAACTCCCTCGCTACCAGCTTCGGGCGGACGAAAGCCTTCGTTCCGTCCCGGAGTCACCCTAGCGCCGGCGAGCACCCACCTTTCGAGACGGCTATGGGTCTCTTGACGGCGCCTTTTGATCACGTCGCGGATATCTTTAGGAAGTTCCCTGACAAGACTATTTCACCGAACCCGTCAACCAAGTAAAGGTTTAGTCACATAGTCTAAATATTACCGATGGTTGTACGTGTTTGCTTGCATTTTAATCCTGATTTAAGACTGTATATCTTTGTATATATTCGAGATAATCAATGAGATAATACATGTTGGAAGTCGTATAATAAATAATTGGAGTTCTCCTGGGACTTTCATAAAGCGTTAGTCAATGAATTTGCAATTAAGGGATAAGTTCCTCCAGTAAAGATATGATTTGAGCTCGACGCTTGAATCAGGATACAAGAGCAGACAAAAAATCTTTTTTGGGGGGGTTTGCTCCGGGCTTACCTCATCTACCTCCTCCCACACTCTTACTATTTCCTTGGCGTGTGCATCGTCGGGGATCGAAACGATTATTACTACGTATCCATGACACTAAGTGACGTATCAATCAATAAGAATAATCGTGATGAAAAGGTTAGGAGCTTGGCTCACGGAATTGCTGGGTTAACTAATACACGCAATCTTAATGGGATCTGTATCTACGTGAGATTTGACACAGTTTTGCCTTTGGAATCAAGTTTGAATACTCATTCCTTGTTTTCGGGGGCGATTATTCCGTGTCTGCGACGAAGGCGGTCGAGAGCTTATATGCATAAAACCCGGCGTATCACATGAGAGTCAGTCACCAATATCTTCGCACACCTTATTACACCACAATTTCGATCCCATACTCACGTGAAATACATTTCCGCACTTATTGTCACTATACGTGAACATGTCACGAAACGTCTGCGTCACGGCTGTAGAAGGTAACACCGGCTTCTTGATAGGCGAACTGTTATTGAAGAGCCCATTCTCCCGTAAGGTGGACTCAGTCGTCGGGTTGGCCATGGAACCCAACGCTGAGCGGGCTAAAGAACTTGCCTCGTTGGGTGCCAAAGTTATGCATCATGTGCCGGGTCGCGAACGTGACGTTGTCAAAGTTCTAAAAGATACGGGCTGCGATGTGCTATGCCTGGTCCCACCCGCGCACAGCGAGAAGACGGAAATTGCGACTGAGTTGGTCCACGCAGCGAAGAAAGCCGGGATTCCCAATGTACTGCTCATCAGTTCCGTCGGGTGTGACTACGCGGACCCCAAGCGACAGCCGCGCCTACGCGAGTTCATCGAGCTCGAGAGCCTACACCTCTCACTGAAGGGCGATTCGTCTACTCAATCGGGGCAATCGCCTTGTGTTATAAGGTATTACCATTTTATAATTTTCTCAAGTTTAAAAGATCTTTGTTTTTATAAATCCGGCACTAATAAGGCAAATATTGAGGGCGGGCTTCTATGCTGAGAACCTCCTGGTCTATGCGCCGCAGGCGCAAGAAGAAGGACTCCTGCCTATCCCAATTGGCGAGAATCATACATTCGCACCCGTTGCGCTTGGCGTACGTGCAGCCCTCAAATGTATCCCTCCAGCAAGATTCGCTGAGCGATTTCTAGGACGTCGCTCACGTTGCGGCTCACGTCCTCAGCGGGAAAGGGCCCAAGGGCTTTGATGACAAACATCGCGGACAGATGATGGTTGTAACAGGTAAACCCTCGTCATCTTCGATCTATTAAACGCCTCCGAATTAATACTGATACATGGTCCGGCAGGACCAATGCTATGCACTGGCGAGGAATTAGCCTCCGCAGCAAGTCAATCTCTCGGCAGCGAGATGAAATTCGACAATATCTCTCCGTAAGTGGCAATAAAAATCTACCACATAGCATATATGTAGCAGTGCATTTTTTGCAATAGTTAGAGAGAAACTCACTCCTATACACAGAGTGGAGGCCAAAAAGGTGTTAAAGGCCCAGTCGGAGAGCGACCAGTCAGAGATTGAATACCTACTAGAGTACTACAGCCTAGTACGCGAAGGGAAGACCAATTATATCTCAACTAACACATTTCACGACGTCACCGGGAGTCATCCGACTCAACCAACGGACTTCTTCAAGCTCTACGCGTCAGAATTCCGTCCTGCGAAGAAGGCCAAGCGGACTCGCAGTCAAAACGGTTAGAATTGATGGGACATGCATCCTGGAGCGTCTGTCAGTTGATGTATTATTCTACAACCAATAAGGTTAGCGCCACGTATAAAGCCTATATAATAGTCTAATTTGCTACGCACTAGTCTAAGAAAACTTTCTTTGTTTTACCTTGTTTTTCTAGTGCTTTCTATATTACACACAGGGCACACACATATAATTATTTAAATTATTATATATAGTGACGGTGGTGTGGCTGTGCTGGCAGCACAGCCCCACAACGACACCATCAGCCACAGCACACACATACCTGTGTGTGTGTGCCCCACACACACTTGTTCCTTCCTTTCCCTTTTCCTTCCTCATACGTAGATTCCATACGAATAGAGTATTCTATCGCGAAGCCACGCCTTCCGTGATTACCTAACCGTGACATATATTAAATTAAAAGTTTTTATATTTTTATATTTAAATTTATTAAAATTAATATTATTATATTTATAATTTATTTTAAAATTATATTTACGGCTTTTTTTATAAAGCTAATAATTATTATTATTAAATAAGCTAAAACTAAAGCTATTATTAAAACTAAAGTTGTTTTTTTATTAATTAGCTTTTATATTTTTATTTTTATTAATATTTTTATATAAAAGCTTTTAGTTTTTTAAAAACTTTTGCTTTTTTAAAGGTTTTTATTTTTATAAAAGTTATAGTTTTTAAAGTTATTTTTAATTTTTTAATAAGTTTTATATAAAAAAGTTAGGTTTTTTTATAAATAATAATTTTATTTTTTTAAATATTTAAGCTATAAATTTAATTTTTTAATTATATTAGTTTATTTAATTTATTTATTACTTTATTATATTATTTAATTTAATTATATTAAAATTTATAATAATAACTTTTTAACTTATATTATTACTAATATTTTTATATTTTTGCTTTTATTATATATATATTTAATAGTTTTTATATTAACTTTTAATTTTTTAAACTATATAAGTTTTTTATTTTTTATTATATTACTTTTTATTTTTATTAACAAGTTAGCTTATAACTTTAATTTAATTATAAAGTTAAATATAAAAACTGTTAAATAGCTTTAATATAATTATACTTATATATATATTAAATATTTATTATATTTAATAAAAATAATATAAAGTAAACTATAAATAATAAAATAAAATAAAAAAATAACTTATATTAAACTAGTAAAAAAAAATATTTATATTATTTATTTAAATAAAATATAAAAATATATTGCTAAATTTATTTTATATTAAAAATTATTTATAAATAAAAACTAATATATTTATATATTTATATTTTATAATAATAAGCTAGTTAAAGCTTATATTTTTATTATTTAGCTAATAAAAAGTTATATTTATATTAATAATTTAAAATTAGCTTTTAATTATTTTAAACTTAATAAAAAATATAATTAATATTAAAAGTATTTTTTAAAAAAAATTAATAATTTGATAATTTTTATAAATAAAAATTTTTATAATAAGTAAATTTATTATAAAGTAATAGTTTAATTTAATAAACTAAAATAAAAATAAAATAATTTTTATAATAAAACTTAAATAAAAAGCATTAATTTAATAAATGTTGTTTAAAATAAATACATAATATAATATATTAATTAAAAAATATATAAAAAAAAAAAGCTAAAACTTTAAATCTTAAAAAAAATCTAATTATAAATATAGTATATTAACTGCTTAATAGCTATTAAGCTATTATAATAGCCTTATAGCTTAATAATTAATAGCATATAAATAATATATAATATACCTTGTATAAGGTTATATTAAATTTAAATAAATTTAAAAATAATTTTTTTAAAATATTATTAAAAGCTTTTAAAATATTAATTAATAATATTATTTATTAAAATATTATTAAGCTAAATAATAATATAAAAAACTTTTTTAAAAATAATAGGCTAGTAAATAAATTATTAAAAAGCTTATTAAAAAACTTTAAAAACTTTAAATAGAAAAATAATAAGTTTATAAATAATATTTTAAAAAAGCTATAAAAAAAGTTTATTTTTATATTATAACAAAATTTAAATTAAAATTATTAATATTTTTAAAATTACTTATATTATTTATTAATATATTATTAAGCTTAATAATTATATTAAAAATAAACTATAAGCTTAAGCTAAGTAAATTAATTAAGCTATTAGTTTTTATTTAAATTATATTAAAAATAATTTTAAAGCTTAAGTTAAACTATTATTTTTAAACTTAATATATAATACCTAAGCTATTTATTTTTATTTAATAAAACTTTAAAGTATATTATATATTAATAATAAATTAATAAATAAAATATAATAAGCTTATATATTATAAAATATTATAAAAAGCTTTATTAATAAAAATATTAATAAAAAAAAGGTTTTTAAATAAAATATATATATTTTAAAAGCTTATATATATATATATAATTAATTTTAGCTATTAAATATTAATAATAGCTTTATTAATATTTATTATAGTAAAATATTACAGCTGCTAAATCTTAATAAAACTGCTTAAAATAAAAAAAAAGCTTTTAAGCTGCTATATAGCCGCTAAAAAGCTAATACGACCCAATAGGGGGTATATCGCGTGTTACGCGCCAGAACGCGTGTTGTTTGTGTGCCACTAACCATTGAGCCATTAGGCCATTGTGACAGCCTGACGGCTGTCAAGCAGCTGGCACACCATGTCTATAATTAGATTTTTTCTAAGACCTAAAGCCTTAGCCTTTCCTTTTCTTTTCTCCTATATCTTTTAGTCAATACATTATATTACACACACACCCTAGGAAGCATTTATTAAAAGCTTACTTTTAAAATAAGGAAAAAGCTTTTAAGTTGCTAAATAGCCGCTTAAATGCTTACTTTTAAAAATTATTATCTTAATAAAATAAAATTTATTATAAAAAAATTTTTTTACTATTAAAATAATATAATAAGCTTAATATTTACTTATAAAAAAATTACTTTTATTAAATTAAATATATTTATTTATAAAGCTATTTTAAAATAAGTATTTAAAAAAAAGTTTTAAAAAGCTTTTTATAAAAAAGTTTAATATTTAATTATATATAAATATAGCTATATAATAAATATAAAGCTTATTTAATAATATATAAAAATTAATAGCTAAATTATAATAAAAAAAATATTTATGTTAATATATTAGCAAAAAGATTATTTAAAATATTAATAGCTATTATTATTAAATTTAGCTTAAAATTAAAATAATATAATATTATAAATATTTATATAAATATTATTTAGGTATTATAAGCTTTATATAAGTTATAAAAATTTTTATTATTATAATAAAAAAAGCTTATTAAATTTTTATAAAAAATTAAATTTATTTTTATATTTTATAAACTTTATTATTTTTTAAAAAATAACATTTTATTATTTATTTATATTAATAATATAATAATAGCTTATAAAAAATAAAGCTTATAAATAGCTAATAAAATAATTAAAATATTAAAAGCTAAATATAACATTATTAAAAAAATAACTTATAGTAGTTTTTAAAAGTAAAAATTATTTAAAATAAAAAAAAAAGCTTTATATAACTTTTTTAAGCTTTTTATATTAAAAGAATTTTAAAGCTAAAAAACTTAATATTTATTACTAATTTAAATATTTTAATGAAAGCTAATAAGCTTTTTTTTTATAAAAAAATTATAATATTAATAAATATTAAGCTATATTAATAAAAAATAAAATTTATTTTTTATATTATAATTATTATATATTTTAATATAGCTTTTAAAGCTTTATAATTAGCTTATTTTAATTATAATCTTTTATTTAAATATTATAAAGCTATTAATAAGCTTTTATTTTATTTATTAAATATTTAATAATATATTTTATAATTTTATAATAGCTAATAATATTTGATTTAATAATAATATTATTAATTAAAAAAGCTTTTAAATATATATTATAAAGCTTTTTAGCAAAGTTATAAAATAAAAAGCTAATAAATAAAATATTATTATTATATTAATTATTAAAGCTAAACTTTTTACTTTAACTTAAATAGCTAAAAAAAAACAATATATATAAACTATTTAATTAATAAGCTAAATATAAGCTTTAAAAACTAATATATATATATATATATTTAATATAATAATTAATAAATAAAAAGCCTTTATAATAAAATATATATTTATTAAAAAAAAAATTATTAATAAGCTTATTAAAGCTTTTTTACTATAAAAATAGCTTAAATCTTTTATTTAGCTAAAGCTTATTATTTTTTTATAAATAGGTAAATTATATAAAATTATTTTAATTATTATAAAAAAATAATTAAATAAAAAATAATTATATAAAATAAGCTAAATATATATTAATAAAATAATTAAAATAATATTATTTAAAGCTTTTTAAATTATAAAAATATATAAGCAATATATAAAAGCTTGTTATTATAATAATAAAAGCTTAGTTTTTAAAACTATTTTACTTTTTTTTTATTAGCTTTTTTTTTTTTTTTTTTTTTTCTGCTTTTTTTTTATAACTTTTTTTAATAATAAAAAAATATAAATAATAATTTAAAAAATAATAATATAAATATTAAAAGCATTATTTTTTAAAATATTATATAAAATATAAAAAGTTTATTAAATATTAAAAAGCTTAAAATTATTAATTAAATAACTATTAAAATAAAAAAAACAAATTATTTATATTTTTTTATAAATATATTTTTAAATATAATAAATATAATAGCTATTATATTTTATAATTTTATAGCAAACTTTATATAAATAACTTTTAAAAACGCTATATATATATTATAAATAAAACTTTTTATAATTAACTTTATTAACTATAACTAGTTTACTATAAAAATATTGTTTAAAAATAGCAAATAAATATATAAGTTTTAAAAAATAAAAGTAATAAATATTATAAAAAATATTATAAATATATAAGCAGCTAATAAAAATTTTATTAGCTTTAAAAAAAAACTAATATAATTTATATTATGTTTTTATTAAAACGCTTATAAATATTTAATATATTTATTATTAGTTTATTAAAACTAAAAATTATAATAAAAAAAACAAATAAGTAAGCTTATTAATATAAAATAATTAATATAAATATTAAAGCTTTTTTTATAAAAGATAGTATAATTAATTAATATAACTTAAAATATTTTAAGCTTAACTTTTTAATATGTAAAAAAACAGCTAAGCGTTAAAAAAAAAGCTTGCGTTTATTATTTTTTAAAAGAAAATAAAAAAAAATAAGCTAAAGCTAAGTATAAGCTTATTAGCTAAGCTTTTAAAGATTAAATAAAAATATTTATAACAAACTTATAATTAATATAATAGTTTTTTAAATATTAGTAAGCTAACTAACTACTATTTTAAAGATTTATAAGCTATTATATATTTATTAAAAATATTTAATTATATATAATTTATTAATATATTAGTAAATAAGCTTTTAATTAAATTGTAAAAAGTATATAATATAATATAAAAAACTTATTTATTTAAATAATAATAAAAAATAAAAAAAATAAAAATAATAATAAAAAATAAAAGAAAATAAAAATAAAATAAAAAATAAAAAAAAAGCCTATTAATAATATTTAGTATACTTAATTAGCACTATATATACTAAATAATATACTACTTAATAACTATATAAAAATATGCTAATTTATTTTATAATATATTATTTAAATATTTTATATTTTATAATAATATATTTTAAGCTATTAGCTATTTATTATAAAGCTTAGTTATTTATAAGTATTTATATATATATATATATTTAATATAAGCTATAAAAGCTATTATATAATATAAAAAAAATTACTAAAGTAATTATTTTTAAAAAAAATATATTAAATAAAAACTATTATATATAAATATATAACTAAATATAATATATAACTAAAAAAGGTATAAGCATAATATATTATATAAAAGAGTTTTAATAATATTATTCCTATTATATACTTAGTTATTAACACAGACAGACTAGGGGTGGCTCTGCGAAGCAGAGCCACCTAAGCCATAATACAAGCCATATGGTAATTCGGATAGATAACTCTAAAAATAGTTAATAGCTTCGCTATTAACTATGTCAAAGTCATTTTATCCTTATCACCATTATTACTTAATACTACACTACCCTTAGTAAATTTTACTAGTTATAAAACCAAGCTTTTTAGTTTTTTTAACAAAAAAAAACAACGTTATATAATATAATAACAAATTAATTAAATTAAATTTAACATTTATAAGGTCGTATTAAATATTTAGCTTAACAATATTTTTTAAAGTAATTTTTATAAAAAAATACTTTTTTATTTTAAATAACTTTATAAATTTTAATTATATAAATATAAAAATAATAAATTTAAATTTATTTTTATTTATTTTATAGCTATTTTATTTAAATATATATATTTAAATATAATAAATATATTAATATTATATTAAAATAAACTAGTATATTTTAATATATTTTAAAGTATATACTTAAATAAAATAGCTATAAATTAAAAAAAGTACTTTTTATAAAATATTACCTTAATGATATAGGTGGCTAGGGGGGCCATGGCTACTGGTGGCCATAGCCACCAGTCTAGCCACATGGACCCTAGCCACATGGACCCTACAGACCCTGCAGACCCTGCAGACCCTATAAACCCCACATAGTGTAGCCCACATAGGTAGGGAATTCTGGCGTAGCCAGAATTCCATACCTTTTTTTCCAATACATGCACTTTATATTATACTTCTAAATAGACCCCTCTATAGTCTATGTCACTTAAAAAGGTATTATTAAGCTAAGTGTTAATTTGTTTATAATATTAATTTGCTTATAATATATACTATTTTATTAATTTATTTTAAAAAAAAAATTTATATTAGCTAATTATATAAGCTAAATATTAAAAAATATTTAATTAAGCAAAATTAATAATAACTTCATAATTATTATACTTTAAAATAAATATATTAAAAGTTATTTAATATTTTTAATATTAAATTTATAATAACTTTTAAAGTTTTTAAGCTATTATTTAAAATAAAAATAATATTTTAAATTTTTAAGTTTTTTAATTTAATATTTAAGTTAAAATAAGCAATAAAATTAGTTAAGTTGGTTAAACAAGCTAAAATTTAGTGTTAAGTCAGGCAAAATAAAAAATCTCTTTTTTTTGACTTATTTTGTTTGTGGTGAACGCTGACGGTTTAGGGCAAGGCTTGATGGTTACTTCTTGTTCAACTATGCTTCATCATACGCCCCGGTTTTTCACAGCCGAGCCGCTGGCCCTGAAGTGCGCTTAATCAGATCAATTAGTGCCCAATAGCGGGTGCTTCGGTGTTTATTATGATAGTTCGTATGACCAACCGCTCCCTAGTTCTGCTGATGCCGTGTCTTATAACTGTTCTTACGCTGTAGGTTTCCCGCGTAAAGGGACGATGCGAGCTTAATTGGCACGAGAGAATAGAGCGCTGGTACAGTTTTTCGTAACAAGATTCAGACACTATAAAAGAGATTCGTTCACCTCAAGACTGCAGGTACCAACCTAATCTGCCAGAAGCGCCGAGTTCTGTGGTATGAAAGATGTGAAATGGAATAATCGAGGACCACACTCTGCACGAGCAAGCATTTAGGTAGCAAGGTTGTAGTGGCTGTGTACTGCTGGGATGCAAAATATTCGAGGTAGGCTACAAGATAATATGTCATTTACACCCTTGTTTTTACAAAAGAGGTATAGTACAAATAAGTGAAAACTAGGGAGTTAATTCCTGCCTAGAACTTGCCGAACCACTTCTCCGCGGCCCTAACTATCTAAAATATAACAGAGCTGTCAACGAAAGGTATATACTGTTGCGGGCATGTAACGTTGGGTGGTGGAATTATGCCTTGGAGGTATGCCTGAACATGCCCAAAGTAACAGTTTGACCCCCCCTGGTCGACGATTGTATGCTGCGCCCGAGAATAACCCACGAGTAAGCTTAGATTCTTATATAACATAGTTGTGGGGTTGAGATTCAATAAAAACTTACACCGACGGCTTCTTGCAATAGAAGAACTGATCCTGGAAATTGAGAAGACATCTTGCGCGCCCTGCGAAAGGATAAAGTCAATAGGCAACATACTAGATGGCGAGACAGTTTGGCCAAAACGTACGATTTTAAGGGTGTTATAGGATCGATGGTATTACTCGCAAATAGGATCGGGAAGGAGGTAGTCTTATTCAATCCACCTATCGAGTCTGCATGAGAAAGAAACTGGTTAGATTTGGCGTTCAATGTAGAAGTTCATTCACCTTTTCCGAAGATGGAGTTTCGAAAATGCGGAAAAGGAATAAGAAGGAGAGGGAGACAAGAAGAGGGCTTCCTACCCTGAAACACCATGCTATCAGGCAATTGTGGTAGGAATCCCCTACACAGGAGAGTTTCCGCGTAGATGGGCCATATGTCACCAATGTACTTGCTCTTCGAAACCGTGTACTCGACATAACTCTGAAATTCTTCAATGGTAGTAAGCTTGTTTCTCCGGTACGAATCAGTACACCGGATGACGCGACCGGCGTCGGCTGAGGCGCCTAACCGGCCAAATGTGCCCGCAAGAGCAGACACGTCCCCATGCTCAATCTGATGTAGGGTATCAGCCATGGCTGGGAAGGATGCTAGTGGGGTGTAGAGGGTGTTGGCGAAAAGGGTTTTTAGGTCTGAATAGGTGACTAGTGTCGGTAGGTCTTGACTTTGGATCCCACTTAGAGGAACAGGATGATGCTGAAGCTGATAGATGATATCGTCTATTCTAGCCGTGATATTAGCTGGCGTGGGGCCCCAGAAGGAACACAATTCAGGACCCGCGGAATGGCAGAAGCTCGAGAATTTGTCCATAGCCTCGTCCACCTGATCGACGTTGTCCCTCCAGTCATTATCGTAATATTGTTCTGCGTTCATAATACCATCGAGTATCATTCTCCCAACTCGATCAGGAAAAATGGAGGCGAATGTAGCGCCGATGGCAGTGCCGTAACTGACGCCATAACACCATAATTTGGCATCTGATGGTGGCTGGCCAGCCACCTCAGCCTCGGCTTCTATAAATGTGAGCAAATCATGGGCGACCGCGGGTGTAGTCACATAATATCCATATGATTCGTTCTCAACAGCATTGTTGCACCACTCTCCGTAGATAGAGCTTGAGTAGTACTGTTCCTCAAGCGATGTAGATGAGATATTGGTAGCACCTGTGCTATACAATTGAGTAAAAGTCGACCTTGCTTCTACGTTCCCTGAGAAGCAGTCGAGGCCCAACCCGCTGTTGTTCACACCGCGAGGGTCAAAGGAGACGAAGTTGTACTGCTCTCCGAAGATCTGCCCCACGAGGGTCTGGTACGCAAGGAGGAGCCCGACACCGGAACCACCTGGACCGCCTAACAACGTGTCAGTTCAATCGCATGGATTTTCCAAGTGATCTGATCGAGATCTTACCGGGGATTATCACAATGCTTGGAGACTCAGCGGTGGCATTCTTGCCAGCTAGTTTTATAAAAGCGATCGACGTCGTACCAAGTCTCCTGTTTGAATAATCCAAAGGAACTTCCAATAGAGAGCATGCAAAATCATCGAAACATGGTGTCCACGTGAGGTCGGCTGATGGCTCAATCTAGATAGCTAGTTAGAAAGCATGAAATCTTTAGAGGACGTAGTTCAGCAAAGTCCAAGACTCACATTATCAAATCCATAGGCCATGCCCGGATCCTGCCAGCTATCGGCTTTACACCCCAAGCCTGCGAGAAGAATGAGAGAATTCATAAGTCGTTTCATCTTTATCTCTAGAAGGGTTCTTGTTGTGCTTTCTACTATAATGTAGTAACTCCATCATCGCAGCTGGCACAATTGCGACACTAGGGAGCTACTTATACTAGTTGAATTCCGAAGAGATTTGTTAATCAAGTTTGACGGCTTCAATTACTCAGTTCCTCAGGGAGCCGCATCCTTCCAATTCGGCTCGCGATATCTATGGCGCACACTCTCCCGGCACTCCACTTGCACGAACCAGCGAACCAGCCCCCAGGTAGGTAGGAACTCTCGTATTTTAGTGCTCCGCTTGTACGAACCAGCCAATCAACATCCATTTTGGCACATCCTAGCCGCTTCCTTTTCGGTATCGTAAAGCATCTAACCTTGGAAGATGACTTCTGTAACGTTTAAACTATTAAACCCCTGACCATACTAAACTCTCACTTCTTGGCATCCCACCTGTACGAACCAACCAATCAACATCTATCGTGATTCATCCCGATTAGTCTAGCTTTGAGTTATGCCCCGCTGGTATACGGATATGCAATCCAATCCCAATTCCCTTGAAATTGCAGAAATGAGTTAACCGTCGACCATTGTACCTAGTATTATCCCCCCAAAGTCACCGCCACATGCGACTGGAAGCTTATAGGCCGTAGTGGCCCCGGAAATGTCGCCTGCTTGAAATGGTGCCTACTGCAAATCTTAGCTAGCTAACACTGGCGTGATGGACGAGCCTAAGAGCGAGAACACCAAGACGGCTAATCAAGCTTGGAGAAAAAGGCCTCGCAAGTTCGCCCCAAAGTCAAGACTAGGCTGTAAGACTTGCAAGTGAGTTTTGGCCCCGTGCATTGCTACATTAAGATTAATTGTAAAGACTTAAAAACTGACACTCAACCTTAATGCATCTCTCAGGATAAGACGAGTAAAATGCGATCTATCTCGGCCTTCATGCATGAAATGCCAGTCCACAGGTCGCACTTGCGACGGCTATAGTGAAATTCCCCTCGCTTTCAAGACCGAGATTGAATCAAGTCATTATCACAATGAGAAAGCCAACAGAACAGAGGGCGGTTACCACCCTTGCACCACGATCAGTGCGTGTCAGCCAAAACAATGGCCCATAGAACAGCATAACATGATTTTGCAAAATCTCGGGCCCTTGATGGTCTTACCAGTGACCAGGTCAGGCCAGACAGACGCGATATGTTTTTTCGAGTATATTTCGATCAAGCATCTGAATGAATATCATCCCTGCGAGTCATGGCGGAAGACTCTCATATTTTTTTCCCAGACAGTGCCATCAGTGCGGTATGCCGCCATTGCTCTGGCCTTGATCCACCGAAGTTACCTAGACCGCGATTCTAGCGCCCGTGTGAAAGACTGTTCACTGGATAATACTCCCTTGCTTTACTATAATCGCGCCATCCAACTTCTTCTAAACCAGGAAATTGGCGACAACACCGAAACGACAGCAATCACCCTTTTGGTCTGCTATCTCTTCACCTGCTTTGATCAGCTAGCGGGTAACTATGTACAAGCGATGAAACACCTACGCGGAGGCGTGGAGCTCTCACGCAAGATCGACAACGCTATACTGAACAACAACAATACATATGACGATGCCGGACCCTCAGGGACTCGCACACTTATCGGTCAGGTCGCAAGACAAATCCGTCGTCTCGATATGCAGGCTGTAACGTTTCTGGTCGACTGGACTCCCGCCACCATCCAAGAGGAGGCACTTATTCCCCAGCTTTCGCCCTCCAATTGCGCCTTTCGGTCCTTCGACCAAGCAGCCGACCACCTCTATATTCTCGTCGGTAGGGTAATGGGGCTGCATAATATGGATAGTCAAATTTGCCCTACGAGTAAGATATCAGCATCACCTTCGTCACCAAAAGATATTATTCTCAGGCAGCTAGAAACGTGGTCAAGTCTCTTCGAGAATATGCCACAACAAGGCAGTTCCTATGAGACATATTCTGAAACTTACCCGATCATATCCCTGTTACGCCTACAACATACAATCGCATGGACTTTACTCAGTAGTTACGGACCTGGCAGGGAGATGGAATATGACAACTTCCTGTCCCAGTTCCAGCAATGCGTGGCCCTGGCGGGTGACGTAGCAGCAGCACATGAGCAGTATTCGGGGTCGTTAAAGCCGACTTTTACGCCGGAGGTCGGAATTGTCCCCGTGCTTTACGTAATCGGGGCCAAATGCCGACATCCTGTGGTCCGACGCGAGGTCCTGAGTCTCTTGCGACGGCAGCCGATACGGGAGGCGGTTTGGGATAGTATCTCTGCCGCCAGGGTGGTCGAGCGGATAATCGAGATTGAAGAGGGTGGGTTTGGTGAGGGAGAAATGTCACAGAGCATGGAACAAATCGCTGTGTGGCAAAGGATCGAGACTTTGTCTTGGATGCACGTCGTCAGTGCGGCTAGGCTGGATGTGAAGTATACGTTCTGCATGCGGGAAGGAGTGCATACCGAATCTCTCATGATATAACAGGCAGAAAGCCTTATGTTGTCAAATATTTGATACTAGGCGATAGGCCGTAGTACGAGACAAACAGGAGCTGACTCTAGTGTGGACTTGCACAGCTACCCTGCCAGAATCCAGCGCCTAATAAGAATACATAAATTTGGGGTCCTATAGCAACAAGTATGGGCCGATAGTGTTTCCTATGCAGTAGGCAAGGAAGATAAAGGCCCTCGCTTCGTGTAGACTATATAAAACCAAGATTCCTGGGATATGTTCAATCACTCAGTGAAAGCAATTCAATCAGCTGGGGATATGCGACCCTACCATATTACAAGGAAAAACTCAGGACACTACCCCTATTCTTAACCCCTATCCGTCCTGAGCTTGCGGGTGACTTGGTGATGCCTATAAGGACGAATGACGTCGCAAATATTACTTAGCCCGAGAAACTATGCCGCACTTGCGCTTCTACTTCACGTCGACAAATCCCACTCCGTGTAATAGCTGGAAACACGAATAGTTGAGACTGTTGAAGTAGTAGGTATATGAGTGGTCCAGTTGATTGATTAACTGACTGACTGGCTATTATGTAGGTGGGAGGACCTCTATATATACACATTCTGGTGACCGTTGCCCCTATTCGTATACTAACATGACAGTGACTCCTTGACCCCTTATACTCTCGACAGAAACATGATCGTCGACGTCGGGAATTGAAGTTGATCCTTTGGGACTCTCGTGAGCTAAGAATATATTCATGTTATCTTCTTTCGTCTTGCTATCGACTTCTACATTCTTGCTTTGCGCGAGCTCTGGCAAGTCACAACCCCTTTTCAGTCATCTACAACCCCGGCACCAAGAGGGATCTAAATACCAAAAGCCAATTCGATGAGACGCTTTAAGCGCTGTACTATTAATTGGGCATATAAGATTAGTTTTTGGGTAGAAAGTCGCCATAGAAAGTGAAAACCAAAACTCTGCCCCCACCTCCACCCCTTAACGTGATTGATGTTGATGCTAATGATCGTTCCTGTAGCTCAGCTGTATATACGCTTATATCACTTCAACCATTAAAGGCAGGCCATCATCCCTAATGTCGAAAGTATAAGAGGTCAAGGAGTCACTGTCATATTAATCTAAGAATAGGGGCAACGGTCACCAAATCATGTATATAGAGGTCTTCCCACCTACCTAATAACCAGTCAGTTAGTTAATTAAGGCAACTGAACCATTCATATACCTACTATTTCAACAGCGTGCACCCTCTTCCGGTGCTTCCGCAACGCTCCCTAGCGCCGACGACCTTCGCGATCCTTATAAACACCCTCAGGCCGAGTCTTGACCATCTCGCGCACGTTGAAAACCCCCCTATCCAAGCCGCCGCAATTCGGTTTACCGAACCGTTGCTCACATATTCTTGTTTATGTAATTGTTTCTACAAAGCTATTGAATAATTACAACTGCCAATCAATGGTTTACTAAACCCCGCACTTGGCAGTACAGTAGTAGAATACAAGTAACACCCCACAGTGCAGATATGATTAATCCACTTTAGTGTTTATTCACATGACCTCTCTTGGTGTGTCTGACATTAGTTGCCTATCTGCCTAGTATGGTGCGCGGTCCCGTTGAGATGCCCAGTCTGCCTTAGGCTCACTACCTAGGCTAAATGAAAATGTACTATTCTTTTATTCCTGGAATATTACAAACAATATTCAGTAAATACTCCCCCTACTCCCAGAAATCCTGTTACCTTAATTTCTTTCCCTCTGTCTAAATCTTGATTTATTTGAAACGTCCCCCTCACATGGGTTAATTTGCGCCATGCTTATTTCAATAACGGCCAATGAACATGGCATTCCAGTCAAAGAACCCCGTACACACGATGCGCTGGCCTCCTCCTAGAAAGTCCGGCCAACGATGGAGAGAACTGATTCGCTCGTGGCGTTCCAAACCACGCGCTCCAACCCAAATTCACTATCCAATTCTAGAGAGCTTTGATTGCAGAATCACGTCTCAAGATCCTGATAATATCGAGGAAAGAGCCCAGAATGAAGGTCTGGCTACGCTAGAGCCTGGGAATAGATCGTCAGAAGCCGGTACTCTGCTCTCGCGGGAGGAAACTAAACCCGTATCAGCAGGTCTTTCCCGAGCAGTGTTGCCCAAATGTAAGTCATACAAGACCATCCTTGATGGCGTACAGCCGGAAACGGATGATCTAGAATCCAAGGCTCACTTACCAATACTCAAACACATCTGGACTCTAGCCATAGGCAATCTATCTAATGGATCTATGGAGCAAAAGGCGGCAGCTAGACGCCTTGAAGACTTAGTAGCCTCAGATATGGAAAAGTTCAGAGAGGGGCTCATTGATGGTGTTAACATTATCACGCACATACAGTCACTCGCCAAAGCCAAAAGAAATCATATATCGAAACGAAAATCCACATGGAAGCTCAAACTTCTCGGTCAGGAATGGAGTCTTATTGAACTAGCAGGGAGAATCGTCACCTGGTTAGACTATTTCAAAGAAGTTGGGGACGTCATTGCGAGCTTTGACCCTCATCACATCGCTCTTCCTTGGGCTGCTATACGCTTTCTTCTGCAGGTAATATTGCTTGTTCTATCCTAGTCATTATAGCCTTTCCCTAACTAGTACTACAGGCAGTGACCGCTAGCCAGGAACAGTCTGTACTAGCATGTGTCGTAATCGATCGAGTCTTACACGTACTTTTTCGGTGTGAGATATACGCGCGCCTCTACTTCAACCAGCCGATTGGTAGGGAATCATCCCCTTCTGTAAACATATTAGTGTCTTCCATGACTAAACTGTTTACTGATACCCTCTTCTTCCTTGATCTTGCTGTCGAGAGACTATCTAACAATTCATTTCAAACATCCATCAATGATCTATTCAATCCTCGTCAAGTAGCAGATAGTCTATCAACTCTTGCTGAACTGGAAAGGCGCCTTGACATAAGTGCAAGCATGTGCCATATGGAAGAGGAGAGTAAAAGAGGGGCAGATTTTGAGAGACTATGCCTACTGCTTGACAGGAGCCTCGCTTCTCAGGGAAGTCAATTGGGAGCTATCAATAGGACTCTCCACGAGGATGACATGGTCAAGATTCTTCAATGGGTATCCAGCATCGCCTATGAAACTGATTTCATCAACATCAATCAGAATCGACTAGAAGATACCTGTGAGTGGCTATGTGGTCATCCAAAATACCTTGACTGGCTCGAAAGGGATAAATCTTCTATTTTCTGGCTGCATGGAATTCGTAAGTTGTCCCACCAGTATCGTAGAAGACTGAATAACTAATCTATCATTTTCAACTTAGCTGGCGCCGGTAAAACCCACCTCGCTAGCAAAGTGGTTGATACACTGTCCCACAAGATAAAGTGGCGACAAGATGCCATTCTCGCTTACTTCTTCTGCGATAGCAATCGTCATACACATCGAAACCCTCATTCATTACTCTGCAGTCTTGTACGCCAGCTTTCACTAACCAATCGACTCAGTATCAACCCCTATACCATCGACATTTATAACAAAAAAAGAGCATCTGGGTTTGCCTCGGACTGTCTGACTATTAAAGAATGTCTAGAATTACTTGTCGAGCTAACAAATAATCACGAGTTGACATACATCATTATTGACGGTCTTGACGAATCCGAGCTAGAGACTAGAGACAGACTGATGGAAGTCTTCCAAAATCTCATATCGCAGTGTAAAACACCTCTCAAATTGTTCATATCCAGCCGGGAGGACGAAGACATCAAGCAACAATTTAGAGATGGCCGGGACCTACGAATCACAGCTGGAGATAATCAAGCTGATATAGAACGGTTTGTCGTCTCGAGGCTTGGCGCAAACCGGTGGTGTCAAGATAGTCTTGGCGATCGCACACGAAAGGAGATAATGCGCATATTTACAGAAAAAAGTCAAGGGATGTGAGTGCGGAAGGACCCCCAGCTTATTTAAGTCGCCATTCCTAACGAAATTCTACAGGTTCTTGTGGGCAAAGCTCATGATGGATGGTCTCCTAAAGCTCAAACTTGAGAAGGATATTCTTCAATACGTTCGAAATCTCCCACGCGGAATTAAGGGAGCCTATGACAAGATATATCACGAAATCCAGGATCTTGAAGGCAGTGCTAGCGAAATTGCTGACAGAGCCTTTCAATTTCTTATGTGTTCTTGGCGGCCGCTGGAGCCGGAGATACTCACTGGCTTAATCGCCTTAGATCTACGCATCCCCGGTTGGGGCACGAACAAGCAACCCATTTCGATGGACTATGTCCTAGATGTCTGTCGAAACCTAGTTGTCGTCGCAGCGGAATCGAATATCTGCCGATTTGCCCATTTATCCGTTCAGGAGTATTTCGAGCAGCATCATTGGTCAAGAGAACACGTCAATATGCTCATGTCACGAATCTGTCTACAATATTTCACCACTAATAAGCCGCTATACTATCGCCCGACATGGCGTATCGATTCATTACCCGATATCTCACTGCCATCGGCTGATCCTCAACTAGAGCGCCAAGAATATTTCACGTTGTGCCAAGACTATATGGCCGGATGGCCACATCACTGGGTTAGATGCAAAGATCATTCGAAAGACGAAGAGCTTTTACGGCTTTACCGGAAGCTGTTAGGAGACCTCCTTCGGCCTTCGGAATACTATATCAAATGGATTAATACAATCTCACGGATTGACCTGAAAATAACGAGAGACCTCGTCAGCACCGCAAGGCGTTTCGGAATGGACATTACACGATCTTCCCTTTTCACTTACTGTTTCCTAGGCACGGTCGACCAAGCTGTGCAGAATCTCTTGGAATCTAATATTCTCGACCCTCGAACGGTAAAATGGCTAGCAACAAATCTCTTCAACCTAGCTATAGATCGAAACGACTTAGAGCTCTGCAAGTTGTATCTGTCAATGGGCGTCGACGTGAACAAAAGCGCGGGCTCAATCTACGTTAGACCGCCGCTGCACCTTGCCACAAGACATGGGCTCAGTCACATCGATATTGTCGAGTTCTTACTTGAGAACGGTGCGGATCCCAATATAGAAACTGATTACTTTGGTACCGCCCTCGAAGGAGCATTAGACGGCAAAGATCCAAAAGAGGTAATAGAACTCCTCGAGAAATATGGTGCAACATTCGGTTCGGGCCGCTCACTTCGTCTACGAGACTTTTGAAAATAAAGGGGGTCAAACTAGGCGTTAACGGATGGGAACTTAAATGGTCTATAATAGTGTCAAAAGCTTCAGTAATCTCTTAGTTATATAAGTCTTCGGGAAGATAATAGGGTAAGAATTATAGAATTGGCGTCACTCACTTTGGTATAATACTAGTAGTATAATGGGGGCGGCACAAGGGAATCGCGTTGTTTGCTCACCTGATAGCGCGAGGTATTTAAGGCAGCAGACGGGACAGAACGCCGACAGATGTTCTATCCTTTCCGACGGTTGTTTCCGATATGAAAAGTATGATTCAGTTAAAATATTAGTTTAGTTCTAAATTATCAACCCTACTTCTAGCTTGATGTTAGCTCTTTAGTCTCCGCCACATTTTACGGTATCTGGGTTAGAACTGTCAATAGTTGCCGAGTCCCTCTCTATACATATAGGCCATACTTCCGAAGCTACATTAAGAAGTTATAATACTTTCCAACACTTTGAAACATTGTTACATGATTCTGGACACACCTTTTCTGAGCCCTCAATGTTAAGTCCTTGTTACATAATTATACTACGCAAAGCTATACCCCTGATTCGAAAAGCCGGTCACCTGCTCGGCTGTACCAAATGAGAGATGAGCCAGAATAGGCCGTGGGGATTCTGGGGCAACACCAGGAACTAAAACAGACCCGACCCAGTAGTACTGAGATTGGCTAGTGTTTTCACTTTTATGAGGGTCTTCGAGCAGCGTCTTCCATACAATGCCCCACGTGAGTTTCCCCTGAGTTATTGTCTGTAGAAAGTTCTCTGTCGCAGGTTTTCCTATCTCTTCTCCAAGAATAATCTTACAGTCCTCTATATCTGGATCAGCTTCACTCGACCCCCGCTGAGGATTAGTTTGACAACGGAAACTTCCTCGGGCGTCGTTTTCAGGTTGATAGTCGCCTGCGGATGCCAACGAGCTGCTTTCATTGTGGGCTTCCACTACTCGGTTTTGCCTAACGACTGCATTTTGTGACCAAAGAGATGTCTCAGGATATAGTAGCCGATTTTCGGGCTTCAAAGGGGAGAGGCCGCCTCGTTGAACGGGGCTGATATAATGTTGCCCTGGAGTTATGCAGTGACATGCCGCCGAGACGACCGCTGAGCATGCCCCACCTACCACCATCGCGCTAGACCGCGGAACACAAGCCAAGAAAAAGGGGAAGATTCCCACCAAGGGTATGGTGATCAGCGTGATCAGGAGGGCCACAGGAGATACCTGTAAGCCCTTAAACCCGTAATCAGGCAGGGAATCGTATGGGAAGAAACCCGAGTGGCCATTGTAGATGGCGATATATATACAATTTGAGAAAAGCCAGTGAAGGAGGATTCCAATGACTATCAGGGGTACTGAATAGCGGTAAGGCAACTGTAGACGATGAGTAGAACGTTGCTGTCCTTTTTTCTCCGTAACTCTAAGCGTTTTGGACTCGCCACCATACGAAGACCACTCAACTTCCGTCAAGAGGTAGGTGAAAATGGAATTGCATACGATGTAACCGATGGATAATATCAACTGTGGAAGGTTTGAAACAGATGCAGCGGCAAGTGTGCTTATATTATTGCTCGTAACAGCTGGGTTGAGAACACTCTGCCCAAATCCGGAAATATTCCTATTAATAGCGTTTGGGTTAGTATTTTTGAAAAGATACGTTGTATGTTTCACTATTACTTACAAGTCACGGTGCGGGCTGCTGAGAAACACGACCAAAGACCCGATAATTAATGTCGACATTACAACCAAGTATCAAAGCCAGATTAGAGGGGGTAAGGAAGAACCCATCGCCCGCCTTCGCGAGTTATGCTTTCTTTGTCGCGCAAATTTTGTGGCAAGACCCTTCCAATATCGCCCGTTCATAGCAGTAAATTCTTTTCGATCGTAGGTGCATAACCCGGTGGTGCTGTCGTCAGGGGTTATAATGAACGACTCAATTGCATCCCCCAGTGTGAGCAGGGGTCTGTGATGGTGACTTTTTGCCATCCACATAACGGCTACAAAGGACTTGAGTAGGCAGACCCCACAGACAAGAGCAAGAAGAAATATATGAAGCTCAAGCTTACAATCTCCGGAATAAAGCTCTGAGACGCAAGAGTCTACTCGCAAAGAGGTTCCTTGATCTCCGATGAATACTGAACTTGACAGCAGTAAATTTGTATCCTTGTCCAGGTGTATGATGCTTGACAGGTCATTTTCCACAGTATAGTTTTCCGGCACCGGTTCACCACGCTTCAGGTATAATGACGTCCATAGAGAGTTCTCCGTTGAGTTTGGCCAGTGGGCTGAGTTTATAATACGACCATTCTCAACGGTCCAACCCGAGGTGAGGTTTTGTCTCGGATCACTTACGATCATTACCATGTGGCGGTAGTCGACCAGAGGATGCCTTGAGTTGTTATAGCGTTCGATACACTCGCTGAAACTTATGTGCTGCCATTGAGATCGATCATTTCGCAGGGATTGGCTGATTGAAGCCAAAGTGGTCTCCAGTTGTCCTTCTTGGGTAAAGTTAATGGCTGTAGGATTGACTATACCCGGGGCCGCATACGTGCTCTCTCCGGATAGAAAGCTCTCGGACGCTAGAATAACTATAGAGTCGGTCGATGTTTTTGTTTCTAGTACTGAACTATTGAAGAGAAGGTGGAGTGGTACTGAGCTTATCCCAAGGATTGACCATAACACAACATTGAATTTTGGTATGTGGAACAAGTTTCGAAAGGATGGAATACCTATATCCAGAAAAAATCCATTTCTGTGGGCTGCATCGATATTATTCCGGTTTGGAGCGGCGATAATCTGCATGAAGAAGTTGGAGGATGCAAGCACAATGGATGAAATTATGTTGATAGCAAGCTGGATACCAAGGCTTAGCCGAGATGATGTGTGGCAGGACCCTTGGTATAGCACGCGTTCCCCGAAAAACTTGAACCACCTAGAGAAAATCGCCAGCGTGACGAAAATGGCTATAGTAAGGATAACGGACAGGATCGACAAGATGAGTCCAGTGAGCCTCCAACCTGGGTATTTTTGGGAAAGCGCCATACTGCAATTACCAAGTGTATATATGCGATCAGAACTCGAAATATTTAACCTTTAGAGTGGTTGTAAGAAATTATAAGACGTGATCATGTTGATGAACATAATTGAAATAATCTTCTGCGATCAATCGGGATAAAAATAGTAAATGTCAGATGAGAGAAAATAACACAAGTTAGGGGTTAAGTCAGCCTCACATTTCGGGCTCTAAGAGGCTGTGCTGCTTAGCCCTCTAGTAGCGTTTCACAACCTACTATGTAGACCAACGGCCAAGAACATGTGGGCTTAATTGGGGGCCCAACTACAAATCTTACTATACGATAACTACCAGTGTATTCAGACTGTAGTGTCATAAGAGTATTACATACGAGAATCCCAAAAAGTTGATCATCGAAATTTTCACGAGCAATTTTGAGTCTCTCAAGTCAACTCAGATCTTGGAGGTAACTCATTCTTGCCTGGCTTAACACCAATTGCCATGAACCAAGTATAGGGCGGTGATAAACGTGCGTTGTTACGCGAGGAGTCTAACCCAGTACTACTAATACCCTCGCTTATGTAAACGACACCTTTTTTGTCCCAGGCTAGAAGGTGATACCAATCTTAATTTCCAACATTCCGTTCTGTCGTAAGGAAGAGGCTTGAACCCTCAAGTAGACCCCAATACCATATTCATACAGGCCACCAATCCCAGGTTCGAGTTCCAGCCCATACTCCTGGCCCCCGACACTGCTCCTCTCAAATAGGAAAGTGTCGAGTAGAGTTATACCCAGGCCGATTGTCCTCTACCAGTCTTATAGTAAAGGTATGTATATGTATCTAGTCGAGCCTCACCATTATATACAGACAACACCTTAGTTGCTTGAGGAACTGGGCAATATCGCCAGCGTTACCACAATTCAGGTCGTCAACTAGCTGAACATTTCCTATGTTAATAACAGATTCCTCAATTATTCCAGCGGCGTTTACCTTTGTGGCCGCTGGCTACTGCAGAAAATCCACAAGTCAGGAACTAGAAGTTGCATGGCACGGTAAGACGTACAGCTGATGTCCAATATAGAACGTAACCCGCTCTTGATATCCTGTCCAGGCAGTAGCACCCGAGTAACCCCATTCATTGCACCCGGCCAGTCCGAGAAAGCATTAGGTTCTCAAAAATTTATCTTGCAGACCTATAATAGTCGATCCGGATCAACTTAGTTAGGCATGGGGGTAGGAGATTCATTAATCCGTAGACCCGAGCTCTAATATTGCGACACGATATGCTAGTGTGTTACTATATGTCCCCCATAAGACCTTTTCCGGAGGATATTTGAAGGCGTGATAGCACATCTTGCTGATTTCGTGCGTAATTCTACTAGAAACTCCGTCTATTTTATCATTGATACACATGACGGTCCATCGAAGCAAAGGCCATTTCATCCCTTGCCCACCACACTTAATATCGTACCTTCTCTGACCAGGATGAGTCTTCTGAATAATCCAAAGTCTCTGGAAACACGGCGTAGAGCAAAATTCAGCGGTAGCAGTCCAAGTCCCATGATTGTAAGGTGGAGGAAGCACAACACTGTGCCACTCTGGTTGATCGCAGTCAGTCCGAGGGAGAAGTCGTGAATCTTCCCTCAATATAGCCTGTTTGCCTAGAAAATCTATGGCAGAAAACGCTAGGTTGGCATTCAGGAAACTCGGACCAATCCAAGTCACAACCCTTAATGTAAGGGTATAGATCTAGCCAATACAAGTAACCCGCTAGCCGTGCTCTCGAGTATCTTCTTGTTCGATGCAGAGGGCATCAACTCAGGGTTTTCAAAAATACTTCCTAGGTACCCGAGTGACTCCGATAAATGTTGATCAACCTAAAGATAATCTCTCTGCAGACGTGTGGGTAAGGCTACAACAAAAACTAAGGGATGGTATTTTCCTAGCTCGGCAGTAGGTCCTACGATGCCACATCAACAAGCGACTGAATATGCCAGTCCTACTTGTAGAAGAAGTATGAGTGTGTTATGTGTATTACAGATGTATTATGAATGTGGCGCATATTTATCCTGCCATTATCCAATAAGCCATCTCTGCTAAGAATATACCAAGCGTTCTCCCTGCTATCAATAGAAAGCGGCGCCATGTCAGGGTGGTTTATCCAACTAATACAAACTCTCATGTAACAGTCTTAGACATCAGCTATTGTTGTACACTCCATTTAGCTATATACCAGTCATCAAGATTTTTGATGGCTCGCTTTAGAATATCCGCTTTTGCGGTTTCTGAACGGGCCCTGGATAGATCCGCCGAAGGTTCAGAAGGCATAATGGTGGAACAGAATGATTGGCATTGATCCCCTAGTATCCATTTACAAGAGACGAGAGACTGAATTTAGTGGAACCACACGAACGAGTCAGAAACCGAGTCCGCTAGATGGTATTATCAATCAATCCGCCCTGTGCTATACTGATGATTCCAGTCACAGAGCATCGTCGCACAGCAATTTCCTCCCAGAACGAGCTTTAAATAGAGTCCCGCTCCCCTTCCCCAACTTCGGTCTCCCTTCTGTTTCAACCCCTTCACAATTGCCATTTCGTACTCTGTTATGAAACTCATTCAGGTTACCCAATGCCGTCCAGTTGTCCAAGAAGAGAGCACTACTTAATTCGGCAGATTCCCAGCTTCATTCATCTCCAATTTTTCATTCAGTAATCCCCAAGCCCACACTACCTTCTCCCCTACTTTAGCACCGAATCAAGCTGACGACAGCACCGCAATCCACCATGGGTGATCAGGCCGTTCTGCAAAGCGACCTTGAGTGGGAGGTGAAATTACCCGAAACCATCAAAAAGAGCCATATAGCTACAGTTGTCGCTCGAATCCCTGGGAGAGTCCAACCCCAAGTTATTGAAGCCGTCGAAGAGACGAAGTCAGGTACTATCTGTGAACGGTTCCAAGGGGATTACCTACATACCGGCCCAGGGTTCAACGAAAACGGGACAGAGAACACGTACATATGGTTTCACATTGGTTTCGATCATCGAGGAAAGCATAAGATCAAGTTCAGGGTGACGTGGAGAAAAGGTTCGCATCTGTACGGGGCGGTAGAAACTTATGAGATCAAATCTGGGGACCGCTACGAACCACAGGATTATAGTAAGTACACACACAACAAAAGAAAGGATTGATCGTGTCGCTGACGTGAGATCATGTAGGCCCATACGAGGTCGAGCTGATATGGGAGCTATTTAATTGGTAGCTATGCCGGCAGGGCGAGAGCCTGCGACGAGCCCAAAAGAAAACAACACGGCTTCTCTGAGGTGTGGCGGTATAATAAAGATTGTTCTCTGAAACAGTTTGTTTCTCTCTTGGTTGCTCGGCCAATGGGCAATGTCACAACTGTCACGGGGCTATGATGTCAGTGGCCGTGTGGAACGATTATTAGAGCCAGCAAACCGGCCGCGTCAGGCAATTCTCCGAACATAACTATTAAACCATTTGACCCTTGTCATCATATACCTCGTCACGGGCGTCAACGAGAATCACCAAAACGTCACTACGGGGCATCATTATTCGCCAGAGCCGGGCTCGGCCGTTGGTTGGGCCGCGAACTGCCGTTTGGAGCCCCCTTCAACGGAAGCTATAATTGGTGTGGTATATGTTTGTCAAGGCCCTCAGCAGTATAGAGGGGACCGGACTATAATAGCAGCTTAGCACGTTACTGGCTTGTTTCTAACAAGCTAGTAAACTATATCCATATAAACCGGCCCAATTCGGGTCTTTAATAATAAGAATAATAATATTTTACAGCAGAAATAGCACAGTGGCCGAAGCCACTTAGCAGGGCAAGCAACTTGTGGGGGTGGGCCAGCTAACAAGGCTGGGTATTAAGAGACTGTGGGGAGGAAATTCTAGTGGTGAGGTAGAAAACCTCCTAGGTGGGACAGCGAACGTTTGCTCAAGGAATCATGAGGCAGCAGAGCCCGTCGATTGCATCGTATAATTTACATCAGTTGTTTGGTTTTCCGCCACCCCGTTTTCATTACATGGAATGCCGGCGGAGCAGGATCTAGAACGAATTCTTCGACCGTAATCGGCCGGGCCAGATGGCTCCTTGTACCCCTCGTTAATTTGGACAGTGTATAGAACAAACATCCATGTTTTCTTCTAGCACAATGCAGGCTGCAGGGAACTGGTTTTGGATATGTAGGCTTGCGCTCTATAGACTATGTCCTAGGTGAGAAGGTGCTGCATGTCACGGTTCTATATAAGTGGCTGCAGATAGTCCAGCCTCCGAGTTAATAGCATTCGACTTCGCCCAGTCGCGCTGTGGTTTGATGCTTCAATGCCGTTCTGTAACACTGCAGAATACACCTGCAGTATTGCACCTCTACAATGCAAAGGCCTTATCAAAGGCTGGCTTCTCGACATGTTTGATATATACCTGCTCGAGATTATTGTAACACAGGGCTTCATTCCGTACAGGGCAATCCGTAACATCTAGCTATATAACCGTGATCTTCCCCGCTTGGAAATATGAATTGGTATCTTTTTTCTCTATTATACACACATTTATCAATTTCATTCAAATCTAGGGTATAATTTCATCGCACAAGATCCGCTTATATACCAACAACCGTCTCCGCGATGGAGTTCCAAGGATGCGAATCAATTTTCGAGCCTATTCTCCAGTTTCCGCCGAACCTCGAACGGGGCGGCCAATACCTCCTATGTGGAATATCGGTTGTGACCGAGCCGCAGAGCGTGTGGTTGCCAACCACCAGACCCAAGATTGACGAAAGCCGTATCACGTGGTGGCGCCGTGATCCAAAGGTAAAGCGTAATGGTAGCCATAAGGTCTGGGCCATCGTAGTTGGTGAGCCAGAGGCGGATGACAAGGATGCTATAAGGCCTGGAACATACCTGTTAGCTCATGGGTGGTGTCGCGGCCAGACACCCGCAAAACTGGGCATCAATTACTGTTGGACGCATGAGAAACAGAACTATCAGGTCTACGAGGAGATACACAACACGTCTCATGGACCGAGTACCAAGCTTACGGGACTAAACTTTGGTAAGCATATCTTGCGTCTGGGATATTAGTATCAGTGCTCTAACTAATTTGTTTTCCTCTCAGGGGAGTCAATGGAGGACTTCCTTCGAAAACTGCGAAAGGCTGGCTGGGCAGATGAAGAAGAGGACGGAGAAGAGAACTGGAAGCAGCTCGTCGACGACATCCTGGAAGGGAAGAAGCAAGGGATTGGGGCCACATGGCGTAGTTTTGTCGAAGAGTCAGAAACAGAGCGGTTGGTGATAGCCAATCCTGCCGTTGCAGACTAGGGTATTTCGGTGTTGACACCCAAGCAATAGTAATTTGAATTAGTGGCGTGGGCTGTCGCGTCTAGTTTGCTTCAGCTACTGTACTGCCCACACCGCAAGTCTTGAATATGTTCGCGGATTTTTATCGTGTCGTTGCACAGAACTCCACTCCACCGAGGAGAAGTAGAACAAGCCGGATCCATCATTGTGTGTGGACACATTAAGCCTTCGATCTCGATGTCCCCGGTTCCCCTTCGCCTCTTACTCGTCAGAATCTGTGTTGGTTGTATATATTATCCAACTGATATTGTAGAACCCTGACAAGCCCAAGAAAGCTACACCCGGCAGTGCATACGGCACTAGAGCCCTCTGTAATGACCAAGTAGGACAAAACATCGTCCGATACTCGCAACCACGTGGTCGTGGTACACGGAAGAGGTTGTCTCCAAATACTAGGGAATCATATCCGAGTTCCCCGCGGCTCCATGAGCGAGCCAGATGTTCACAGCGAAATGCAAAGCAGGACAAACCGAAAACGTACTCGAATCAGTGGTCGACGTAGCCTACCGCTTCACCGAGGCAGTTAAGACATGCATCATGAGAGTACGCAGGAAGTATCCCTCTTTATGCTTCTGAGTCACAATATCTTGGAAGCAGCGCGATGGCTAGCACAAGATGTCGCACTGTCACACTTGCTGGAACAATGGGGGGTGCCGTATATATTAGCAAAGATCGCTAATTTATCTCGTTCAGGCAGGCCCTTTACGCAGCAGTGTGCATCCTATACAACGCCCATGGCATCTAAGAGTACCGAATCGAATCGCAGTTTTATAAACCCGCTGCGAGGACCTGCACCTACTGAGACTACCCCCTACTGGCACGGAACTTCGCGGGAACGAGGGCCTCTTGGCCCACGGCATACAAACTAACTTAGTAGAGACTACTAGCATAGGTAGAACTTCCTCCTTTATGTAATAATGACGAGTCAATAGTGGAAGAACCAGCAGTGTCACAGCTTGACAATACACCACACCAAACGTATAAAAGGGGATGTGTAATAATAATAACCTAGGTAGGCAGCTCGATTACTGAGTGCGGGCACGGCTAGGTATAGGTATGTATGTGCCGGCCGTAACTAATAGCAAGGGGACTGTGACATATACTAAGGAGGTGCTTTGTATAGTAGAGGCGTATAGCGGTTCGTTTAGTGCTGGGTTCTTTACACAGCAATAAGTATTCATCATAATTCTGACATAGAACTAACGGCGTCCTTTTCCTCCTAGCAAACAGGGGGAGCTTAGTACACTCTACCCCCATATCGACATGTATCACTAGATACCTCTGCAATCCTTCAATGATACTAATTAACATGCGGCTCTATCTCTATTGAGCTTCTAACAGGCAATAGTGTCCCTGGAAGCGAATCTCGAATATAATATCTAATAAACGTAACCAAAAGAAAACGCAAAATTCAAAGTCGAACAAGATCAACAGGTTACTACTTGGGACGTTTAACTAATAAACGTCTATATCCCGCTACCTGATTGAAGCCAGGGACTAGCACCATGAGCGCGATGAGTGGTATACAATCAAGGCCTTCAGCCCACCATTTTGCCTAACCGCTCTTCTATCATCTATCATGAGTGCCCAACTCTAATTCAGATACTTCACTCTCTATCGCTAAATCAATGATTAACAGCATTACTATAAAACCCAGCTAGATTCTATTCCGTATTTATGGTTCATTTACCTTCTTCAAGCATACCTAAGCAACACAATCAATCTACCTAAGAACATGACCTACGATATTCGCCTCTGGTTCAGCCCACTAAAGCCATGGCTTAGGTAGGTATTGCTCCCTCGATTCATTAGCAGAAACAGCGAGCATGGAAACAACCACTATCCACCAAGCAACAATTGCCTAACCGTCCACCAAAGGAAAAAAAAAAACATAAATCAATAAAATAAACATTCAAGCCATCGTCGATTTAAATCAAAAATTTAGTCCAAACATCACCTCTCGTTCACATATCTACCGAATACACCAAGTCTGACAAGGCAGCAGTAGCCGTGTCCGCCAAGACATCCACAAGTACCCACTATGTATAATCAATCAGATCAGGTATGCCATCACAAGAATTGCAAATCTCGTAACATTTCGCTTCTAATCATGTCCATATCCTACAAACCCTCGACCCCCAGGCCCCGCGATCTCAGATCTCAAAGATCTCGCCCGCGCCGTACCCACCGCCTCCCCTCCTTCCATCGACGAGGTCCAGCCTCCAGCCCTCCCAATTCTTGAGCCCGCGCTTCAGCTCCTTGATACGCTCGAGCCTTCTCTTCGCATCCTCCTGCTGCGCGCGCTTGAACGCCTCTTCGTCGAATTCCATATCATCATCATCGAGGAACTCGTCTTGGTCCTCGGGGTTGACGCCCGCGAGGGCGTTGATGCCGCTGGTCAAGTAGTCGCTGAAACCCTTATTGCTGACTTTGCGCGTCGAGTTGGGTGACGATGGGTTGTCGAGGTCAATGTTCGTAAAATCTCCCTCGGCGCCCGGCTCCATGTCTCGCCGTCGCTGGTGCCAGATGCCCCTGCGTAGATCGTAGTTTTCGCTTTCAAGGTCTCGGATTTTCTTCTCCATGCGTTGTCGCTCCTCATTCTCGAGCTCATCCATACCTTCGTCGTCGCCGCCGCCCTCTGCGGCATCTTTCTTCCGTAGGCGCAAATTCTCTGCCTCCAGCTTTTCGATTCTAGCCTGCGCCTCCTGCGCCTCCTTCTCAGCGCGCTCTTTATCTTTACGTAAAGCTTGAGAGCGATTATCGTTCTCCTTGTGTAGGGTACCTAATGCGGTGACTTTCTTCTCTAGAGCCTCCGCCTTCTTCTCTAACTCGGCCTTTTCAGCAGCGATCTGCTCAACTTGCCGTTCGTAAGAATGTAATTTAGTCTCGGCGCTGGTCCGCGCGCTGCCTTCCTTTACGACGCGCTCGGTAGTCCGCTCAAGATTACGCTTCAGATCGGTTAGCTCCCGCTGGGCCTTCATGGCGGCCTGTTCCGATCGAGCAAGCTTTTCTTCTAAAGCTCCAATCTGCTCTCGATCTGTGCCTCCTGCTGTCGCTTGCCTCTCGGCCTGGGCCCGAAGACGTGAAATTTCCAGTTCCATGGTCTCAATTGTAGCTGATTTGGATGCGAGTTGAGCCTGGAGCTCATTTGCCGGCGTGGCCATAGCTATAGAAGGTGAAGAGCCATGGCGTTTAGTAGCGGCTGACTGAAGTTGCGTGTTCTGCCTTTGGAGAGCAGCAATTTCAGCTTTCTATAGAAATAATTAGCAATAAACTCAAGACAGGCAAGCGCGCGACAACCCTACCAGCTTCTCGATTTGGTTATCTTCTGACCCGTCCCGATCAGCCTCTTGGAGATCGGCAAGCTCTTCCTCTGCTTTCTTGTATCGCTTTTCCGCATCGCCGGCCTCCTTTGCGAGTCGTTTGTTTTCTTTCTCTAAGTCTTCAATGCGCGCCACCTGTTTCCGGTAGATATCAGCGGCCGTCTCGCCTTCGGGGGTGAGCGTGGGCGACAGGGGCCCCTGGCGGAAGGACGAAGATCTGAGTTTAGATTGTTGTGATAGAGATGGAGGCGCTTGTGTCGGAGATGAGGGGTCTTCGGTGGCGTCATCGACGGCGGTCTCGGGAGTAGGCTCATCAGCAGTGGCACTGGTAGTCGCCTCGGGTTTAGCTTCTGTCGGAGCTTCCTCCTTCTCTTTATCCTTGTCCTTCTTCGAGGCTCCGGTCTTTTTCGATTTCTTTTTCATTTGCTCAACCTGATTACAGTATCAGCACCCTAATAAGTTCAGAAATGAATGCAAAATAGAACCGTCGTACGCGCTTCCTGGCCGCAGCGAGCTTCTCAGCCTTTTCGGCATCCGTGAAATCCTTGTCGGCCATTTTCGACGGTGTTTAGCCGGCGGATTGTTAAAAGGCAATTTCAACACAAAATTAAACACAGTCAATGTCGTTTTAGTTTCGAGCTGGGGCTCGGGGAATATATCTTTCAATTGCGGTTGGTCGCGAGGCCGGGCTTATATGTCAATGTGGCCAGAAGCTGGGAGCTGGAGCTCGTCCCACCAGACCGCGTCGGATACCTTAGCTCCACGTCAACGGAGAAGCACGGGCCACACGCCCGCCCGGGACAGTACTTACCCGGGGGGCATTTCAAGCACCTGACGGAAGGTATCGGCTGTTGCATCGATTAGGTTAGCCCATTTAACGAAACATGCAACTATCACATGTGAACATCATAGCGGACATGATACATGATACCTACAATGTACCGCACTGTCAGATGCCATTGACTCACCAAAGCTCTCTCAGTTTGCTCATCCTTGAAGCAAATAGCAACATATCACAATTACCATACTTGAA
Source organism: Xylaria sp. Z50 (assembly GCA_037356035.1). Classification (NCBI taxonomy): domain Eukaryota; kingdom Fungi; phylum Ascomycota; class Sordariomycetes; order Xylariales; family Xylariaceae; genus Xylaria; species Xylaria sp. Z50. The sequence goes on from JBAWJU010000032.1 coordinate 233,996, forward strand.
CGGTTGGTTCTACATATATATAATATGAAATATTGTGAAGTCCCTATCCCAGCCCGAATCTTACATTCATCATTGCGCAGATTCATCACCACCACTATGTCGAGACCTGCCCCGCGGCGGTTTGCGCCGCTAAAGAACACCCCAGGACAGCAGCACATGCATTTACCCAAATTACAAGGCGTAATATTCGATGTTGACGGCACACTTTGGTAAGCATCATTTTCATTTCCATGTTGTAATTGCGTGAGGGGGGTTGGTAGAGGCGCCTTTTAAAAAGTGGCATGATATGATCGTGGAGAAACAACAGCCTCACGAAGCTTATTTACACCACCCCTCATCATCCCAGCACTTACACCAGATCTCAATCTGCAAATATCATCCCGGCTTATCGCATTCCCTCTCCTTTGACTTATACCTACTTATCCAACCAAACCGTCGTAAACCGACTAACGCATGAATCCAGCCTTCCCCAAAACTACATGTTCGCGCAAATGCGCGCAGTACTAGGCATCCCGAAATCCATCGACATCCTAACACACATCTCCTCGCTGCCGACAATGCCAGAGCAGGAGGAGGCAATGGAGGCGATCCGCGCCATCGAGCGCGAGGCCATGGCGTCCCAGGTTAGTCCTTTCCATCCCCCTTTGTCAGTGTTTGGCCTCAGTTACACCTGCATGCTCCCGAGACTTTGGTCGAATTTTGCTTTTTTTATGGTGATTACTGACTCCAGCGGTGAAACAGGTAGCGCAGCCCGGGCTCGGCACGCTCATGGCCTACCTGCAGGACCAGGGGATCCGCAAGGCCATCTGCACGCGCAACTTCGAGCAGCCAGTGACGCATCTGCTCAGCAAATTCCTCATGGGCGTCGAGTTCTCGCCAATCGTGACGCGCGACTTCCGGCCGCCGAAGCCGGACCCCGCGGGCCTGCTCTTCATCGCGCGGTCGTGGGGTCTCGTGCGCGGCCTCGCGTCGGCGGAGGCCAGCGCGCTGCTAGAAGCAGCCGCTCAAGGGTCCGCGGCCGAGCGCGCGGGGGCGACGGGCGACGAAGAGGTAGGCGATGCGTCGGCGCTCATTATGGTAGGCGACTCTATTGACGACATGACGGCCGGGCGCCAAGCGGGCGCGGCGACGGTGTTGCTCGTGAACAGCGAGAACGCGCACTTGGCAGAACACCCGGACACGGATTTGGTCATCAGGAGCTTGGACGAGCTGGTCGGCGTGTTGGAGGCCGGGTTTGTGGGCCGGGATATACCGATACCCTCTGGCTGAGGCAAGGTCGGCCAGCTTAAGAGAGATGGATTAAATACCCCAGAGTTCCTTCCGGTGCTTGGCACATAACGCCGCCGAGCGGAGTGCAGAGGAGCAAATAAAATACAGCTAGTGGTTTCCCGCCGATCCTACAAACGCGGGCAGATGTCATCTACACTACACATACAACGACACTCCCCTGTCCAGAGACAGGGGGCCTGGCTTCACTGCGACGCAATTAGAGTAGGACATGATTAAAGCAATGTTCAACAAGCCACTCATTTTTTGAGATCCGCTCTAACGTAGTACTTACAATAGTACGCTGAGTCATGCATCAAGCGTGCTCAGTTATGGCTACCTACATGAAGCAAACGGGGACGACGGGTTCCATCTGCATTTTTTATGTACCAATACATAGGGCCCTCCACATCCTTCTCCGAAGGTATCTGGTATCTTCTTAAACATTGGCGCTTTGTAGTGAATAGGATTTGCAAGGCAAAGAAAACACATGTATCTGTGATGACATATATCTGGATTCCATACGTGCCTCGTCTCTAGGGAGCGCCATTTCTAGTGGTTGAAATCTATGCATGCAGCTATACCTTTTGTACTTGAGCTACAGGAGTTTGCCGGGTCGGGGAACTTTCACGACACGGTCTGTCAGCTAGACGTTTATCTGTCTGCATTGCGTAATTAGTTCTATTTTCGAGGGTAACCCATCGCGCCGTAGTTGCCATTAGATGGCGGGTATGCCACCTGCCGGCGGCTTTCACTTCGCAACTCGTCTGGTGTCTCCTTTCTGGGTGGAGGGGGAGGAAGCGGCCCGCCTGGTGCTGGTCTCACTGGTAGTGTGAACGTCCCGGCGCTAGCGCTAGTGGGAAGCGAGACATCCGAGTGCCCAACCTTGGGTATGGATCCAGATGTCGCTGATCTTTGGCCCAAACCCGGATGAATACTGGATCCACCTGCTCGCCCAACGCTTCCCGTCCCATTTCTCGTGGGTGAGCGACTTGGTATGTGTCCGTAGTGGTCTCTAGGCGAAATTATGGCGCCCGCAATAGGGATCTCTCCTGAGGTCGGCGTATAAGCGGGGTTACTGTCAATTTGTTGATTTGGCGAATCGCTAGACCTCAGAAGTTCTTGAGTAGCTGGTGATAATTGTGGTGCGAGATGTGATTTACGGTTATCTTTCTCCATGAGACCGACAGCCCATGCGCGCAGATCCACCGGCGTCCGCTTAGCCGCCTGGACGAAGGCGTCATTATCCTAAGCCAGCTTGTTAGCATTAAATCAGTATTACCTCGTAGAGCATAACATACGAAGAGGTCCTGGGGCGTTGGGCGGAGCTCAGGCTCCTTGGAAAGGCACTTCTGAATCATATCCTCCAGGATTGCTGGGAACGCGTCGCTCTTTGGCAATCTAGGGGCAGGCTCATGAACGATTTGTTGAAGCAAGTCCAATATACCAGCAGGCGCACCATCTCCGTCAGATAGCTGTTCGCTCGCAGCAAATGGGAACTTTCCAATCGCCAACTCCATTATTGTTAGACCAAAACTCCAGACATCCGATTTGACAGTATACTTCTCGCCCTGAATACGCTCCGGGGCCATGTATGTCGAGGTGCCAACAAAGGTATCGGCAATCGAGTTGACCAGCTCACCCGAAACACCGAAATCGCATAACTTGATGTGGCCTTTCGAGTTGGTGAGGATGTTTGATGGTTTAATGTCACGATGCATAATATGCAGCTTGGAATACAGATAGGTTAGGCCACCGAGGGTAGCTTCCGCGATCTTTCCTAGTACATCAACTCGAATAGGCCCAAAAACGCGCGAGACTCTGTCTAGGGACCTGGGTTGTCTTGTTAATTAAGCCCAGAATGTATGGCTGAGATGTATGTACATACCCGACATCCATATATTCCATGCACATTATAACATCATTGTGGTCGTTTAAGAAGGCACCGTAGAATGTTACAATGTAATCAGATTGACAGCCGTGCATAATCTGAAGTTCGCGCACGATCCGTTTCCGCAGCTCTTTGTTCGCCTCGACGTGGATGACCTGAAAAGGAGTTTAGAGCCCGTCATGCCGCAGAGTACAAGCAAATCAAGGTGAGGGGTTCCCATTTACCTTTCGCGCCATAGTGGTGCCCGTAGGCAGATGCTTAACCTTGCTAACGGTGCCTCCATTACCTGAGCCTAGTTCCTTCACGATCTCGAGATCCTCCTGACGGATGTCTAGATTAAACTCAATACCAATCTCCAACTGGGCCTCATTTGCAACATCTTCCGCCCTGGAACCTCCAGCGCCCCAGCTTGAGCCGTTACCTGAGCCTGATGAAGCAGATGGTTTCGGTGGACCGAGAGCGAGACCTTTGACATTTCTGCGCTTCATAGAGCGCGGGGCGAAGTTAGCCTCGGACATGGTTGCTAATGTCGGGATCGCCCAGGTGGGATGACGGAGCGAAAGACGAATACAGTAATGGCACTTCAGCAGGCAGGTTTTATACTGAGCAGGTATCGAGAGGCAGGCACAGTTGCATCTCCCGCAGCGCAGTAGGATTGTCGCAGCAGAGGAGCGTGGCCTGACCTGACCTGACCTTTTAGCCCCTCACAAGGCGGAAGGGCGACGTGGGAGGGGTGAAGCGCAGGTGGCGGCGGGCGTTAGGGAACGACGGCGGACGACGTGGTATGTACAACGCGTTGCAGAAAGCGTCGCCTCAGTTTAATCCAAAAACCGGTCGTGTCGGACGGGGTAGACTGCGGAATATGAGATCGTGGATGTGGACGGAGGAGTGAATGAATGGGAATGGGAAAAGGGACCTTTGGTTGTTCACAGGGGAGGGAGGACTGCAGTACCTCAGGTACCTATAGTAGGCTATACTGGGGAGTAGGTATACGTAACAACGGCAGCCGATAGTGGTGGTTTGACAGCAGTGGTGGTGGTACTATGGGGATAGTAGAAGTACCCAAGGGAGTGTGGTAGCTCCAGTGGTACGCAAGCAGTGTAGGTACCCTTAATAGATACCCAGGTACCCTTAGTTGGTACCTCCTAGGGAGTGTAAAGGTGTGGTGGGATAGTGCGGGTCCCCTGACCTTGTAGGTCCCCAAGGTACCTTATTCTTTCTTTAGGCCGATTCAGGTACCAATGATGAATGGTTGGGTGGGCGCCTTTTGTGTTGGAACGGCGGCGGTCAGAATAACAAGGACACGATTGATTGATTGATTGAAAAGGAATACGAGGCTGGCCTAGATACAACTAACCACAAAAGAACAAGAATAACGAATAGCGTCTTGAAACTGTTTGTGAAATCAAGATCAGAAGACTACCCGACCTAGACTAACTACTACAGTATGCAGACTGACCACTACTATCTCGGTGCTATAGGTACCTCCTTAATTCAAGTAGGTAGACTGAAGATGCCTTGGTATAATATCGAGATAATATAGAAATAATGAGCTAAGATAGCTAAGATGGGCAGAAGATGGGTTGCTATAGCCTATAGGACCCTACCTATCGACAATGCACTATACACTACTATGTGAAGACTATGTGAAGACTACTGTGTGTAAGTCCCTACCTAAATAAGGCATCTAATAGTTCGTCATTATATGGTGGGCCGTTCGAGATAGTGTAAAGCCTTGTCTTCATTCTCAAACCAAAACGTGTAGAATCCAAGAAAATACTACCCAACCCGGTCTCTAGCCCCAACAGTTGCCAAGCATTCAGGTACCTATATTAGGGAGATGTATCCTAAAGATACACCTCCTTGCATGGACAAATTATCAGTAGCAGCGCAAAATAGAGGATGCTACGCATGTAAACCAATGGATCCATACCTCCTTTGTGCTGTATCACGGATCGACGACAGACAAAGGGTGGTCAGCAAGGATAGAAGGATAGGCACCTCGTCTATCCCTCAGTCGTCACCATGTAGGTGCCATGTAGTGTAGTCTGTGTAGTCTGTGTAGTCTGTACGGCAAGTAACCCTGATAGTTTGCTTTTTTTTTAATGACAAGGCATGATTCACGTACAATGCAGGGTCGCAAGTACATTGCTTGCCCGAGGTCGGTTTCATGAAAGAACCCCCACCACATGGCCCAATACCCTAGTCTATACTGGAAGACATATATAGATATCTTGCCATGTACAACCTGCTAGTAGAGTTGACAGAGAAATGTTCGGCGACCATAAGTTCAAAGTATAAGCGCCCTTGGCTACCCTTTACACTACACTATCCTCTGCGTTGTAAGTTCAAATCAAAAGCGTGTTACATTACAAAAATATAACTTGAATGGGAGGGTAGTGTTGTAAGGTGGGATTTAGTACTCATGGTCCGGTAGTACAGTGCCAAACAAGAGTTCGCCAACAATTACATGTAGCTTTTGGTGGGTCGAAGCTTGAGTTCTGCTCTTTAATATCATATACCGGTATTTTGTATATATATAACATATCAATCAACCCGATAGATGCCCAAAGGTCAATCTGATGCTTTTTCCACATCAATCAGCCACCACAAGCCACTTTCCTATGCCACCGTGGCGCAGCTTCCATTGTGGCCATTGTGGCGTTACCTACCTACCTCGAACCTTTTATCCACCAAGCTTTGACGCAGGGAATCTTGTCGCGAGGCTGAGATCAACTCAACGCGACCAAACAAATTTCCAACTGCGCAAAGATCAAAAGCCAAATTATACACTTCTTCCTCCGCACCACACAAACCTTCCTCCAACACTTCTTGCACCCATACTTCTTCTTTTTTTATCCCACCCACCAGACAAGCACTTTGTAATCGTTTACCCTTCTACTATTGACACTGACTGCTGCACAAAACCAACATAACCAACCGTACCTGAGCGCATGACTGCCTAATTGGCCACACACATCACCTATCTCTCCCCCTCTTCTCAGCCAACATGAGCAATTCTATGAGGGATCTAGTAATCGGCGAGGCCGAGCTCGACGATGAAGAAGATGATGAATCTTTTGACGAAGAGACCGGCGAAGCCCGTGAAAAGAGTCGGAACCGGGACCAAAACATGAACGACTCAAGCGAGGAAGATGATGACGATGACGATGAAGAGGAAATGCAAAAGGTACCGAATGCCGCCCTTCCACCCCACCCTACTTTGTCACTAGTCGCTGATTACAGTTGCGTAATAGGTTCGCGAAGGTTTCATTGTCGACGAAGATGAAGATGACGAAGTCGACGAAAACTCCGACGAGGAACGCAAACGAAGGAAACGCAAGCGCCGCCAAGAACGCAGAGAGGAAGAGGAACTGGATGAAGAAGATTTAGACCTCATCGGCGAATCTATTCCCGACTGGGAACGCAGACAACCTTCTGAGGTACGAGACCATGATTGATCCAGCTACAACCCCACACTAACGTAACAACAAGAATAAGTTCAAGCGCCTAAAGCGTGGCCACCGCGATGATAAATCGCGTAGCGCAGAGCGTCCACGACTCGAGCAAATGTTCTCGGACGAGGACGAAGAAGTCGTCGAAGACCGACCCTATGGCGGACGATCTAACCGCGCCGCCGCCGACGAGTTCGAAGGCTTCATTGAAGAGGACTACCCTGAAGACGAGGACGAACTTCAACGCCAAAGAGAGGATGAGGAGGTCGCCCGACCTAGGGATAAAGGCATATCCGGTACAGTCATCGACCGGACTGGACTCGACAGAGATGCCCTGGAAGATATGGATGCCATTTTCGGTAACGGCGCTGAATATGACTGGGCCTTGGAGGTAGAAGAGGACGAAGAAGTCCGCAAGCAGGAAGAGCAGACCCTCGAGCTCAAGGACGTCTTCGAGCCATCTCAACTAGCCGAGAAGCTCCTTACTGATGAGGATAACGAAATTCGTTTCACAGACGAGCCTGAGCGATTCCAGCTAGATCGCAAGCCATTCAAGCACCTCCAGATTTCCGCTGATCAATTCAAGGAGGAATCACACTGGATTGCGAACCTTATGTGGCCGAAGAAGCAGCTTGCTAGCGACTTGCAGGTACCTTTCCACAAGGCTGTCGGCAAAGTTCTAGAATACTTCGTAGTGGAAGAGCTCGAAGTGCCCTACGTATTCCAACACCGCAAAGACTATCTCATTCACGCCCGCAAGACACGAAATCCCGATCATCGCGACGATCCAGAGGCCCCTGAATACATCGTGAACGCAGAGAAGCTACTCACGCAAGACGATCTGTGGCGAATTCTCGAGTTAGATATTAAATTCCGTTCCCTCATCGAGAAACGAAATGCTCTAGAGAAGATATACGACAACCTAAAAGGTGCTGCGGACATTGAGGATGACATGGTTCCGAAGATGATCGCACAAGCTGTGGACATGGAGCAGCTCCAAGATCTGCAAGATTATATCAACTTCCAGTATTCGTCGCAGCTCAAAGACATTGCTGCTATGAATGGAAACACGAAAGCGACCAAACGACCAGGCGCAAAATCCTCCGTATTCGATCGTGTGCGAAAATCTAGGGCCTACAAGATGGTTAAGGCATACGGCATAACCCCAGACAGGCTTGCTCAAAATGCCCTTCGTGAGGGCAAAAAGGTCATCGCAGATGATGAACAAAGCTTACCCATCGACTTGGCTGATAGCCTCACTGACAGTGATTTCCCGACTGGTGACCAGGTTCTATACCATTCAAGACAAACGTATGCAGAGGAACTGTTTATGAGCCCAAGAATGCGCAAACATTTTCGAGCACAGTATTATCAAATGGGTGAAGTCAGTTGTCGCAGAACCGACAAAGGCCTCCGCAGGATCGATGAGGCACATCCGTACTACGAGATCAAATATCTTATCAACCAGACGATCGCAGATTTAGCCCGCCGACCGGAACTATTCCTCAAGATGATGAAGGCCGAAGAGGAGGGCCTAGTTGAGGTGACGATTCATTTGCAAAACGAGCGAGAGTTCCGCCGGCAGCTTCATGCAGAATTTGCGTCGGATAACTACAGTGAACTTGCAGATGCTTGGAATGACGAGCGCCAGAAAGTGCTTGATGCGGCTTTTCCAAAACTCGAAAGGGTCGTCGTTAAAGGAGTTAAGGATTCCCTCCGTACAGCATGTCAGGAAGAAATCTTAAAATTATGTCGCGAAGAATACCTGAAGCGGCTCGACCAAGCCCCGTTGAAACCCAAAGGCATGATCTTGGGTACTACACCACGTGTGCTTGCGTTGTCAAACGGAATGGGCGATCCAAACCGAGACCCTGTGTCTTGGGCCTGGGTCGAAGAAGATGGTCGAGTTGTCGATCATGGCAAGTTCGTAAATCTCGCTCGAGATGAAAATCAGCGAGAGGCTTTCGCAGACCTCATCGAGCATCGGAAGCCAGACGTCATCGGTGTCTCCGGTTTTTCGACTGAATCACACAGGCTAGTTCGAGATCTAGAGACACTCGTCCAAGAAAAGCGCCTCATGGGCCCCGAATACCTAGATACGGAGACAGACGACTACCGCACCGATCTACTAGAGGTAGTCGTCATCAACGACGAAGTAGCTCGACTATACAAAGATAGCCCGAGGGCTCAAGCAGAACACCCTACCTTGAACTCTGTCATCCGATACTGCATCGCCCTAGCCAAATATCTTCAAAATCCAATGAAGGAGTATGCCGCACTAGGCAAAGACGTGGCTACTTTGCTTTACAATCCATGCCAGCATTTGCTTCCGCAAGATAAGCTGTGGAAAGTTCTCGAAACGTCTATGGTTGATATGGTTAACCTCTGCGGCGTCGATATCAATGAGGCCGTTAGTGACCCATACACGGCAAATTTACTTCCTTATGTTGCTGGTCTCGGGCCTCGAAAAGCTACTAGTGTCATCAAGACCATTAACACAAACGGTGGCGTTGTTAATACTCGAGAGGAACTTGTTGGTGATCCAGATAACAAGAAGTTACCAGTCGTCGGGCCTCGAGTCTGGAACAACTGCGCTAGCTTTTTGTCAATCGAGTTTGATTCTTCAAACCCCACATCAGAGCCCCTAGACAATACCCGTGTTCACCCCGAAGACTATGAGCTTGGTCGCAAGATGGCTGCCGACGCTCTAGAGTTGGATGAAGAGGACGTCAAGGCAGAAACCGACGAAAATGGACCCGGTGCTATTGTTCGCAAGCTATTTAGGGACGACGAGCAGGAGAAAGTCAATGAGCTAATCCTAGAAGAGTACGCAGAACAGTTGGAGAAGAACTTCAACCAAAGAAAACGCGCCACATTAGAAACTATCAGAGCAGAGTTACAAGTCCCCTACGAAGAGCTACGGCGGCCGATTGCTCCTCTCACACCAGACCAGGTGTTTGTCATGTTCACCGGCGAAACCAAAGACTCCCTCGCAGAAGGGATGAACATTCCCGTCAATGTGCGCGTTGTCAAGGAGGATTTCGCTATCGCTAAACTCGACTGTGGTATCGAGGGACGAATCGAATCCCACGACGTTAATATACGAAACGGGTCGATGCGCGATTCGATACACGTCGGCCAAACTATTCAAGCCAAGCTCCTCGATCTTAACCGCAAAGATTTCCACGCTAAGCTTTCAGTGCGGAAGGAGATAGTACAAAAGCCGTACAAGCGACCCACGGAATATGATCAGCATAGTGGCACCTGGGATAGTAGACTAGAAGATCAGGATCGGGAAGACTTGAAGGAGAAAGACAAAACTACCGGGCGCACCCAGCGAGTGATCAAACACCCACTTTTCCGGACTTTCAACTCGACACAGGCTGAAGAGTATCTCGGCTCTCAAGCATCAGGTGATGTGGTGATACGTCCTTCATCAAAAGGACACGACCATCTTACGATTACTTGGAAAGTCGCCGATGGCGTGTTCCAACATATCGACGTATTAGAGCTTGACAAAGAAACCGAGTATACTCTCGGCAGGCAACTCCGTATCGGCGGCAAATATCAGTACAGCGATTTAGACGAACTGATTGTGGAGCACGTGAAAGCGATGGCTAAGAAAGTGGATGAACTGATGGGTATCGAAAAATTCAAGAAGGGAAGCCTCGCGGAATTAGGTAAGCAAAGCAACTTCATCACTATCGATTTATATCACCTAGCATCTTACTAACAGCAAGGTACAGAGCGCTGGTTAACCTCATACTCCGATGCCAACCCTAATCGCTCTATTTATAGGTTCTGCATCAATCCCAAGCATCCCGGTTATTTCCATCTATGCTTCAAGGCCAGTCGTAACTCTCCTATTGGCATGTGGAACGTCAAGGTGGTCCCTCACGCCTTCGAAATGATGAAGAATCAGTATCCTGACACACGAGCTCTTTGCAATGGGTTCAAACTGAGGTTTAACAGCGAAATCACAAGGATGCAACAGGTAAGGAGGTAGAGAAAGGGAGAAATGGCATTTAGGCTGTTTGTGGTGCAGAATGCCGTTCTATTTGCGATGGCTCTTTATTATCAATGTGTTATTAGCTGCAGGCGCTTGAAAGCGTGCCCTTGAGTGCCGTTTCCCACTACCAGAGCATGTAATGATATTTTTTGCATTCATAGTGCATACACTAGTTGTCCAGTCAGCCCGCGAGGTCCAGATTGCCAGTATAATAACTAAGGCCGTATGATCTCTATTCGTAGACAAGATAGCTGAGACAACCCGATGTGACGCTTCGTGTTTTTTTTTTCCTTCCGTCATAAGACTTTGGTATTAACCGCGTCTGCCCATTTAGTGGCGATCTTAAATAATACGACGATTTTCCTTCAAATACCTATTCAATATGGTGGGTCGAAATTCCTTGTGTCCGAGGCCCCACGAGCGGTGTATAGTATGTTAGATAGTTAATCCTAATAATATGGTCAGTAGGGCAAGCTCGAGGGGCAAAAATACTGCTAGTAATTATGAACACTACAATGATAGATACTGTTGCATTTGTGAATCTGTCGATTCTTCACACAAAACTTTGTGCTAGTTATAGCTTAACGAGTCAAGAATAATACTGATTGAAATCTAGCCCTACAAACTTTATGTATGAAATCTAACGCGCTGCGCACTATATGTAAGAGAGACCCCAAACCATCAGCTAATTTATTCAATATCATTGACCTAAGGGGAAAAAAAAGGCCATTTCTAGTTGCAGGGAAGAGAGTTGATCGGTATCAGAGCGTTTGGTCTCCGGAGTGAAGATAGGTCACTGGGAGGTTACTGCTAGGTAGAAGTATAGAGTAAGGCCTTAATATTATTAATTCCTAAACCTCTCCTCTGGAGGTTAGGAGGGTTCTCCTCCCTATATCCCTAAATAATACGCTAGTTCCACCTGGTAGGTAGCTTCTACCCTGCTGCTACATTATCCCCTGACAACCGGTTTGTGTCCGTACCGATCGAGACAGAGGCTAGTCCGGCAGCAATAGCAACCCAGGGCCCTGAGGAAGAACCCCCGGGACTCTAGGCACGATAATAGGGCTAGGATAGGAATATCGTGTTTTGATTTTGTCCATCATAGGAAGAAGAAAAAGGAACTTACACTATACCCGCCAAGCCCATCACTCCGTACTTTCCTGCCCGCCATATAAGGGGTTTGGGTGAGGCCACCGACAGCTAACTACCCACAGGGCATTCCAAGGCCCCTATTAATTGTTGAAGATGTTTCCATTGGAGAGATTAACTGAGAGGCTCCACCGGTAATTACTCAGTTCCTGTGGCATCTATTAACGATTGATCATTATCCAATGAATAGGGACCATAGAAGTAAAGATACAAGAACATAGTAGTTCCTAATGCGTGAAATATTTACTGGAACCGTAGCTCCTTCGGCCTTAGAGCTCGACGCGTATAGTTGGGGGAGTTGTGGGGGTTGGATAAAAGCAAAAGTTGAAAGCTTGAAGACTTTTTAGCTTTCCAAAATCAAGGTGTTGAACTCTATAGCAAGAACTGTGAGGCCGTTGAAATAGCACATTAGAATCTCGAGGTGAGCAAAAAGGGAAAAGAAGATAAACGAGATACATCGGATCTGGTAAAAGACCAGCCCAGAGCGGTAAAAGTTCCATATCGTTACTATCACGTCATGGGCGATGGTTATGTTCAAGGAATGATGGATGACGAAGCGGTCTAGTAAGAGTACCTCTTGGACCAGACCTTCGAGTTAGGCTAAAAGGGCGGGGTGTATGCTTGTCAGAATGTTTTCTTATTCCTATCGCGTAGAGGCTAGCAACTCGAGTGTACTGCCAGGGCGCATACCTATTAGCTACCTACGTAACAATTTATATAAATTTAGTTCAATCTCTCTAGATCATCATTATTTCATATCTTCAAGTAGAAAGAATCTTAAACATCAATCCGACTAGCCACTAACCCGTCCCTTTCTACAGGTAAACATAATATATATCTCAAAACTTCTATACTATACCTTAAATTGCCTAGCTTTATTTATTTTCGCCTTGCCTTTCAGCTAGTTATATAGGTAACAAGATAATATTATTACGAACGTCTACTGAGTATAGTGAGCTGTACCCCCATCCCAACACGGCACTTTATTTAGGAGACGACACCACCTTGGTGATAGTGATGGTGTATTCACCGGCATCCCCAGTGAATGGAACGCTGCCGGAAGCCTTGTATTCGTTCGTCTCATCCCAGTAGGTCTGGGTGACGGTAAGGTATCCTTCAGGTTCGTTGAGCCTGTGGATGAGCTTGTACGCAGTGCCACCCCACTGGTCGACGTCTACCGTGCAGCCTGCACCGAGAGCACACTATTCCAACTGTCAATATCCGGGTCGATAAGACACATCCCGTAGGTAGTGGGTGACCCAGGCAAGGGAAAGGGGGGATAGGGGGCGTCAACTTACACCAGCGAATAAAATGGAAGGGCGACCAGTTGCCGAGTCTCCTTTGCCGTCGATATTGAAGATCTGTCTGCATCCGTACGTGACGTGGCACACAGGCGACTGGACGTGTACGTTCCAAGTTCCGTAGGTCTCGCGAGGGGCGAGGGCAGCGGCGGAGGCGCCGATAGCGAACAGAGAGAAACGCATTTTGAGGAGATAAAGAGAAGGTTTATTCTTTTCAAGTGTCGAAGACGTGAGTTGGTGACTGTGGTGGCTGGAGTGGTAGTTAAAATTCAGTTTGGATTCAGGACTTACACGCTGTATTTATATTGAAACCCCGACCACGATACAACACCAAGGAGGCTATAGTCATGCCAAGGCCAAGCCTCAGTCTCAACAACACTCGTGCTTTCTAGAATTGCTAAATTTGGTAGTTACCCTTTGATTGAGCTTCAATTCGGTATTTGCCGCCATAAGCGCCGAGGCACATCGGGTGATGATAGAGGTATAGCCAAGGGTTCCTTCTTACATTGACACCGATTTTATTTATACGACGTGGTGCGAACCTTGCCACGACGGCCTCACATCTCAGACCTCGGCCTTCTAAAGTTGAGTCAATAGGAGGGTTAGATCCTTCGCGCAACAACTACAATCATATCTAACCTCATACAGAAGGCCATTACTCAGTCCCCCCTATACGGGCGGCCATGGCATGGTATGTTCAAAGAGGTGTGATTACCTAATTCCTTCAACTCAACCGTTGAAAATATAGTATTGTTACCCCATACTGCTGCCGCGGACTAGTTACAGCCATCGCCAAGGGCCCTACCGTATAAGCAATACCAAAATAGAAGCGTCGTTATACGGGATCTACCCATTGGCTACTCATGTTGTTAGCGGCTTGGCCCAAGGTATTGCTAATATGCTTGCTAAAGAAATGTTGTTACATAAAAAGTTTTAATCAGCATATATTTGTGTAACTAGTCGCGGATGACAACATTCTATTTCAAAGTTCTTCCACGAATGCTACACCGCGAACCACGTTAATTTAAGCCCTAGGCTGGAGGGCGCCGATTCGCCACATCAAGAGGCAAATTTATAAACGAGATGGTTACGAAACCGTATAAGGACTAGGGTCACTTGGCCCTTACTCTCTAAACTAACTTGGCGGCTACTAGCGGTGTAAATCATGACCGAGAACTTCTACTTCTTGTCGTTAGAAAGTCTCGTCAATTCTCGTTCCGTGTTAAGAAATTTCGTGCCTTTAAACACAACCCATTCAACCCGAGAGATAGTAAAGAGCACTCGGCACCCCGAGCTATTCTAGCTGGGCTTCGATTCCCACCCGGTTGAAAGCGTTACCTTCAGCGTATACACGCAACTTGTCGATCCCCATTTTGATCTCTAATAATTCACTTGTGGTCTATGCTTGTCTCCCTTCTACGATTTAGAGGGGGCGTAATAGAACCAAGAAGCCTTGGTCTAGTAGATAACCAAGTCTAATTTATACCGTTCCACCATCGCCTGTGAACCTCGAAACTTGTTTGAACGCAGATAAGAACCCAGGTAAGTCGCACGTCGGTGAGCTTCTTCTAAGTACCAATTACATATGAACTTCACCGTTAGCTTGTTTTAAAAACTGATTCGAATAAATCTTTGGCGTAATAACCGGACGGTATGTTCAATCTCATGTCTTAATGTCTCTTCTCTTGTAGAGGGATGGGGTAGCAGTCCATAAGAAAGTCAGTGCCTTTACAGAAGCGATTAGATAGTGATATATTCGGATAATCCAATGTCTAAGTCCTAGGCTATAGGTAATGCAACAAAGAAAATATATCTAGTTAGTTATATCGAGGTTCGCTCGGTCTATTGTTGAGCCGACGTCTCTACTACCGGGATCTGTATAGATCCACTTCTCCGCGACGTCTTCTTCCATGTATAGATGTATCCATATTAGTTTTACCTACGGCACGATGATGCGTATATCTTTGGATAGTGGGAAGTAGCTATTCGAATTCCCGGGAAGAGACGACACGCTTATATAATTCAAATCCAAGGTGTCCTGGAGTTTAACTTAGAAAAATAGTATTCTTCTTTCCTTTATCTTTGCATTTCTTGTATCTTACTAAGTTTTGGATCGTCGTCTCTGTTCCGGGGGGCGTTTTCTTCGTCGTGGGTACTGTACAGCCACCCTCACCTCATGAGGCGCCTAACAATATTCCTAGAAAGTTGCTGGGTAAGATGAGTAAACCTCAGAGAGGTGTATGCAGAGGTATGCTTGTTCCATCTGTGAGCTATGTGTTTTAGATCTCAGCGATCTACATCTCACCCTCGTGCCCGGGCCGAATTAGGAACTCCTAAAGCAAGTCTAGCAGTATTGCACTGTCAGAGGATTTGTCTCCAGAGTGAAGGTAAGTCACAGGTAAGTCGCAACTAGGTAGAAGTATAGGGTAAGAATTTATATTATTAATTCCTGAGCCTCCCCTAACAAGTGGGAAAGTGTCAGGGTACAATGTAGCAATAGGGTAGAAGCTACCCACATGGGTGGGACTAGTGTATTACCAGGTGTATATAAGGAGAAGAGCCCTCCCACTTACTATGGGAGGCTCAGGAATTAATAATATTAAGTCCCTACCCTATACTTCTACCTAGCTGCGACCTACCTGTGACCTACCTTCACTCTGGAGACAAACTCCCTGACAGAAAGCTCTTCTCCTTATATATACCGAAATAATACGCTAGTCCCACCCAAGTGGATAGCTTCTACCCTATTACTACATTATACCCTGACGTATACCGAGACAAATCCGATTCACGTCTTGAAGCTCTGATCTAAGCGTTGTAACTAATTCATCCGTAAAACAATTATATCGCGTAGATGTGGATGCCTATGCACAACAATCAAGTATCATGTTTTATTATACGCCTTGAATTTCCATTCTTTTCATACTTCCTGAGCTGCTGCAGCCTGCTGCAGCTATCCACTGAGCTGTGGTAATGAACTTGCTATAGAGGTGAGACATCTCGAGATCGTTTTCGGCCACCTCCTTTCGGGTAAGAAAATCATCCAGAATAGAGTGTGAAACGGACCTTGTCATTCTTTCCAGTATAGTAATATTGGCTTCAAAGTATATCTCTAACTTCTCCTAGTGTTAGACAAGAGAGTTAATTACGGTACAAAGTGATCCGAAAGAGAGTATCAATTTGCCCTTCAACAGGGGCGACATCTAATTAGGCCACGACCAGCTGGCACCAGTCTGATCGTGGCAGTACTTTTCACCTTGCTGTATGCAACCATATGTCATATTCCGTATGTATATAGAAAATTAGCAAAACTTAGGTAGGGTGAATATCCGTGAGGCTGTGCCTGTTGCAAAGAGAGCCACAAGTCTCGGAATCTAGACATTGCACTATGAACGTGATATGATTTGAACTAAACGCCGCGAGTTGAAATATGATGTCTTACGATGATAATATGTGCGACGTCTGTGAAGACTAGTGATTGCTAGTCGAAACTATCTACGTGAGTTTAGGAACTAAATTTCAGAGGAAAATATTCACAATACTATGAGTGGGTGCTGAAAGAAAGTGTATTGGTCGACGCATATAGAACATGTCCATCTCCTGTTGATTTATTGCTATATGTCGAGCCATTCTAGGAGTACCACTAGCCAATCTGCTTTCATTTACTATTTCATCGGTACTCCCACAAGCTCGTCTAGCCTAACATCCGTCATCGCGAACTCGATCTTCGATCGCACCCGTCTCAGAAGAGCAATCTTGTTATTAGACCCTATATCAAAAGCTATCCACGATCGGCGGATCTTTCCTATTCTTTGTCCGTCTTCCATGCGAATAACTTCAATACCTTTAAACCATTTGTTATTCGTAATGACAAAGTCGCACCCCAGAACCCGAACGAAGCTTTCTGGGGCGCGAGGGTAATGCCATTGACACAGCCTAGCGCCTGTATATATGTTTACAGAGGTTATTTTAGTCCGTGTACCTCCTTTAAATCCCAACATATAAAGATTCCAAGAATTAACGATTGTTAATCTCCGCCTTTCATAGTCAAAATATATTCCGTATTCAGATTTGGCTTCTCGGGGGAAACGATATTTCGCGGCTACAGAGACCCGATCGAAAATTTCCTGGTTGTATCTTGTGCTGGAAGGCACGTCCTCGATCGGTGGTAAGGGAAGGCTAAAAACTTTTCCTATCAATGCCCTTTCAGATGAAGCGGCCGATGGTTCCTGTATGATCAGGATTTCGCTATCTGACACAAACCACATATATCGAAAATGGGTTTGCCTAGTTAGATCGAAAATCGGTATCTTCTCAAATTGCAATGGCGTAATAAGGTCGACAATCATCAAGTACTTCTTGCCATCATGGGCATATATGAGCGTAGAGCGAGGCACAAAAAGTACCAAATCTTGCGAATCGTCGATGAACATCTTCTGCGCCTCTGGTGCTATCCCAACCCTAGTCCTCTTCTTCCAATCCCACACCTCTACCTTCTGACAAACCGTCTCGATGAGAATAAGTTCAGGTTTCGCGGGGCAAAATTCAATATTGGTGTTATTGAAGTTTAGATCTACCGTACCCGAACTTAGATCGTCAAGACTATCCTGAAGAACCAGCAGGGACACGAGAGCTTCTCTTCGGAGGGGCGACCATAGTCTCAGAGTACTATCTTTGTGTATCGTAGCCCAAATATCAAGAGATCTGCAGTAGTCGCTACCCAGAATATCCGAATTACATGGTTTTGAATCTATTATATGATAAGGTATTTTGTTCCGTCCACGGTTCCTGGGCCTGAGTAGCCTGGGCTTGAGTAGCCTGAGCCCCTTGGTTGCTGAGTTATCCGTCTCGGGAGGTAGTATTCTTGGTAAAGCTGGCTGATTAAGATCAATCAAATCCTCTTCAGGGGATGTATCACAACCGGTATCCGTTGCTCCCGTATGCGAAGTGATAGATGACGAGGGTTGATCAGCAGCGTCATCATCTGACTGATTTTGCTCTTGAACCCCCTCAAGGAAGCTAGCTACGTCTAAGTCTTCATCTATCTCGGCATCAGTTCCGTTACTGGCCACGATAGTTTCCGCGTAGTGAGTCAGGTTATCGAGCCACTGTTCAAGTCGAAGCCGTTCTTGATCCGGTGGGGCGCTAGGCTGCAGTTGATTTCGTAGTCTATATATCTCATCTAGAATTTCGGTCGTATCGCGTTTGATTTCAGTGGTATTGTCTTGAATCATTTTCGTATTATTCTTGATCTCCCGCGTCATGGACCTAAAAGAGTAGTATTAGTCCACCTATACGACCCATCAGGACTCAGGAACTGGGTAGACGGGAACTTCGACGAACAAATTGAGAGTCTCAAGTGCAAGGCTAAGACCACCCTTGAACGCTTCCAGCGAGCTCTTCAGTGCCGTCACCTTCTCCTTCTCTAGTACCGTCCAGCGCAGCGGCCCAGAGCTGCCGCGGCACTTGGCAAGTACCTTTTCAATCCGCCGCACAGAAATCGTGCAGCCCGTTAACATGGCCTGGACCTGGATTTGAATCGCATTCGGTAAAACATCATTCGTAGAAGCGGCGCTTTCATCTTTAATAAGCTTAAGTATCAGGGTAAGCTCGGATAACTCTCCTGTGATCTGGGTGAGATCTTCCCGGGCTCCTTTGCAATCTCGGATAAACTTGTAGATGATGGATGTGGTGTGTGAGACCGCCGTAGTCACCGCCAACGTGCCACTAGCTATTGAAAGGGGTTCAGCCATATTGCTCAAGTCGTCATAGGAAGATGTTAGGGCATTTTTTTCTAAAGTGAACAAAGAGGTTTGCCGGAACCATTTAAGATCACTCCTGAAACCTGCATTTTCGCGAGGAGTAATCCTGTTTAGCTGCCCTTGGGGGCTATGCGGTGGCTATGCCTATTATGCCTATTATATATTATGTTCAAGCCACATGTAGATACTCACATATTCGATGTTTGCGTAACTGCTGCCGTATCCCAGTCGCCAATCCTTCGGTTGTGTAATCCTTATATTTTATACGTGTCGAAAGTATAAGGGGTTAAGGAGTCACTGTCATGTCGGTATACGAATAGGGGCAACGGTCACCAAATCATGTATATATAGAGGTCTTCCCACCTACCTAACAGTTAGTTAATCAGTCAATTCAATCAACTGAACCACTCATATACCTATTACTTCAACAATACGATAATTACCGAAAACTCTTTGGAGGACGGCCGGGGCGATCACCCACCACACCAGACGTGCTTCTCTGAAATGAAATCACTTTTCATTACTGTCGGTCTAATCTTAAGCATAGAGCGTCTCGTTGCTTTTGCCAAAGCAGATCACATACTACGTAGCGAAGAACCGCGGATTTCTTTCATCGTATGAGATTTGAATAGAATGCAACCGAACACGATATATACTACCACGACGACGGTACTATTAATTAGTCAACGTCTAGACCACATGATGAGAGAAGACCGGAGCGAGTCGGGTTCTGGTCAGGAAAGAGTGGACATACTACTACGGAATTCTCGGAGGGACCGTGAGCCCACGAATCACGTGTTTTACTTACCTAACCCAACTTAAAGAGATTGTAAAAGGACCCTGAATGCCTTGGTACTTTTCAATATATTGGGCACCTTGGGCTTCTTAGATATCTAGTCCAAGGTATATAAACTTGAAAGGATGGTTTATAAGGTAGATTTCGCAATTGGCAAGATAAAACTATCAAGTCTCATTCTGTAACGCCAGCTTAGGCTCGAGAAACAGAAAACAAATCTTTAGATGCCTGCCTCGGATCTCATGATGGCAGATTTTTAAGGTTAGGCGAATCGTGAGAACGGGTGCCAAAAAGTAAGTATCTATTATTAGCGTAAGAATTCGGGACTTACTCACCTGGGTATCGGCGGAGGCCCGGTATATACTGATTTAGGGGGGCTGCTAATGCTGATAGTAGAAGCCAACCACCGTTAAAAGCCACCTTAGCTACAAAATAAATGGGATATGTACTTAAGTACCTTAAGGTCCTTACTTAGGTATACTAGGTACAATAGGTCCAAGTCCCTACGGTGAGTATTGGTCTAGTTGGTCCAGCGCTGTAGTGCAGCGATTCATACTATGTAGACCACTGACTAGAGCAGGCTTAGCTTCTGCACTAGCCTACGTTAGGTACTTGCCTAGGTACTTACTCGACCCACCCTCACCGAGCGGATGATCAGCGTCGTGATCCTTTACTCCTCCGACGTAACCAAGCGTATCCAACCTCGAAGTCAGATTGACTGTTGCCTGCCTGCAAGACTCCGACTAAACCCCTAATTGACCATTTCGCCAGTCTTAGTGTCTATCATACCTATTTTCTCCTTAAACTATTGCCCCTCCCGTGACAGCTATACCGTATATACCTCTCTTAGACAGCGTAACCAACCACCAGCACCGCGTGTTCCGAAAGACGTGTGCTTATTGCCTCTTGAGTACTTAACCCATCCATCTACTTTACCCGGGAATGGACATGTACATCTCGCCCCCGACATAACCCATCGTTGGTCCCGACATTCGTTGACATTCGCTTGCGACCCCAATTCCGAAAAATGGCTGGAATAGAGCGTCTCGAGATTCATAGCAAGGTGCGACTGGATATCCGTGTCATTGGGAACCCATCCCCCCTTACTGACGATGTTGTCCGTATAGTCCTATATTGTGCGATGGGTAAAGGTTGAAGAAGGGCATACTTTGTCCTGGAGTCTCCAACCGGATAGGAAGTCGATGTAATTACACACTCCCTCCCTCTCCCCCCGTCATCCCGGTTCTATGTCGGTTACTGACGAGGTGCGTTTTGATGACAGCAACTTCGGCATTGTCAAGCACCCCGGCTCCGGTGCTACCAAATTCCACTCCGTCCCTGGCGATCTCGACAGCTCGCTTGAACAACTCGATGGGTCCGAAGGGAGTGGCGGCAAGGGCGGCCGCATGGCTAAGAGGGATGCCAGCACGGCCCGTGAGCAATTAGCCAGCAAAGGTTTCATTCTAGTACAATGGCATGGCAAATGCGAGGCAGACAAGGTATCCATGGGCACACACGATGTGGTCGTCGGTCAAGGGGGCATGTTTGGCCTAATATTCGACAACACATTCTCTAAGCAGACATCCAAAACAGCTACCTTGGTTATACTCACATATCCTACCGGCGCACCCCCCAAGGGCGCTGACTATCTACCCAATATGCAGGCAGGCTCGATAGCCACTGCCAGCAGGACAAGCCTAGGAAAACCTAGTCCACATCTCGGCGCCGCGGCGGCTGACTCTGCTGAGAGTCTCCAGAGCCACGCAGTCGGAGAAACGGCAGTGCCAAATGCCGGGCGAAGTGATGCAACAAGTTCAACATCACCATATCATACGGGGACTCTGTATAAGAGACGGAGGAAGAAGGGACAAGGTCATGCCCGTCGCTTCTTCTCATTAGATTATTCGTCATGCACATTGTCTTACTACCACAACCGAAATAGCTCGGCCCTCCGGGGCGCTATCCCCCTTAGTCTAGCTGCTATTGCCGCCGATGAACGAAGGCGGGAGATCAGCATTGACTCGGGAGCCGAAGTTTGGCATCTTCGAGCAGCTAATGACAAAGAGTTCAAGGAGTGGGCCCAAGCTCTTGAGAGGGCAAGCCGAGTTGCGAGAGGGGTTGAACCGGCGCCAGAGCCCAGTCAGATGCATCGCGAAAGGCTAACTATACCCTCTACCCAACATACACCTGCCCCGAACACCCAGCAGGAGGAGGATCGAGATTGGCAACAAGTCGAGGCCCTCGTAAGCCGTATAGTAGGGACACGGGATGCGCTTCGTCGCCTTGTCAAGGACATGGCCGCCGAGAAGCATTCACAACGCCCCGTGAGTTCTCATCTCTCACCCAGCAGCGCAGACATATCCGAAGAACCCGATGGTTATTTCGCGACACCACAGCCAGAGAGACGGCCTTTCTGGAAGAGGAAGTCTAGCGCCTCACTCCGTACACCAGGTGCGTTAGCACCAGCAATATCATCATCCTTGGCTGTGCCGGTTCCAAGCACGGTTGGTACTACTAAGCTGAATGGAGTGAACCCTAAACGTCTGTCCAGAGGTGGTAGTCAAGCAGAGAGAAGCACGGAGGATCACTGCACTGCACTTCTTAACGATTTGGATCTTGTGGTAGCAGACTTCACCAATGTTATCGCCAACAGTAAAAAGCGCCGGTCGCCATTGTCTAGGGTGTCTACAGCAAGAAAAAGCATGGAGTCAACTCTATCTGCTGATGAATTCTTCGATGCCGAAGCTGGAGAACCTAACAGCAGTGGAAATGTTTTAGTCATTGATCGGCATGAAAGCGATGCGGAGTCTCCTGAGTCGGTGGCGGACGAGGCCTCTATCGATGATGTCTCATCGGTTTCTTCTATTGAAAGTGATGCGGAATTAGGGGACAAGAATGGCGTCGCAGCTCTTTACCCGCTGAGGCCAAAAACACTCCACCCTTTACCTGTTGACATTGCGGTTGATCGCCGTAATACTATCCCCCCAGCTACCGTCCTTCCACCGAGCCTCATTGCATTTGTACGCAAAAACGTCGGCAAGGATCTCAGTACAATCAGCATGCCTGTCTCGGCTAATGAGCCAACTTCGATGCTGCAAAGAGTAGCAGAGCAGTTAGAATACGCACAACTCCTAGACCAAGCATCCCAGCAGAAGATCCCGAGAGATAGACTGCTTTTCGTCACGGCCTTCGCTATCTCGTCATTCAGCATCAATCGTGCCAAGGAACGAGCCATGAGAAAACCGTTCAACCCCCTCCTGGGAGAGACCTTTGAACTACTTCGTACAGAGAGCGAGGTGCCTGGCGGCTTCCGTCTACTCGTGGAAAAAGTGACACACCGGCCCGTCCGGTTGGCTATGCAAGCTGATGCAGAAAACTGGTCTTTAGCTCAGAGCCCGGCCCCGGGACAAAAGTTCTGGGGGAAAAGTGCTGAGATCACTACAGATGGGCGTGTGCGCGTAGAATTGCGTTTGCCTGACGGAACCGACGAGCTTTATTCCTGGAGTATCGGTACCATGTTTCTACGGAACGTAGTCATGGGCGAAAAGTATGTTGAACCAGTTGGCACCATGACAGTATCGAACGAGTCGACTGGGGCTAAAGCAAACATTGAGTTTAAAACCAAAGGCATGTTTGGCGGACGCTGTGAAGACGTCCATGTCGATATATACGGGCCAGATGGCGCACCTACTGGTGTAAGTCTTACAGGAACATGGACGAAATCCTTACAAGTAGTCGAGGGTGGTAAGAATACAGGGCAAGAGATCTGGAAAGCCGGCCAACTTGTACCCAACGCGGCAAATACCTATGGTATGACGACTTATGCCGCGAGTCTGAACGAGATTACGGACGTCGAGAAGAATCGTCTACCCCCAACAGATACCAGGCTTCGCCCTGATCAGCGTCTCGCGGAACAGGGACAACTTGATGACGCAGAAATATGGAAAGTTAAACTTGAAGAAGCGCAGCGCGCGAGACGAAGAGACTTAGAAGAGAAGGGAGAAGACCACAAACCAAGGTGGTTTTACAAAGTCGCCGATACGCCAGAGGGCGAGGAGCTCTGGCGATTCAAAGGTGGTAAAGACAGCTACTGGGAAGAAAGAGGCAGGGGTAGTTGGAAGGGCGTTGAAAAGATCTTCGACGTGCCAGAATAAAATACAACATCATAGAGCCTGGTATAAAGATCATAATTGCTTAGCTAAGCATCAACAAGCCTGTGTCCGATAGGAGCGATTTATCATGACCAAAGAGGAGACGGCTTCTTAAGCATGGAGTTGGCGCTAGATATCTACTTTTTAATTCGGGAAAAGCGGAATATAGAAAAAAAGAATCGTCCCATGAAATACATGGCCATGTAGATAGTCACCCAAATTTTTTCTTTCTCACCGCGATGTTAGAGAATTCAACACCTCACTCAAGGATATATGATATATAATGAAAGATCTAGAGCAAGAAATAATTTTCGGGGTTTTCCCAGCGTTCCCCCCGAGGATAAGAATGAATACCTTACCTCCACACCGTCCCTCATTGGCACGGTTGAGAATGAAGCGCTGCGTGATAGCGGGAGTGGGGTTCGGGAGTAATTCAAGCACGATGATCTCGGCTGTAGATGTGGTGGTGGCATGATTGATTGATCGATCGAATCGATTTCTGGGTCGATACGACCTCGCCATGTCGCTTGCCAAAGGCGGTATTGAATGCGGGGATCCTACCTACCTGCCTGAGATTGAGCGCGGAGTATATAGTGCCCATATCGGAAACCTGAGAGATAATGCCTACGATGGAGGCAGAGGTAGCTGGCCATTGGGGTAAGGCAAGGTCAGGTACTACGATGTGCTAGGATTTTCACACACAGGAGTTTGAGGGATTTTCTGGATTAAATAGATAGATAGTTAGATAGTTAGCGAGGCCGACGATTTACGGCTGCGTGCGTGTTTCTCTCTGTCTGTCTATCTTGCAGGTTTGCTTGCAAGCCAGCGATGCGCTGGGGCACACGTATTGCGGCGGCGGCGCTTGTCGCTGCCGGTTTCACGTCGGCGGGGGGATCATCATCATCGTCATCGTCCGACCCGGCGCCGGCGGCGTTCACGTACGACCGGACCTCGTTCTACCTGCACGGCGCGCCGTACGTCATCATCGGGGGGCAGATGGACCCCCAGAGGATCCCGGCGCCGTACTGGCGAGACCGGCTAGCGAAGGCGCGGGCGATGGGGCTGAACACCATCTTCAGCTACGTGTACTGGAACTTGCTAGAGCCTAGCCCCGGGGACTGGAAGAACGACCGGGACGAGCAGGGGGGTCTCCCAGGCATCAGCAATGACATCGCGGGCTTCTTCCGCGTCGCGCAGGAGGAGGGGCTGAACGTGATCCTGCGGCCGGGCCCGTATATCTGCGGCGAGCGCGAATGGGGTGGGTTCCCGGCGTGGCTGGCGCAGGTCCCGGGGATGCGGGTGCGCTCGTCGAACGCGCTATTCATGCAGGCTGCGGAGAGGTACCTCGTGCGTCTCGCGAGCGATCTAAAGGACACGCAGGTCACGCGCGGCGGCCCGCTACTCATGGTGCAGGTCGAGAACGAATACGGCTCCTACGGCGAGGACCACGTCTACACCACCGGCCTGCGGGATATCTTGCGCCGCAACTTCGATGTGCCGCTGTACACGAATGATGGCGGCGTCGACTGGACGCTCGCGGGTGGTGAGGTGCCTGAGGTTCTGGCGGAAATTGACGGGGATCCATGGAGTGGGTTCGGTGAGTGACTCCTGGAGCTTCCCCCTCCCATCTCTCTTGGGCAATTCCTGGAAGATAAATGAGGATAGCGGGTATTAACCCTGGGTATCATTGTAGCGGCGCGGGAAAAGTACATCACGACAGAAAGCGAGCTGGGGCCCCTAATGGACGGCGAGTACTACACGCTGGCGCCGGATTTCTGGGGCGCGGGCAATGTGCACAACACGACGGTCGGGCGGCCGGGGCAGATCGCGCAGTTCGTGACGGACCTGGACTACGTGCTCGGGGCGAACAACTCGATTTCGCTGTACATGTTCCACGGCGGGACGAACTTTGGGTTCTCGAATGGGGCCATCTGGAAGAACTTCACGGCGAGCTTCACGACGAGTTACGACTACGGGTCCCCGCTCGACGAGAGCGGGCGCACCAACGACCTGTACTTCACGCTGCGGGATACCATCTTGAAATACGTCCCGCCGGGCTCCGTCCCCGAACCGCCTGAGAATCTGCCGCGGCTGGCGATCCCTGCGTTCGAGCTCGCGCCGCTGGTCGGGCTGTTCGACACCCTCGGCAACGCGACGTTGAGCAAGACGCCTTTGACTATGGAGCAACTAGGACAGGCATACGGGTTTGTTCTGTACGAGCACGTGGCCAACGCTACGGTAAAGGGGGTCTTACAACCTGGAGACCGCGCCAGGGATCGGGTCATCGTCTACGTGAACGGCGTCAAGAAGGGCGTGGTCGATAGCACGTATTCCCAACCAGCACAGGTCTCGGTGTCACTACGAAGGGGCGACAAGTTACAGCTGCTCGTCGAGAACCTAGGACGCGTCGACTACTGGTCCCGCGAGTCCGGGACGTTCGTGGCGCTCGAGGACCCATACAAGGGTATCCAGGGGGACGTCACGGTCGGCTCGCGACCGCTGCTAGGCTGGAAAATCTACTCCCTACCCCTCGAGGCGCCGCCATCCCTATCTCTATCCCTAGCGAGCAAGCACGAGGTGCGACAAAATCTGGACACGATAGCAGCGGGATCCCCGCCCGTCTTCTACAGCGGCACCTTCGACGTAGACGGGGGCGAGGCCGCCGACCCGGCGCTGCTGGACACGTTCCTCGCGGTGCCGGGCGGCGTCAAGGGAAACGTGTGGGTGAACGGGTTCAACCTGGGCCGGTATTGGATCATTGGGCCGCAGCAATCGCTATACTTACCGGGAACGCTGCTGAAACCGGTGGGGAACGAGGTTGTGATCCTCGAGTTGGAGCCAGAGGTGGGCACGGCGGGCCTCACTGTGCTCGGGTCCGCGGAGAGGGAATGGGGGAATTATCCTGATCCTGATTACCTGTAGGGGGGTTGTGAGGTAGTTATATAATCTTTGCAGAAAAGGATGAAGACCTGCATAGTCTCTATATGTACAAGTATATATTATTTTGGGGGGGGGGATGAGGATCGGATCTGGCGTTGATGGGATCATCGTGTATGCATGCATGCATGCTACATACTGAATCAGATCTATCAAGTTAAACATGATGTAAAATGCACACTACCGTAGGGTACTAGTATAACCACAGAATTCGAGGCATGGCGTCGTTTGAGGCTTGGCGGCACAGAACACCCCAGCTCCTTACTCATAATACTGCCCAGTCAGGCAAAGGCGTCCGGGCCTTCGCTCGGCAAGAGGATCAGTCGGATTACGATGATGATTGGTCTGCCAGGGCGCTAGTGTACCGCAATCCTGGCGGTTCGACGAGGCCGAGGGTGGCAGTGCTCGCGGGTGCACCACAGATGAAATGAGAGAATACAACGCTTTTCGCCGTGCGAAGTTGCGCTATTGGATCTTCCATTGGCTGTGGGGATGGATGCCGCCCGCCCTCCCAAACATGCATTGTCGCAGGCGCGGAATCGCTCTGGCTGGTGACTGGAGTCTCGTGCATTACTGGGCATGTTCCTGAGCCCCCTCGTGTTTCAGCTGACACTATGTTATTTTTTATTATTATTTTCGTCAACCAACCCTTTCCTCCTCCCTTCTTTCGTAGTGCACAGGTGAATACGAATTAATCGTATCTCCCTGCAAACACGCCAATACTTACTAACCTCCCTACACTAGCCACTGACATCTCCGAATAAACAGGCAACCCCTCCCATCAATGCCAGGCAGCTAAAATACGTGCGGTCAGTATAGTGTACTATATTGTAGTATAATGTATTTCATGCGGTGAAATGGTGGCTAGGTTACCCGGGCCGAGCTGGACTAGCCGTCGACTTTGCATTAGGGGGTTGGGTTTATGATGCAATTGTTACCATCGTGACATAGCTCGTGATACATAACCTGTTTTGTGCTACTAGTAAACGGTGTTATACACTACAGGAGATGTAGATGTGCAGAATGCAGGGGATCTGCTGGTGATTCTTGCCTATATCGTATTACTAGGTAACTCTGCTCATGCGCCATGATTCACCCATTCAATCAGCGACCCCATCCGGAACCCATCGCAAAACATTTGATAAACGGCACACTACACTACTCCGTACACACACTACACTAGCAGTACTCCGTATAGTGTAGCACCGTATTACATATATGCCTGGTCTCTCGACGTCAGCAACACGAGTGGCAACGAATTGGCCAAGCGACAAGTGCTGTTCGCTACTGGGCTTGTCTAGTGGTTTTTGGCGCCCGGCTGTCCGGATTTTCCGTATATCCATGTAGCAATACTTTTGTCAGTGAGGCTTGTCGTTCGTGTTGCTAACAATTTCACAGACGAAAAGGCGAGTCATTAGCAAGCCTTCTCGGCATCCTCAGATAATAGACCAGCGGTTCGAGTCGGGGAGGAATGGAAAAGGTACATTGAGGGCGGGTCTGCATAAGTTCGTCAGCGGCTCGTCGACGCGTAATTTACTTTTGCATTCCATCTCTACAATAGTCTATACTCCCTCTGTGCCATCAATACTACAGTACACTTACTAGTATACTGGAATTGTTTTCAATCATACAGAGTACATATTGAATAAACCAGCCCCAGAAGATAGATCTCCCTGTAGTGTAATTGTCTTTGTTGCGGAACCAGAACCGTCCGTCATGGCTGCAGAGGGCTGGGTGTACATAGTAGTACATACATATGTAGTGTATTATAGGCAATGTACCTAGGATACACTGTCCTTCCTACCTAAGGAGGTAGTGTGGTACACCATGTAGACACAGCTTAGGTAGTGTAATAGGCAGGGTGGCAGTGTAGCGTACAAGTATCTGGCCCACTATCCGACTTATCCATGAGCCCCACTCTCCCCTTTCTTGGTCCTGTCTGGCGCTGTCTTGTGCTGTCTTGTCAACCTCCAACGAATCCCCCCAAAAGACTCAAGCCTCCCCAGAGCTCCCGCTGCACCAGTAAGACCTGTGCTGCTCTCGCTACTCACTCTGGCTGGTCTGGAAGTCTTCCATCCTTCCAACGTTCCTCTTCTTGGAATCTATAGCACACATCCACCAACCATCCACCACCTACATCATCACCACCGACCAAAGTCACTCTCTGAATTCCCATTTCTCTTCTTCTGCCACTCCACTAATTTCCATTTCCACCCTTTCCACTCGGTTCCCATTCTCGTCGACCGTTGCATCACGACTCTCAACACTCCCGTTCTGCGAAGGGGAGCCGTCGTATGCCATCTGCCGTCTCGGTCAACATTACTTCGTAACTCGAATCGCCCCCTTTTTATTTCGCCGTCTCTCTAAAGACGACACCTACGCCCTCGCTTCTTACGAATTCGGACCAAAAATACCTTATTTTGCAGACTCATTGGTAAGGTAAAGGGAACGATAGGAATTACTGGATCTCGCCAGCGCCACACTCGCTCACAGCATCGCGGCCCTTCGTGTGTCTCTCCGGTCGCTTCGGCTAGGGGAAAAGGGAAAGGGAAGACACTGCCACACGGTTTCTTTGTCTTGAACCCACGCTCGTCAAACCCGCCCATGTAATCGATTGTTCACGCTCTTTCAACCATAACCAACGAAGACGCCTTCTCATAAAGGCGCGTAATTGATCACTTCGCACGAGGTATCTCATACACCCCTACCGTTAATATTCAGATCCATTTCAAAACGACATCGCCATCATGAGATTCGCCAGCGTACGGCCAGCATTGTTGCTGTCCGCCCTCGCGGCAGTACAACCCGGTTTTGCCGACGTCCCCAAGCTCTCATCAACTTCGCTCAACTCCTGCCAAGCGAACTCACAATTCACCGCCAGTCTATTCAACGTCGTATACACGCCAAACAACAACTCCGCCGCTGTCAACGTCGTTGCGACATCATCTGTTGAAGGAAATGTCACCTTCGACGTTTCTATCGTTGCTTACGGTTATCAGATCATTAAGCAGAGTGTCGATCCATGCGATCTTGGACTAGGTGGTCTCTGTCCTATGACAGCCGGTAAAATTCCCCTCAAGTTCAATTTCGACGTCGACCCATCCGCCAAGAACCAGATTCCCAGCATAGCATACACTTTCCCTGATCTAGATGCCACTGTTCGAGTTGTCTTGAGTCAGAGGGAGACCAAGGAGAGTGTGGGTTGTGTTGAAGCCAACGTCTCTAACGGCAAGACCGTTAATTTGCTAGCCGTAAAATGGACCCTTGCCGTCATCGCTGGCATAGTCCTTTGCTCATCAGCTGTCCTCAACGGTCTTGGTCACGCCAACGCTGCTGCTCATATTGCCTCGGGTGCCTTGTCCCTCTTTGGATTCTTCCAGTCTCAGGCTATCCTCGGTATGACCAGCGTTCATCTTCCTCCAGTTGTTCAATCCTGGACACAGGATTTCCAATGGACAATGGGTATCATCGACGTAGATTTCTTGCAGGACATCTTTACATGGTACCAGCGCGCTACTGGTGGTACTCCCTCTACCATCTTTGACTCACTGACTACGGTCTCTGTCCAAGTCGAGAAGCGTGCTTTATCAGTCCTGCCAGAGGCGGCCGTCGGTCTCTACCGAAGATCTGCATCTCTCCTTCCCCGTGCTACTACTGAGCTGATGAAGCGAGGTAATGTCATGACAGGTTCAGGAAGCTACATCGTCTATGGTATCCAGCGTGTTGCATTTAGGGCTAATATTGAGTCAACAAACCTATTTCTGACTGGTCTTGTTTTCTACTCTCTGCTCGTCGTTTTCACCATTGCCGGTATCGCTGCGTTCAAAGGCTTTTGCGAACTTGCCGCTAAGAAGAGGTGGATGAAGAGCGACACATTCCTCGAGTTCCGCAACGGGTGGCTTACCATTCTGAAGGGCATTCTGTTTCGGTTGACACTCATTGGCTACCCACAGATGACTATTCTCTGCCTTTGGGAATTCACCCAAGTCGATTCTCCTGCCGAAGTTGTGTTGGCCATCTTCTTCCTAGTCGGCATGACAGTTACCCTCGGATGGGCTGCATTCAAGGTTATCCGCATTGCACGCCGCTCAGTTGCTATGCACCGAAATCCTGCATACATCCTGTTTTCTGACCCTCACGCATTGAACAAGTGGGGTTTCCTTTACGTCCAGTTCAGAGCCTCAGCTTACTACTTCGTGATCCCGGTTCTTGTTTACACGTTTATCAAGGCACTTTTCATCGCCTTTGCCCAAGGCAGCGGAACTGCCCAAGCGATTGGATTCCTCTTAATCGAAGCTGCTGCCCTCATCGGTGTGAGCGTGCTCCGACCTTGGATGGACAAGAGCACCAACTCGTTCAACATCTCCATTTGTGCTGTTAATTTCATCAACGCCATCTTCCTTTTGATCTTTTCGGATGTTTTTGATCAACCCGCACTCGTCAACGGTGTCATTGGTCTAATTCTTTTCTTCCTCAATGCGATTTTCGCTACGATCCTGCTGATCATGGTTATTGTTTCGACCGCGTTGGTCTTCTACCGCAAGAATCCCGATGGCCGTTATCAATTCATGGCTGACGACCGAACATCGTTCATGAAATCCCAATCCCAGCTAACTGGTACCACGGAGCTTGATGCTCTGGCCGCCACAGCTCGAGGTGACAAGGCTGGATACTACAAGCCTGGTCTAGACCTAGACGACGATAACGAGTCTATATCATCCGAGTCTATGAGGCGCCGAGCCGATAGCCGTCTGAGCATTCCCGTTGGGGGCTCACCTCCTCAGAACAACCACCACCAGAACCAGCCACGATCTCCTGTGGACCCGTCGGTACCATTATTCCCCTCCAATGGTAGCACAAATAGATCAGTGAGCCCGTACGGCCCTTCCTCGGCGGCCGCATTCCGGGCGCAAAATAACTCTACTCCAACAAGTTTTAGAGCACAAAACAACGCAAGGTAAGTTATTTCATGAGTTCTATCTGTTAAGGACAGCAATGACTAATAATATCACAGCCCATGGCAACGAGGCGCGGGTTATGACCATTAGGTATCGGCTAACCCCCCGGAAGCGAGAGGTTTCTTTTAGCTGGAGCACAAACCAGCTGTTGTTCATATTGGAGTAATTATGACAAATGGGACGGGATTGTTGGTGCTTTGATCTATATCCACATGGTGGAAATGTTCGGATGGGATTATAACCTCCAATCGTACGACCTATTGCAAGGGTTTTCTTTTTCACTTTTTTTTTTGTCATTATCGAGGGGCGAAACTAACAGTACACTTTAAACAAGCGTACTAGTTGGTCTACTGTTTTTCGCCAGGTCATATCATAGAGTTTCTCACGACCCGACGCTAATGGCGTCTATCAGCATTAAGAGGCGGCGTCACACGAGAACAGTAGGGATACCTACTGCTTTTTTTTTCTCGGACTATTGTATAAGTTACACCACCTGGTCTACACCCAGCCAGATGGTTTGCAAATGCATCCAGCGATATAGGGATAGCTGGGCTAGGAATTTGGGCTATGATGACTATTGTACTGTTAATGGTGCTTTATTTCCAAACACAAATAATAGCCGTGACAGGAGCCTTGGAACGGTCCTCTTGTGAAGAGAGAAGTACTGTGACTACATAAGAGAGACTAGATATGCATGCTCATTTGTCGCCTCTGGGTTAGACAGTGTGTTGGATCGGCACAAATGAAGTGTTGAGGTCACAAGTTTGTGACGCAAATGGTGGGGCACATTTAAGCTCTACAGTAATAATTCCTTAGGTGTCTTAGGTAAGTAACCTTGCCTCGTAGGTAGGGTGTCTCAGGTATACTGTGCATAACTTAAGCTATGCGGGGGACTGAAAGATAGGAGCTCTCATAAATTACCACCAAATTTCTCATCATCAACTAACTTACTTCGCCTTCTTCTCATAATTCACTTTTCTTAGGCCTGCCCAGAGCAGCCGCCAATCTCCGTTCGATGTTATAGCTCCTCCCACGGAGCGATTGTCGTCGCGGCTAGCATCACTGAAGCAGTTTGTCCTAGTCGTAGAGCTGACCCGTGTAGCCTGTCGAGAGATAAAGATTAAAGATTCGAGGAGGGCAGACGGACGGACATCTCACATAGTCTTGGTTAAGCCACACTAGTGTCAGTGCATGGCTTAGCTGCCCTCATATTCTCTTCCACGCCGGCTATTTCCTCTTTGTCGTCCTGAAGCTTGGCCATACCAGGGTCTATCATGTCTAATCAGACGGCCGTCATCCCGGCCCAATTAGGCTTTCTGGCCATCTTTAATCCGTCTCTCGGAGCAACCGACGAGACGATAGATGACCAGATAGTCTACTATGCCTCCGTCAACACCCAGTCCCAGAAACGACGTCATCGGTCTCGTGGGAAGCCCACGGCAGACATCTCTCAGGAAGAACGCAATGAACGGTTGAGACAGATCGGCCTTGCGCAAGGCATGGTCGAGTTCAGCCGTGGCTTTTCCAATGGTGAGCCGGTCAATACTATAGAAACTGAGAGGACTCGGGTAGTACTGCAGGAAGTCGAGCCCGGCTGGTGGATATTAGCCGTATGTAGGCACGTGTTGAGTCCACGTCCCAGCAGACCAATACTAATGCATTCTGAATCATATGTAGTCTATTGACCTCAGCAAAATTCCGCTTCCCCCAAGGCTCGGGTCGCCCACTCCTGGTAAAGCGGACGAACAGCCAGAAAACGTCGAGTATTCGTCGCGGGAACTAAAACCAAGCATATTACTCATGCGTGATCTATTACGCGCGCACTCTATATTTTTGCTACACCATGCATCGTCACTGAGTGCGCTGTTTGTCAGGTCGAGGCGATCTAACTTTGTTAAAATATTAAGTCGATTCTGGGATCTTTTCTTGTCCACGTGGGATGTCATGCTACACGGGAACCCAGCAAGCAACGTCTTCCGAGGGATTAAGATGGCAGCGTGTGGCGAGCTTGGGGTAGGTGTGGGCGAGGAAGACCGAGGCAGTGGCGAGAGAGAAGTGCTCGAGGGATTCGTTGATAGAATCGAGGGCTTAACTGATCTGGTTGTTTCGAGGTTTGGTCCCTCCGAGTCTGCATCGAAAGCACAGCCCACAAAAGACGAGAAGCCCGATACGGCTCCGGAACAATGGCTTGGAACAGGAGAAGAACCTAGCGCTGAGGACGGCGCGATTTTCCTCGGTGTTGGCGCCCTTTCTAGGAAGTCGATACGTGATATCACCTGCTGGATGGAAGACATCTACTCATGGGGCGAAAACGCATATGGCGTGAAGGATAGCCCAACATCAACACGGCAAGCTAGAAGGAGGCGAAAGTCTATTCCCAAGGCGACGGACGGCGGCGGAAGTCAGTCACGGCCTAATGACAGAGCAACACCCGCTAGCCATGCCTCATCGACTGGTGACTCGGTGCCGCAAGGGTCTAATAAGCCAGAGCAGGCCGGGCCAGTACAGGGTGAGGCAACCGACGAAGGTGGTATGAATAAATTCATGAGCTATCTTAAGATGGGCTACGGGACACATTGGAGTCTAGGCGGCTCTGAGGATGGGCCGCCCACAAGCACACCCCCCACGAAAGAGGATAGCCATCCCACTAATTGTAGTAAACCGGCTTCGCACAACCCGTCCGACGCCTGCGGACATTACCTTATCGGAATGCTGGGCGATATGGAAGAAACCAACGCGGACGGAGGCGAACGTGGAAGTCCAAGTGGCGGCGAGGCTGAGACAGAAGGACACAATTCCAGGATTCTACTCAGAACAGTCACGGTAGAGCTTGAAAAGGGAGAACAAGCGGGATCCCAACAAGTCGAGGACCTCGGCAGTCAGGACATGGAGCTGACCCTGACGAACTCGGGCAGAAAGGACCACACGGACCCTAATTCCCAGTTCGACAGCCAAGACCGCAACAAGACGCAGAAGATGCGCGTGGTCGTCTACGTCAACAAGCCCTTCATATTCACCTTTGTCTTCCGGAACAGGACAGACTCCCTCGCCTGGGACGGGCTCTACCGATCCCTCCATCACCAGCTCGCGCCGCTGCGGAAACCGCTCTCCGTGTCCACGGCGTACAGGCCGGACAAACCGGACGTAGGGGAGAAAGTATCCCACATATTCGATCTGGTCTGGGACCCGAGGGCGATGACCGTTCATTCTACTATACCCAACATACCCACGCCCGCCGAGATGCTGCGCGAGACCGCGCCGCCCGTCTGGTCGCGCGCCGAGGCCGTCAGCACGCACAATCAGATCCTCAACATGCACGCGGCCACGCTGATTGATTATTCGTCGCTTGAACGCACGTGCAAGACGAGTCGCGGGTGGTGGGTCGTCTGGACGCGCATCCTAGAGCGTGACGCCATCGCACCACGGTCTGCGAACACGGAGTCGGAAAACGACGACAGTACATCCCCAGACCAAGCCCCGAGCCCAGTGAGCCCGACGCTGCAACAAGATGACAGCAACGCATCCATCCCGAACCCCGGCCCCACGATCCCGAAGCAGGTGGTCAGCAGGGAGATCTTCCTCGTCCGCCGCGCAGGCGAGCACACCCGTCTCGGGGGCGCCTCGTACGCGGAGAACGCAGGCGGCAGCTGGGCCGATGGCGCGAGTCGGCTTGCGCAGGGCATCGGTGTCGATACGAATAAGTATATCGACGGCTTGTTGAGTGCTGGGCGTTGATGGGCACACACACACACACACATATATATATATGTACGTATACAAGGTCCCACGTATAAGGTATAAGGTCGGCCTATTTTTGTGATTTAAATACTAGGTCCCGTTAAGTACGTAATGGGGATTTCGAGGGTTATGTTGGGGGACTTTGAAATAGAGCGGGTTCTTAGAGAGTGAATTGAATCGTTATATATGTCTATTATGTGTAACTGATTCTGGTATTGGGCTCGTGTCATGGTGAAGAGAACCACGGCATGGAAACGGAAACGTTTGGGGTGACTTCTGGGATGTAGATATGAATTACGTTTATTGCTTTAGATTGTATTGGATTGGAAAGGTTGCTGGTTTGACCTGAACTGCATCTATCGAGCAAGTGTTCCTGTTGCGTATGTGCTATCTACGTGTACCGCCTACCGCCTACCTCAAGTGAGAGGTATATATTACAAATTAGAAAATGGGGGAATGATTCCGTTGTCTTTATCTAGCTGGAGAATACCATAAGCCCGTTGGTAGGTAGGTAGGTAGGGAGTAAGGAGGTGGGCGGGATATAATGTAAAGGAAAGATATAAACCACAATCCTACTTGCTACCTTTATTGTTCGTTTTCATTCTCACATATTCTTTCTCGCTTTACTTGCACCGACTTACTTACTATCACTACTGGCAATGCACTATCTATCGTATCACAATCCTATCAATAATTGTGTCGAAAGTATAAGGGGTCAAGGAGTCATTGTCATGTTAATCTAAGAATAGGGGCAACGGTCACCAAATCATGTATGCATAGAGGTCCTCCCACTTACCTAAAGTCAGTCAGTCAGTTAATTCAAGGGCAACTGAACCACTCATATACCTACTATTTCAACAATTTTTACGTGTGTGTGTGAAATGCATCAGTTCAAGTCTCTAACTGCATCCTCTATATACCCTGGAGCGTAGGAGGGTGTCTATTTTAACTTTACCCGGCTGCGCTCCCCAACCCGGGTTAAACAAGAGATAAGGCAAGAAAAAAGATATCGGCGGCCCGGAGAAAACACGGGGAAAGGTTTGACTGGGATATATTTATTACACACTTCAGACATGAATCTTGGGGTCTAGTTACCTTAACTGCTGAGACTGAGTTGGAAAGAGTGGTACGTAAGGGGGTGTATTTCCGAATCGCCTGTTTGTTTGTGTGTTTGTTTGCTTGTGTGCTGATTACCTGCCTGCCTGCCCGCCTATGAACAGGCGAGAATAGAGAAACAAACTCTAGGTATATATATATACTATGTATATACATGAGGCATATTCAGCGAGGTATGTATATGGGCATCAAATCTCATTATGGGTAATGTCCCGCCGCGGAAATCAATCTCATCTGAACACAAGGTCACTTCATTACTAACCTAAGGTTAGGTACCTAGGTAGAGGCCGCCGGTGGCCCGCAAATCGATCTGGACGGCAAAGAGCACCCGGAAAGCTGATAATTTTTTTTATTTTAACTGTATTTATTTTTTTCATCTCTGCTTGTGGGGATATCCCAATCAGCGGGCTTGCACCTACGCCTTTACATACATACATGGAGATAGATATGCCAACAGAAGATTTGATAAATATATGTACAAAGAATCAGAAGTCTATTGTTTCTGGTAGACGTGAACGGAGCCCTCTCAACAAGCTCATGAGTTGTCAGGTCCGAGGAGAAGGAAGTGGCCGAAGCTGGGTACCAAGATTTGGGTTTAACGTCGTGCGAGCCACGAGGTTAAATGGCCATGCGAGCGCAACGAACCCCACATGCCAAAAGTTGCCTAATTGGAAAAAGCCCATTGCTATTTCTTTCTTCTCAATTCTCATTTTTCTACCAGAACTTATCATCCTAACCCCGTAAACCCAACGCCTGTGTATTTGTGCTCGCGCATCTCCGTGGATCCGAGAATAGAATATTTCCAAAAGAAGATATTGTACTTATTTCAAAAATGGCTTTGCTCGCTTGCGTCCCATATGGCAAAACAAGATTGACCACACATAAAAAGATTCGTCATCATTAGCGAGAAGGCAACTAGCCGGTTGAACGAAAGGACTGTAGTCCGCTCTTCGCGATTGGAAAAACTGGCCGCAGGCCCTTTATTTAAATGGTTCGGCTTAGTTGAATGACCAGGAGGCCGACGTGCGACCCGCCTCGAGGCTTCCGAAGAGGTCCATGAAGACGGACTCGGAGACATCGATGGAACCAGAAGCGCAGCTGGGGCAGATATCGTGGACCAGGGCTGTAGTTGACTTGCCATTGGCTGTGATGGTGATGGTCTGGTCGCACCAGGGGTGGTTGGGCATGTCAAGGCCAAGACTGGTTCCAGAACCGCGGGAGTACCAGTCAAGGTGGGAAATAGCGACGATGTTGCCGGTCTTGTCTACGCTAGAGTCGTCATATCCACAAGCACCGAGGCCGAGGGCGTAGTATGTGATATCACCCGAGTACTTCTCGGTATCTAGGCTAGATGTGCCGAACTTGTCTGAGCCGGCGTACGATGAGCCAGCATTAGTAGCAGGGGTGCTGGCGGTCTCCACTGGGGCGGCGGAGGTTTGAACGCTCGTAGTTGTAGGCACGGGCGCAGGCTCAGGCGTGGAAGTGGTGGTAGGAGCCGGAGCCGGTGGTGGCGATGACGAGGAAGTCGTTACCACAGTTGTCGTGGGAGGCGGTGGCGCCTGAGTAGAGCTGGTGGTCTCGGCGACGGTGGGCTCAGGCTCAGGTGTGCTAGTAGGTGTGGTGCTGGTGGATGGCGGCTCAAAGAACTCGCCTGGCGCACCGGAGCCGGTATGAGTTGGGTAGATGGTCTCGGTGGTGCTCTCGTCAACAAGAACGGTCACGGTTTCCCAGACGGTCTCCCACTCGGTGACAAGGTCACGCTTGGCGTGGAGGTGGTGGTGTCCATGGTGACCGTGGGGCTGAGCACTAGACATGCCAACCAGAACGGCGGCGGCGGCGGCGGCAACAGATGCAGACTTCATGATGACTTGCGGTGGTGATATATAAAATGGATTTGTTATTTGTTTGTTTGCGCGGGAGGGTAAATGCGACAGGTCCAGCCAGAGGGTATCTTCTTTAAAGCAGGGTCAGAAAGGACGATACGCTGTTGTCGTCTTTGTCTTTTGGTTGCAATGAGAGAAAGGTGTTGGGGTCCAAGTCCGAGATTGTACGACGAGATGCAGCACAATGTGGGATCGAATTCCAGGTCTCTTGTTTTCGATTCACGAAGGAAGGTGGCGAGCAGCTGATGGTCCGGGGAAATGAATGTATATGGTGAGCACTGCTCAGGTTGAAAGAATGTACGAGTACGCAGAACCAAAAAGTGAGGTGGGTGAGAGAAGAGAGGGAAGAATGAAAGGAATGTAGGTCCCTGTCGCTTTATTAGACGTGCCTAACGATAGCCCTGTCAGTGGAGCTGGGAGAAACAGCTGATGGGGGGGAGAGAGACAGATGAGGGTCTTCGACAAGCCCTAGGACTGAGACCGGGGCTGGGATCAGGTCAGGCTGAGGAGCTATACCATACTACGAGTAACATAGCATATACCTAGTGTACAGGTGTATGCACAAGTGTATCCAGTCTGCACTACTTATACTCACGACTTACCATGAATGTATACAATGTGTTACCCGACTTGAGTACTATACTATGGCGTATTGTGCTATAGTGTATTAAGATATGTAGTGTACACATATACCGGAATCAGAGTCATAGGGTACGAGCACACAGAAGAAAAAAGAAATCAAAAACAGGGCAAGGAAATAGACCCCAGAAGGCGGGAGTTCGAGTGAGAGAAAAACAAGGTCAGGACGATGTCGGAATAGTGTGAATTGGGGCTGAAACAAAGTGTACCTAGCTGCAAGTATTTTAGGTCCTACCTACAGACTACAGTACCTACACTTCGCTGTACACTCCACCTCAATTAGGGTACCAGCAGTTGGTAGTGTACTGTCCAGTTGTCAGCCCCCTGTCTCTCTTTTCCTCTCTCTGTTTCTCCGGCTTTTCTTTCTCTTTTATTATTCTTATTTTTCTTACACCGTTAGTATTTCCTGTTGTACCTAATAGTAATATATGTATGCCATCGGCGCTAACATATTGATAGGCCAACATGCCGTGCAGACTTGGATACACTACTGTAAACACTTTACACTTACACTAAAACCAACCATTTGCATCCCATCACCTGTCTCTGTTCCCAACGAGGCAATCAAGCAAGTACCTAGGTATCTAACGTGGAGTTTGATTTCACCATCCACTCTGCCGGAGCTTTGGCTAAAATGACAGGCGAGCGGGCGATCACAGTGCTGGTTTACATTACAGCAGGAAATAAAAGGAAAAGACAACTGGCTGGGGCGAAATAGGAACAGGTTGCCTCTCCCCCCCTCCTCTACACACGCTACCACTGCTACCCAGTATTTTGTCGTGATTTTTTTCTTGGATGAGCTTGTGCCGCTAATGCAAGGCACCGATCCGCCTGTCAGCACGTCACAGCCAATTACCGCGCAGCGTGGTCCCCTAGGCAGGGATCCTCTCAGGGCCCAGGAAACGCAACACGCATTCCCGTTCCTGGCGATCCTGGTCCAGTCCCGGCATTATGCAGGGGTCGGGGTTGCGAGGTTTGTGGGAAGCAGGAAAAAAAATATAGGTAATAAGACGAATTCCACACTAACCATAGTACGGTATTACAACGCAGCACCACCCCCCTCCAAAGAGCTGACCATTACCCAACGTGCTTATTACTTGCTCTCGCGCGTTGGCACTATTTTGTCCGTTAGCTGTTGCGCTGATCTGCGAAAAGAGGCGGCCAGCCAGCCATTCATTCATTCATTCTAGCGTATCCAGTGTAGCGTACACAGCCCGCACTAGCGAATGCCACAAAAGACAAGCTGAGACTGACTGGCTTTTTCCAAGTAAGAGAATAAGGAACACAAGACGGCGACTTGCTTTACTCATTATCTAATGAGAACCAGACTGTAATCAATAGCATGTTGTGAGATGTTATCCTGTCTGACCGATGGGCGCTCATTCCCTCAATGTAAAACGGAGTCGGGGGTGACAAAAAAGAGAAGACTCGACGATCGGCCACGTCGACCGACTAGTGTGAGACTGCGGTGCCATGTGTACATAGTACACAACCTGACCTGACCTGACCAAAACCCCTTTGCGCGGAAACGGAAACCGATCGAACTAGTGTAGGTACACTACTTGGCCTGGTAGTCCGGAGGGCTGATCAATGTACGCTGTTAGAACAGGTCATCACTGCTTCAGGAATTGGTGGTTCATAGGTTCTGCTCGTGTTTCCATTACCTAAGATTGAGATTGTCTACATATTGTAAAACGAAAGAAAAAAGATAATACATGTAATAAGGCCCGAGCTCTGATATAGAGAGGGGTTCTTTCATATGACCCCCCCTTTCTTCTGGTATAGTACACTATGCACACACTTATTATGCAGGTACATACCCAGTAATGACGCCGTATTGAGGCCGTTATGCCGTTAAATGAGAGATTAGCTTTAGCATACACTAAAATATACCAGTAGTATGGTGTGTATAATATGTATAGACTACACACATGTGAAAGAGAAAACCCGTATTTATTTTTATTTACGCAGTGTGGTGTAGCTACATAATGTGGAAAGTCGGGGTAATCATGCAGGACCAACGGAAATGAAAAGAAAAGAAGAAAGAATACCTACATTAGAATATTGTAGTGTAGTGTAGAATGCGGTAAGAAACGAGAAATAAAAGCCTCCCAATCTAACGTTTCTCCGCGCTGTCGCTGTCCGACAGGATCCATCGGCCAGCCAGCCACGGCCAGGCAGGCGAAAACGCGGGAACGTGGGCATGGCATCGCGTTGCAATCGATGCTACCTACCTACCCGTCCACCCATCCATCCATACACCCATTTCTCGGCATCTCTTCAATCGTTCATGTTCATGTTGATACTGTACAACCACCTGCCTTACTTAGCAGTGTAGTGTATGTGCCTAGTCAGTAGTTTGCAAGTGCATGCATAAACCGCGATATGAACTCCAAGGCACAGACAGGCACAGTCAAATATCCCGCGGGCCACGGCAAGATCCATATATTACCCAGTGTACCCTACGTTCGCGTGACACCATCGCTATCGCGATTGATTGATCAATGGATCTGGGTCGTGAACACAACGCCGAGACCCTACCTACATATGTAAGCAGCTCGATCAAGATCAATGAGCAAGCAAGATCCGTAGGAATTGATCTATCCATGGTAAACAACCTCTCTTTTCTTTTCTTTTTATTACAGCTGTCGCCGCCATCACACCTCCATGTGGCATCCTCTCGCCCGCCAACTTGGCTCTGTAACCGGTGTGCCGTATAAGTCTGTATGTAGGCATATATGTATGTATGTCTCATGTATGTCTAGGCCCCAGGAAGAATACGCCCCGATGCTTCCCGCCGGCCAGCCGAACCTTCTATATGTCTTCTGCACGCACCGCATACCCCTCAACTCCGCGCCAGCGAATGCTCTAGACATTGAACTCCGGACTTCGTACTCCATGAACCAAAAGCCTCCTCCACGACCGCTAGCCAATGCCAGCGGTCTTCCTCGCCTGCTTCCGGAGGGACTGGCTCTCGCTTGCGCAATGAGACAGATCGTGTCGGAACAACTCATCCAAACCCCAAGACATGTTCTCCCCCCTTCGACACTAGTGATGTAGTGTAGCTTGACGTGACCAAAATGCCCACCTATCCTAACCCATCTCACTCACCCCGCTCCCCACCCTGCATCCTGCCATTCTGCTTCGAAGTGATCTCGAACATGAACAGGCCCTGCCGGCTCCAGACGGGGCGCTCGTCGTCGTCGATCTCGGCGACGCGGAAGCGCCTGCGCGCCTGCTTCAGGAACTGCATATCCGCGCGACGGCGCTTCTTGAAGCAGAAATAGATGACGGCCTCGGGGCGCAGCGCGAGGAGGTCTGCGAGCGTCGCTTGCAGCAGGGGGAACGCCGGCTCAAAGTACACGCAGTCTGCGGCCAGGATGACGTCCGGCGGGTTCGCGACGATCTCCGCGGGGAGCGGCTCGCCCCTGTGCTTCGTTAGTGGTGGTGGGTTGAGACCTAGACCGCGTCGGAGATCTCTCATGTGCAGCCAACGTAGAACATAACTTCCCCGAATATGGGGAGGTCGTAGTACTCGGTGAGAGGGAAAGGGAATGGTAGATGCGAGGTAACTCACCAGTTCAACAACATGGCCTCGACCCTGCCCTCGAGCTCGTTGAGCGCGATATTATGCCGCATGAGCGAGAACATCTCCATCTGATCGGTGATGCACAGCGGGGCATAGTTTTCCCCGAGGTCGCAGCCGCGAGCGACGGCGAGGCCAACGAGTCCGCCACCTGCGCCGAGTTCTAGTCTATAGTGTGGTGATTCTCGTTAGATTTGTTTATTATCGGTGCATGCAGATGTATATGTATGCGGAGAACATAATAATATCCCAAGCCTCCAATTCAGGTTTCATGTACAGCATGATTTGGAGTAGGATAGTCACTCGTTCACCTCACGAAGTGCAA
Source organism: Xylaria sp. Z50 (assembly GCA_037356035.1). Taxonomy (NCBI): domain Eukaryota; kingdom Fungi; phylum Ascomycota; class Sordariomycetes; order Xylariales; family Xylariaceae; genus Xylaria; species Xylaria sp. Z50. The sequence continues at coordinate 276,958 of JBAWJU010000032.1, forward strand.
GGAGGGGGCAGAGTAAACATCAATTCAGGCAGACGACTTACATCCTCTTGCCCGCCAAACCCTTCGCATGATACCGCAGCATGTATCTCGCAAGCGTCATACCCGCCGGCCAAAGCTGGCCGCCGCACCCGTTCGTCAGATCCTCATGAAGGCGCAGCTTATTGCCAGCAGGCAACAGTCCGTCAAAGTCTGTCTCTGTTGTCCCCGCGGCTTTGTACGCCGGTAGGGGCGTCAAGTCGTCAGCGAGCGCCAGCGGGGAGAACTCGCCCTCTGTGTCTGACGAGTCCGCCGATGACGATGATGATGTCACCGGCACCGCTGTGACGAGCGGGTCCTTGATGTCTACCACTTTTGTCATTGAATAATCGTCTGTATGTCAGATGTAGTAAAAGATATGCCTTGCTAGTAACAAGTCCAGTTCTGTAAATATCCTTTTCGTGGTTTGGTTTGGCGTGGCGGCGGGGTTATAATACCGTCACATCACAGATGTCAAAAGTCTCCCTAGCTAAACTTTGCCTTTCTGTCTTGTCTTAGCTCCGACGATGACGTTTATCTCTCTCTATCTCTCTTAGTAGGTAATTTTTCCCAATTTCGTATATAATTTCTTTGCTAAATCTTCTGCTGTCGTCGTTGGGTAGAGATTGGGAGTGAGTCTGAGGTCTAATCAGCTAGCCCGCTTTCTCATTCGAATTCTAGAACCCTTCCGCCATTTGGCCCCCCTTCCCATTTCGGGCCTATCTGAAAGCTTATCGCCACTCATCGCCGTCGAATCCACTCAGTATCCAAGCCAGGATACCGATGTGAGCGTGCATCAACATTCCCAACTTCACCATGATGTGTAGCGAACAGAGGAGAAATAAAAAATAAATATGTTTATCACATGTATAGACTAGGTAGTAGTGGAATCGCCAAGGGGCCTGCACGACAACCCTTTTCCCGATACGAGTAACCGTCGTCGAAACCGTATGCTCCTATTGGCCGTTCTCTAACATGATCGACCCCATTTCTTGGGAATCATTAGCTAAAACAACAGAACCCTGCCGTGTCATCCGAGTCTGTCGGATGTGTTACTATGTAGACCTCTCACGGGATATTCGACCACTCTGGTTTATCTATAGCATGCATTCAAAAAAATCTCCCCAATCACCCTGAATCGAAACATACATACAGAGTAATAATACATATCAAACTCTACCCTACAACAAGCATATAACGCCTCCCCTATAAGATCGGCCCTGTTTCCGAAAACCACCAAAGTTACACTCACTCACCTCCTAGTTTATATCCTTTTGATCCTCACTTTTGCTCCTCATGCCCCTTTCCATCTGTACCATCTATACCATCCATACCATCCATACCATTCATACCATCTATACCATCTATACCATCTATACCATCTATACCATCTCAAAACCATCAGGAAACACAAACGCAACTATCCACCAACTAATACCTAACAACCTACCTATCCAGTAAGCGAGTAGTTTCCTTCCTACTTATAAACCACGGCGCCACAACCCATCTTACTCTACCTAACTAACAAACAAACAAACGACCAAACACTCTATTATCTTATTCAGCCAGCTCTCACCTCGAAGTGGCACTCTCACGCCCGCAACGAAGGAAGCGCCAAATAAATCCGTTTCACTCACAGCTAAATTTCTATGTCCCATCTCAGCTATTCCAGCGCTTTACAAATCCGAGACATAAACGAGTAGTCGAAACCCGTGCCCGATTCACAGGGATCAGCAAAACGGAATCACTTGAGACGCAGAAAACGGGATTGGGTATATTAGAGCCCTAATCTAGCCATGTGACAACGAATCTACCTCAGGCGGGCAGATATCGCCGTGAGATCGTTCAGTAGTATATCCTACTCAACTCGATGGACGTGCTTATCAAGATCGATATAAGTCCATCAGCCTTATCTGTAGAGAGCCTCGGTACTTTTATTTCGCACACTATTATATCCAACCCTCTAAGTCTGGGGCTCCTCTGCAACATAGTGCAGGTAGGCACCCAGTAACTTGATGCCTTCGATATAGTTGCGCTTATCTAACTTCTCGTTGATCGAGTGTGCGCCGTCTGTGGAGCTACCCATTGGTAGCAAAAGGACATTCTTACCCGTAGCCTGCTCGAAAGTTAAGGTGACGGGGATACTATGTATAATTAGCAACCATTAATCCTTAACATTAGTAAGTAACTGAATAACTCACCTTCCACCCTCACGCGTAAAGTCGGGCTTGACGCCCCATACGCGCTCGGTAGCCTTGCCAGCAGCACGGAAGTTCCAGTGGTTCGGGCTGGCGACCCACCACTTACCAGTGTGCTGGGCGTAGACCTTGAGAGAGTTCTTCGAGTTGAACTTGGCGAAGACCTCCTTGACGTAGCTGTAGACAGCCTCATTGGTCTTGTCGATATCCATGTCGGGAACGGTGCGGATGGAGAACTTGCCGATGACCTTGGCGGGAATGACGGTCTTGGCACCAGGGGCCGAGAAGGCGCCCTCGACACCGTGGACGCTGAGTGATGGATACCGCCAGCGAGCCATCAGGGTAGGCTTCTTATCCTCGTATATGGTTGTCTTGGAACCAAGTGATTCATGTAGTGTCTCCATGGTGAAGGCAATTCCGTCGTATAGGCCCTCCTCATCTGACGTTACGGGTGCTACCTGTTCGTAGATACCGGGGATCTGGATCTTGCCGTGTGTATCAACAAGGCTGCCTAATACACGCACTAAATCTGTCATGGGCTCCTGTGCGGTACCGCCGAAGACACCGCTATGCAAGTCGGCTCCGGGGCCGGCAATCTCAACGCTGTAGTAGTTGCACCCACGCAGACCATATGTCAGGCAAGGCTTCTCGGTGCCTAGCCAATAGTTGTCACTGATACATACGGCATCGGCGTCGGCAAAGTAGCCCTTGCCCTCCTTCTCAATTAGCTCATCAAGGCCTTCAGATCCATACTCTTCCATACCTTCGAAGCACATCAGTAGGTTGACGGGGAAATCAACGCCAGCCTTCTGGTGGGCCTCGATAGCGTTCAGCCAACCGAGCACAGGGCCCTTGTCATCAGTGCTGCCTCGACCGAACATGCGGCCATCTTCGCCGACGGTCAAGGTGAAGGGTTCGGTGGACCAGCCATCGGTCTTCTCGGCGGGCTGGACGTCATAGTGGCCGTAGACCAGAATTGTGCGCTTGCTCTTATCACTGCCGTAACGAGCAAGTACGACGGGAGGGAGGTCGAGTTCGGGCTTATCGGGCTGCTTGCCAAGAGGTCGCAGCTCGACGCTGGCGCCGAGCTTCTTCAGCTCCTCAGCTAGGAACTCGCCCATGCGGACGACGTCAGGACGACGGCTAGCATCGGAAGAGACGGAGGGGATGGCGACGGCCTTGGCGAGACGGTCGATGAAGTGATCGGACAACTTGTCGACCTCGGCGAAATAGCCGTCGAGCTGAGGCGCCATCTTGCGTGCTTGGTGGGCTTGGATGGCGGGGGTTAGATAAGTCCTTCTGGGCGAGACTGCACGATAGCTACGGGGTATGGTGGCCGATATCAAAGATGTACGAGAGAAGGGCCGACGTATTGCTGAGTGATAGGGACTGAAGGTTCGACTGGACCTGCCCTTCAGACACAAGGGGAATGGCGGCAGTGATAATGATGGTGATGTTGTAAGAAGTGGTTGGCGAGCGAGTCGTGTGAGTAGAGTGCGGGGCATTTGGGCATTATATGGGAGGGACAGTGAGACAGGCGGATAGCGAGCGAAGGGACGAGTGAGGGGCAATGGATTACCTAGCGATTGCCCAGTTACGCAGTTGATACCTACTTACTCAAGCTACCCAAGGTTATGTAAGTATGTACCCAAGGCCGAAGGTACTTAGCCAAGGTACATGTAGATACGGGCTCTAATACGGGTAGGATATATTACAGTAGGTATGACGCGAAGGGTGTCGCTAAGCTCATTGGGCCATTGCACCGCATGTCTTGAAGGGCAATAACTGAGATAGGAAACTTGCCTGATCGTGTTGTTCACATGGCAGAAAATACTACCCGCAGCTCCACCCAGCAGGCAGAGCCATCACTAGCCGCCTTGGGCTACTATGTAGTATGCACAACGCCTGCCCGTTGCGGAAGGCAGCCAATGCTCGTCTAACCTTAGGTGGTTCGTCCGGCTGAGTCCACGGGCTGTCCTGTCGTCTACACGACCTTGGATCCACCACTCCGGGTCATATTAGTATAATATACTACACTGCCTACTTACATAGTATGTAAATCTATGGAACTTACTAACAGTTCTTCTAGAAACACAGTGTCGCTTACGAATAAAGGGCGTATGACCTTACCCTAACGTATGCCGAATGCCTTGATTTGTACTCTCTAGATGCTTCAATTAACAGGCTAAAATTAAGATTTGGTGTGACTTAGCTACCGAAAATATTTGGAGACAAACTAAAACGCGTTAAAAGATCATCCATCTGCCCACTCATTTAAAGGGCCATTTACCATACATTACATGGTTCCGTGGGCATGTTGCGAGGCGAGTTGCCCACCTACAACAGAATTCTCTATATCCTGTGTGGACTGGAGCTCTGAGATGTATATAACTCCCCATCTGGGCTATTTTGGACTAGTAAACTACTTATGATTTGATCTCTATTAACACCCTTAAACCGGCCGGCGACAGCAAAGTCTCTAAGAATGCCGCCTAGATATAGCTAGCTTTTAGATTAATACCCTGTGATACGACACAATCTAGTTCTATACACAAGTATCTAACGTCTTCTCATTTACACCGTATCAGTACACAATATACAGGAAGTGCCTCAGTCCTTTCATATGAAATCCTACCTCCCGAGGGCGACAGATCAACTCAAGACACGCCGCACGCCGACTTCTGTCTGCTGGATTCCCAGCGGTATATCTACGGTGAGGCCATCCCTCATCGACTGGGTTATTTCCACTCCTTCTTTGTTGAGCTTGTGGATCTTCATATCCATATCATAAGCTTCCCTGAGTTTCGTCTCGAGCTCGACAAGCGGCTGGCAATCACCCGCGTCTTCCCTGTATCGCTTCATCAAATGTACCGAGCCGAAGCCTCTATCGCCGCCGGGATCCAGGAGCCTGCCGGCGACGAGTTCCTCTCGGCCTAGGATGACGTCTTCCCACGCCTTCAGAAACGAGCGGTTCTTGCTCAAGAACAACTCGGGGCGCATCAGCATCATAAGTGTATGGCGCATCTTGGAATTGGTTAGGTTCGCAAAGACGCTGTATCTCCAGATGACGCGGAGCATGTTGGGAAGCCGTTGCTTCCAAGCCGTTTGAAACAGCTGGTGGTATGTGACATCATCTGGGCTTAGCTGTGGCCACCGCGATAAGAGTGCGATTTTTTGCGGGATGGACCTGGTGTGCTTCATCATGGTATTGAGTGTATAATGGTCCGGCCGCACCCGTTGATCCTGATCAACCAAGTCTAAGAGTTCGTGGCAAAGGCCAAGCTTTTTATGGCTGCCAAGCACATCTATCATCTTGTTGAGTGTCATTTTATCCAGCCATGATGGACCATACAGCGTATCCTGTGCCTGTACTAAACGGTGAATGCTCGTCACCGTATCTACACGACTTTCAACAGTTCGCATTACCGACTGCCTACCAAATTCTTCCAGGATAGGTCGTAGGCGGTGCAGGTCTCGCGACCTCATTTTTCTCATGATATAAGACTTGATCCGCGGGTCTTGAATCATTCCTAAAAACGCGGTCCATGTTTCGGCTCGAAAATAATGGCCCTTTCTATACATTGCGTTTAGAACGCTTTTGAACCCCGAGAGATCGCCGGCCTTGGCTGCGCCATCGAGGAAGGTTTGGAAAGTCTCGGCATCTAGAGGTAGATGATGTAGCTCGGCGTGATAAGAAATAGTTCGAGCTGCGGGTCGAAACATCGCTCCCCGCAGTTGGATGAACTGAAGGGCCATTCTTAACGCACTGGTCGACCACGCCGGTCGCAAGTCTTCCGAAGTGAAAAGTTTCGTGAGGAGATGGATCACAGTCGCTTGGTGATCTAAGCCGACCGGGTAGAGAGACCATTGTAGGTGAGTCGGTACCCGGGCGAAAACCAATTTGGCAACATATTGCTCAAAAGAAGATTTGGTCCAAACATTTGGCCGAGGGATCTCATCGGCTCGCATAGTCAATTGGTACAATCTGTGTCTCGGACTCGAAGTCATCTCAGCAACACCGGTCGCGTGGCCATACACAGTGACTGTTTCATCTTCAGCGACAGACTCCCCGTCGTGGAGCAGTCGAATCGGAAGTTGGCCATGTGCGCTACCATCCCAATGCTCAGGCGATGAGACTTGCAAGGCCTGGTCGAGAACCCTAACCGCCGCAACCTTACCGACGGTCCGAACAAGCTCCAACAGTGATTCGCGAACAGAGACACTGGTACCCGACAGGCTAAGTATAAGAGGCTCGTCCTCGCGAAGGCCCGACTCTACGCGGATCTTGCAATGATGTTTTCGTCCTATCTGAAAGAGATTTGTGTCTAAGTCGGAAAGGGTTGCGCGTGCGTGCGTCGCAGCTCCTTTCCCAATTCCTACTTTAAAATCTAATATCTCGCCGAATTTAGGGGTATGCCGGATCATAAAATCCATTATCGAACGCCAGTCCTCGTTGAGAGGTTTACCGAGAACTTCGCGGGAGTATTCGTGTAGAGCCTGCTTTCTCATGCTGACCACATGTTTGCGCCAACTCATATACGAGGTGCGTCGGCTCGGATATTGGATCGCTCGCTTAATCAAAGGTGAGGCGCGTGAACTTGGCACGCGGGTCTTCATCTTGCGTCTTAATGAGAACCGCCCAAGTGCTGTAATTGAAGGTGTTGAAGTCATCCTAGCCCGGGCTGAGCGTAGTGGCCTCTCTGTTGCCTCATCTTGAGTAGCCCTGTCCTGCCTTTCGCCGATTTTACCTTTTTCGAGGCTCGGGGGATCGAGTCCCCCGGCAGTAGAAGAGGGCTCGGTGGAGGTAGAGAGCCTGCATCGGGCTTGTAATGTGTTGCTGAATGGCAGATGCCGAAACTCCCTAGGACTCAAGGAGAGCCCTCGAACAAGACTAATGCAAGGCTGGGCTCTCCATAGCAGTTTGACTCCCAGGGACATGAGTTGTGAAAAGGGTCGTCATGCCAATCGATTGTGTATATGCGGTGGTAACGGGACCGGCTTGGGGATTCAGGTAATTGCGCGGAGAGGTTCGATTTGCGGGCAACTTTTCGATAAGAGCTCCTATCGTCGGATCGATCTGTTTAATATGTACGCTAGGTACCTAAGGCTAGATCGCCTAGTCCTATTTGGAACCTTTCTTATTTTCTATGTGTGGGTCGGTCAAAAAAAAAAAAAAAAAAAACACTCAGCCCAACAACTCTCGGCTGTCACCAGCTGAACTATTATCTTACGCCACCTGAGGCCTAATCCCGTGGTCTCAGAATATACCCAAGATATCGTTACTTACTATCGACGATTATAAACTTTGGGATTCATTCATCGTGACTATGCGTAAAGAGTCTGGACCATGCTATTCACGAGGCATACTTCTGTAACCTGAAACCGATCACTCAACATAAAAGTTGGACAGACCGGTATGCATTTATTCCAGCTGATGCGACTAGACACTGACAGACTAAGAAAAACTGTAGAAAAAGCTCGAGCGATCTTTCTTTCAAGACTGACAGTACAGACCCAAGATCAGGGGTGTGCAAGCTGAGCTCGAGCTAACTAGGCCACTCACTCTCTAAGGAAAGGTCCCTATTGTACAAGAGGGTGTCCTCGCTCCAAGATGCGCTGCCCAACCCCATATGGTATGATCAAGGTTCTGCTTATCGTCACCCAAGGAGATCCTCGCCTTCGCTTGGGTATCCTCGGCACCTATACCCTTCCATTGACATCCCTACATGTCCCAAGCAAGAAAAGACTCCTTCGTCGACATCGGCATTGTCACATCTAAACATTCAGGACGACGTGTTTTTAACTCTCCCAAAGCGCTGACGAGATGCTGTAACAAATCTAGTTTTGACCCCACCTCGAGGAACTCATTGCAACAGCCGAATCAATCTTTCGACCCAGATGACGCCTCAGGCTTCTTCTCTTCCGAGGCCTCTTTGGCACTCTCGTTAGCGGCACCCTCCTGTTTTGTCGATTCGTCATTTGCTGTCTTAGGGGACTCTTGTTGTTTCTTTGCGCGCGGGGGAGGTGAGGGGGCTCTCGGTGGAGGCTCGGTATCGTCCGCATTTTCCTTGGAGACCTGACTTGCTAGATCTTTATCTTCTTCTGAGTTGTCGAACATTTCGGCATCGTCTGAATCCGTGAGCACTTCAGTTCCATCTCCGAGGAATATAATGCGGCCCTTATACCCACCGAGGCCAAAGTTCCTAGATTTGTTTTCCACGTCAACGTCATAACCGCTGTCGCTGTCATCATAGTTGTGATGAACGCCAGGTCCCCGGAATTCCGCTGAGGCACCGCAAGTCAGTTGGTTCCAGGAGACCCGGGCTCTAAGATGGCATACCGTATTCGGGAGGGGCGCAGGGGCCGTCGCCTTTGGCTACTCGGCTAGCCACCTCTTCATACCATTCCTCCTTGGTCTTGCCTCTTAGGAAACCTATAATGACCATAGTCATATTGTCGCACCCCACTCCACCAGTTTCTGAGTTAGAAGCTAGACAATTATCCATCATATTCTCGCAAATCTTATCTAGTTCTTGTTTCGCGGCGATGCCTCTACGCACAAACTCAACAACAGCTTGTGAAGATTGGCAATCCCAAATGCCTAGTACTTGTTAGTCTAGTCTTGAAAAAAAAAATCAAAAAAAAAAAAACGTCACATTACGAGCAGGTGGGTAACTCACCGTCACATGCAATAACCAAGAATTCATCGTCGTCGCTGAGCTCGTGCACAACGACGTCGGGGTAAGCCGTCACAATCTGTTGTTCTGGTGCAAGCTCAGCGCTCTTCTTGAATTCAAAGTCTCCAATGGCGCGAGAGAGGGCGAGGTTGCCATTAACTCGACCGAAATCGACAAAACCACCAGCGGCAGTAATCCGAGCCTTTTCGCCTGCGGGGAGTAGTTCACGTGAGCATACTATCTCGCAACTAAGAATAGTAAGACCAACCTTCGTTCTGCGGCTTATGATCAAAGGAGAGGGGTTTAGCTCGTCCCTTAACTCCCAATACACTTCTTGAGTCTCCGGCATTTGCCTGGGAGAATCTAGTTAGCTATTTGCACAGGCAGCTTTCAGGTTTTTTTTGAGGTTACCACGAACAATGAAGATCTTGTCAGCAGTAATTAATCCACAGCAGGCAGTGCATCCAGACACTTCTTCCTCGTATAGGGGATCTGGATGGATGTTAGCAGGGTTGCTAACACGATATAATATCAACGTTGGCGAGGGTGCATACCACTCAATATCGCTCGGTCGGTGGCGAGAAAGCAATCTTTGAGTGACTGCTCGTAATTGCCCTGCTTGAAAGTATCCTGTTTAACTAGAATATCGGGTATGCGCTTGCCAGCAAACTGAGCAACCTTGTCTCCACCATGACCATCAAAGACGCCAAAGAATGATAATCGTGAAGGATGTGTTTTATTGTCATCGCCTTTAGGAGTTAGGAGATCGAGAACGGTGCAATGAGCGTCCTCCATGCTAATACGCCATCCCTGCATGGCCGAGACGCCATACAGTAGCCGATCATCCTCGCCCTTATCCGAAGTCTAGCCATATAAAAAGCAGGTTAGTGATAGATGACATAGACAGCGGCGGCTCGGTAATCGGGAAGGTGACAAAGCAGGATTAAGTAGAGGCAATACGATGAGGTCATCAGGCACGCGCGCAGAGCACAAGTTTGATGACAGGGCATGGGAGCGGCGCAATTGATATAGGGGGATTCAAAAGATGAAGTATATACCTTGTCGACAACGGGCTCTGAGAGCGTTTGACCCATGACGACAGAAGACGCTGAGATCGGGGGTGGTAGTCAAGAGGAGTGGTAGGTCGAGATGGGCGTCGACGGGCTGAAGGAGGGGCACAGATTGGTCGTCGTTGGGTTGTCGACAGGAGGGATGTCACCAGACGACTCGTATGGCTCAATAGAACACGGTAGGAAATACCTAATTAGGCACTCTCTGTGTTTTATAGGCGCCGGGGAATTGCGCGAAAGATAACCGAGAGCCAAGTTGGTGTCGGAGGGAAAGGTAGAGGAGAGACAAGTTTGTATCGCGCCAAAGAATCGAACCAGACGGTTGAGCGACTACTGCACGAGACTAGCAGAACTAGGACCGGGGGGTGGGATCGTCAGTACTAGAAAGAAATAGAAACCAACAAAAATAATAGCAATTGTTGTTTTCGATGCTATTGTTATCTTACCCTACTGTAGGGAGAAGAGAAAAAAAGAAGGCAGCAGACCAGATCAGGTAGTAGGTAGAGAGGTAGTTGGTAGGATCGGGTAGGCAGGAAGACTAGACAGGAACAAAAAAGACAAGACAGACGGTCAAAGACGACGGCAGTAAGTCGGCAGGTAGGTAGGCAGACAGGTAGGCAGGGAGGTAGGTAAGGTAGACAGGGTGATGGGTGATGGTTCATGAATGGTGGTGGTGGTGGTGGTGGTGGTGGTGATATGGCTGCGGCAGGTGGGCAGCAGTAGTAAGGGTGGGCTGTAGGCCGGTTCGAGGACAGGACTGGTCAGTTCACTTCATTCAGTCAGTCAGTGAGGGAAGACGAAGGCGGGGTTGTGAGGGCAGTGTCAAGGGTACAGGGCAAAAGATGTGGGCAAATGCCAAATGACCTGGACAAAAAAAAATGGCATTAATGGATTACCCTCCTGGGTACATTCTCACTAACGTACGTATTTTGTACATGTAATACTTACGGTACATACGCGCACACCCACGCTTGATTACGGCTTGAGTTACGCGTGCAAGTACTCCTTGTTAGTGTGTACTTGTCTGGGCTGATTACCTAACCAGGAAGACTGAAAGAATTGGAGACACCAGGGCACAAATGGCCTAGTTGCATGCCTGAGATCGTCAAGTCCCCCTCCTCCGGTGTTGTGCACTAAGTAGATTGTGCACTAGTGCACACAGATAACCGATATAGTACTCGACTACCTAGGTAACTACCAGGTATGTATATGTCGCTTGCGTGTGCAAGAGTATGTAAGTATATAGAACACGAATAAGAATGAATGAGGCAAAACTATATAGAGGCTACTAGGCAATCTTAACATTTGTGTGTGAGGAAAGGACTTGAGCACTGTTAGCCCACTGTGCAAGTCGACATAGGTAAATAGAGGTTGCACAGAGTAAAGGATGAATCAGAAGAAACAATGGGTGCAGTAGTGTACGTGTCAGGGTCCCTCTCAAAGCACAAAGGGGAGTGAGTGAGTGAGTGGGTGCATGTGGCCAGGAAAAAAAAAAAAGAGACTTATGTACTTAGTCACGTAGTTAGACCCAATCCCTTATCAAGCATGCTAAATATACAGATGAAATGGGGTTCAAGGATGAGGCCCAATTCCTGAAAGCCAGTTGTGAATTGCGGACTATATTTGGGGTAGTCTTTGGGCCTCTCAAGACTACCATAGCTGAGTCCTGCTGAGGTATGCTAGGACCTAACATGGAATACGACCAAGAAGGCCATAAATAGCTGTTACTTACCAGGACAACTTATCCGAAACAGATTCGGTGATACTTACTGGTGCAGATCTACATGCCTTATGTACGTTGAATAAAGGTGAGTGAGTATCAGGTAATCAATCGGCCTGTGATCAAAATAGTCACCGAAGTACCAAGCACATAAACATATACAGAGTGGCAATGTGGCTGATGTTTGTACCGACTGGTATACTTTATGGCGCAATCATCAGCTCAGCCTATCATAAATACTTTGTATCAATGTACATTAGGTAAAATGATTTGATGGGGTACTTGTATACGGAGTATCTACACATTACTACATCAAAGGCAACCTTGCAATGTAGTAGCCGTTTGCGTATGTGATTACATACTGTCCATTGCATTATAACAAAGGTGTATAATAAAGGTGTATACAGCTATCAAGAATCACTATTTTCTCTCTTGGGACATATCAATTGTTGAGACGAGCATACTCACTTATATACTCCTAACATATTTAGACTCACAGAAACCGTTACAAACGTATCGGTACCTAACCCAGGTACTCTCTACCTACACTACTGTTGGCAGGTCCTATTGATAAGTACACATAGGTAAATACACTTCACGATTGTTTGCCCATCAACTTGGACATTGCATATTAAAATGTTCTTTATTATTTTGCTTCATCATCATCCTAATAAGCATCGAGAAACTCTCGGGAGCAACCCCGAGCCTATCGATGCGACGCAGAATACTGCATCAAGTCAGGCGATCCCTGCAAGACAAGAATGTTTGCCGTTAGCCCTGCATTGGTTTACTGCACACGTTACCCATCGTTGCTAAGAAGCAGTAAGTAGTCCAGGGACTGCCAAAAGACCCCTCATCCGTGCGGTATCCCAGGAATAGAAGCCAAATGGTTCATCACGCTGCATGGTACCGAGCCGCCGAAGGAGGTCGGACGTTGAAAGACCCGAAGCGGTGAGCTATCGACAGGAGATGCAAACTCCTGTGGGCTGGCCGTGTCCAGGCCGAGCCGGCCATGCCGATGCCATTTATCATTTATCCTAGACCGGACACTGGTACACAGACTCTATCTAGGCAATCTAGAGTTGCGGCTTTCTATCATCCCGTAACGCAGACCACCACGTTTGCCCAGGATCACAAATCTAACATCTACGCTTCCCCCCCTGCAATGACCAGGCAACACTGCGCGGAGTGACACCCCTGATTCCCTCCCTTCACACATTAATCCTCGACCCGCTTACATACCATTGTTTTATAATCGGGTGCATACGTGGTATGATTTAATGGCTACAATTCAACGAGCTGCATACGCTTCCAGAGGCGTGAATTCAAACCTAAACTTGCTAGCCAAGTACAATAAGATTGGGTATAACAAACAGTCCGGCCCCATACTTGATGACTTCGCATCTCAGATATAAACGGGAAAACTACCATCACTCCCTGCTCCATCCCATCCAAATATAATCGACTCAGGTGGCGGTATGTCCTCCCAGGCATCCTCGTCGTCGTCATCATCCGCCTGTCCGCTCCGCACACTCTTGTTACTACGCAAGGTCTTGACGCTTCGCTTCGATAGAGTACTCTTAAGCCCTCTTGATTCGTTCGGGTGATTAGCCAATGGTAATCTGCTTATCCGTGATGGTGTCTCTGGCAAAGGCCTAACCCTTGGCGGAGCGCATTCAGTGTGAGGTGATGGCGTATGTGACATCATAGCTCGAAACTCGATAAGCGCTTTTTGTTCTCGGATGCGGCTTAGGCGTAAGCGTTCCTCCCGAGAAGATCGCCCCTTGCTTCGAGAATGTGACAATGGCGATTGTGAGAGTGACGATATAGAGCCGCGGATTCGGCTCAACCTACGCGAGGGGCTTGCTCTTTTCTTTCCTTTACTCATAGGCGTTATTGGGGGATCAACCTTGGTAGGTAGTTGGAAAGGCGGAAGCTGAGATTGCCTGTTTTTGTTTTGGCTCTGGAATACATCAGCTGTGCCTGCCAAACCCGAGGTTGCACTTGGTATAGGCCATCGGCTAGGGGACAAGAGCCCTTCATTTCTGATGTCAGTATTCCAGTTTTCATTCTGACCCTGTCCTGTTTGGATGGGATCTCTATACGTGATGCCCAGAGAATTCCTCTCTGTAGGACCCCATGGCTTATAATCACTTCGAACTATGTCTTGCTCTTTGAGAGTAGCGGGTTGTCCTGGGTCCTCTCGAGGAGCATATGCTGGCCCCGGCACCGTGTCCTTTTCCAGTCCAAAGTTTCGTTGAGACTTAGTGAGCGACCCTCCGCCAAAGAATGCTGTAGAGCCATCCGTTCTTCTACTCATTTGTCTCGTGTCACCTGGCCTACCGGATATATGAATGACAGTCGGCTTTGCAACGACGTTTGCACTCGCCGTAGTTGCTTCCTCAGTAACTCCAGACGTGAGAATACTTGTACAAGTGGTTACGTCTGTCGACGCACTATGGTGACTATTTCGTTTTGTATCCCTCAACTTAGACACGCTCATTCGTTTCCAAGCTTTGGAAAGCCTGTTTTGGGCTCCACGCAGGCTAATACTTGTGTTTCGTTGATGACCCGATCTTCGCTGCTCTATAGAACCGATGGCGGGCTGTGTTTCGTCATCAGAAACATAGTCATACTTTCCTGCCGCCTTATAGGCAATCTCCGGGGTTGGCTGTATGCTGGAAGGCTCGGCTTTTCCTGGGACTTCAAGCGTAGCCTTCTTCTCAGGTGCATTCCCTCCTAGCCCTCCTAGCCTCCGTCTTTGTACAAACAAATCTTCGGTATTGTCCACTTCTCGACTGATAGTGGTATCAGAGAGCAAACTAACTTCATCCGTGCCTGTGGGGGACGGCCGAGTACGCCGACCAGCCAACCAAGAATCCCTCGTCTCAACAATAGTTTTACCTGGATGTGCCGGCTTAGTCACCTTTGAATATGCAGTCATGGCGTGTGGAGGAACATGGTCTGTCTCTGTGCTCGGATTCGATGTTGTCTGCGACGTTTGAAGTTTAGAAGAAGTCGCTGCTGGATAACCGCCCGCACGCATGTATGGCCCCTGTGGCCCTGCATCCACCATCTTCCGTATTTCATCCAACGTTGGATCCATAAATCCGTTTGCCACAAAGGTGCCTGGCACTGGCCCCGATACCTCTGAGAAGTCAAGCTTTCTTGGCTGGTGCCGCCGTTTCCGCACTATGAAGACGGATAGGATGATAGCAACCGCAATGAGCAAGACCGGGATTATAAGAAGCCAGTACAGGTCTCTACGCGAGTCGTCTCCTCCTTTGGTAGGGTTCTTCACGGGGGGAAGTTCATTCGTACCGATCATTTTGTTGACGTGGATGTTCAAGCCCTTTGCCTCCTTCTCTTTCGTAGGCCCTTGGGTAGCATTGAAGGTAACCCGAATCTCATTAGCAAAATCCGGGTTCAAAGGCTTGGGCACTGTTCCGGAGAGAATCTTAGACGAGTCATCAAACTGAATCCACGAATAATCGGGCTGCGTCTCGACCGTTAATTGCGTGTCCTGGGGAGCGGAAAGGAACTTGTTAAGATCCAACGAGAAGTCGTCTCCTGCTGACACATTGAGACCAGGAAGATCAGATACGAAGATTGACGTGTCCAGTTTTACTGCCAGAGTAATGTTTAAAGCGTCCGAAAAATTATCCATTACCACAATTGTGATATTGGTCGGTTGTGCTCCCGACTCTGGTGTCCCGCTGACCTTCCACGATTTCTCATCGAACGAGAGCCAGCCTGGCAGCCCATGCGCCTTGATAGTAGAAACATCTTTCGCCTCTAGTGGGATTTTATCTAACTTTAAGATATTGGGCAGACCCGTATACTCAAACTGTTTACCCCTTGTTGCGTTTAGTTCGATGATAGGTTCTTCGGCCGTGAGTTCGTGAGTGCCCACGGCAATTGAGAAGTCGACAGCAGCCGATGCGAATCCGATAACGTCCGAAGCTACAAGCCGGAAGTCAAACCTCTGAGGCGGCTGTGCAAGAGACTCGGAGCCCGGCGTTTTACCAGAGAAGGCAAGTTTTTCGGCATCGAATTCAATCCATGATGGGAGGGGAGAGTTGTTGCCGGATACTGCGTAGTAGCTCAGTTGTAGTTCTGGTACATTCATGGCTCCGTCTTTCTCCTTCTTTACATCCTGAAGCGTGATTCTTCCGCCGTGGGCTCTGCCCTGGCCATTTCCGTTCCCCGCGATATCGACACCGAAGGTGTTCGGATCGAACTCGAACTCGAACTCGCTTGCTGGGCGAAGGAGTATAGATGCGGGTGCGGAGTACGGACCAAACTTCTTGATTTGATCTAAAAGTGGCTTCCGCACGACTGGCCCCTGACTGCGCGATACAACGAGTGTTGCGTTCGCCGTTGTCGAGCCCGTGCTGTCGCTTGCTATGAGCGTAATTACAACGCCAACTAGTGTCTCTCCCGGGGGTATCGAGGCTTCGTCAGGAGTACCCGAAATCACCCGCGACGCGCTATCGAGCGAGAGCCACGAGGGCGAACCGCCGGCTAGCGCGTAGCTCATCTCTTCGTCGGACGAGAATGTCAGTGGCGAGAAGGCGAAAGAGAATGGCTCCAATACCCGCGCCACGGGCGGCAGTTGCGAATTTAACGGGAAGTACGATATCGGCGTGCTCGCTACGGGAACAGTGAGGCTTAATAGTAGGATCGCGAGTTGAACGGCGAGGAACCCTTGTAAGTGTCGGCGTGAACTCATGATGACCATGTCGCGACGGGGACTCGCCCGCCGCCGCGTCACAGTCATTGCGAAAGAGAACCTCGACTACAACGACGGCGATTCCGATATATTTTTTGGTGAGAATCTAAACTTCACTAATCGTTTGTTCGTGGAGAGCTTCTGAATTCGTGACAAGGTCTCGTGCGCTGGCTTATTCGTCTTCGCATACCAACTAAGTGCTATCTTCCGCATGCGTATTGTATCTGCGTCCGTTGGACTGTCTACACTTGGCCGAGGAAAGATTATCTCGAACGGAAAGCTTCACGCGCGATGGGGAGCACTAGTTTGGGGTGCGCTTGAGCGCGACAACCCCGAGAAGCTTGAACCACCTTCCATCCCTTCCATCTGTCTTTCCGTGACGCACCGCGCTATTCGCATGCTAGAGGCTCGCATTGCAACTCCCAGAAATGCAATGTAGTAGTAGGGGAAGCCACAGCGGGAAAATCAAGACCCCCAATCCAATCCGCCTTACCCATTTCTGAGCGTTTCTCGACGCGACTGGCACGCATTTATTCCAGATCAGGCAAAGAGGTCTCAGTTCCATGGTGCTAATTGCCATTATCGCTGCTCCAATTTTGCTCCAATATATGGCAGACTGCGCTTTTTGCGCTGGAATTTGGATTGGGTAATGGGTCGGCAAATGTCTTAGCTGCGCGCTGCCATTGATTGATGTTGACATTCCGGGCTGCGCTTAAAGAGGGATGAGGCGCCGCGGCCAAACGTCGTAAATAGTTGGGAGCGAATGCCCTTCGCCCAAATTAATCCAGTTAATGGGATGACTCTTATCCCATGAGGGAACAACCATGTGGCAAGGTATTTATTCATTCTTGCCAGAATGAGTGAATGTGGTTTGGTTTATAGGTTTTTTATCAATAACCCGTGCCTCTTTGAACACCCCGCCATTCCACAGTCGTTGATTAAACCCTGGATCCCTACACCAAACAACTAACTAGCTGGTTAACCACTTACTTGTCAATTAAGATGTACGGAGTAGAGAGGTCGAATACCAAACTTCCCTGCCCCTACCGCCATTTTCACGCTAAGCTGGACGGACCCGAGCGGGTGGCATAACGGGGCGTTTTGTGCAACCGAGAAATCACCAGACGCCCGGTTAGCTCAATCGGTAGAGCGTGAGACTCTTAATCTCAAGGTTGCGGGTGAGTTCAAGTACCATCTCGAAGAAAAAAAGATTGAAAATATACTAACAGCAGCGATTAGGTTCGACCCCCGCATCGGGCTCAATTCCTGATGCCTCCCAGGTTAACTGGGAGTAGCAACCCAATTTTTTTCCTTTTGCTTTTTCCTCTTGCTCTCTTTGATAAAAGTGTCTGTCTATATACCTGCTTTCTCTTCTTGAATAGGACCAAGTCCTTTCGTAAACTGTATTTGAGTCGGCCTCGATGTTATTATTCACCCGCGGATTATATGGTTTTTCTGCCAAGTAACGTGACTTCAACAATTCCTTGGTTCCCCGCGACGATTATCACACCGGAGAAAAAGAAATGCATACTCTCTATCTATCTCTGTACTTTAGTTATCGAATGAGTGTTCTCTTATAACACTCATCACGCCTGCGTGTTCGGCCATTCTCGAGTATAATCTGCAAAACCGCGTGATAGCGCGGCAGTTTTTCGAATCCATGTCCCTCCCTCCACCTTAACCGAGCGGTTTGAAACAATGGTGAAAATAAGGGCCGGTTGGCTGATTGTCTAGCTTCATCGGTATCGTGCGCTAGGTGCCCGTATCTTACTCTTGTGAACTCATCGCCCTCATATTCTGTGTCCATGAATCAGACAGTGGAATATCGCTGGGGCATATTATACAAGTGACACAGCGCGTTTAGTTGAGTATATCTCGATAGAAATAACTAACTACCCAGCATATTCTTTCCAGCACAAAGGCCAAAAAAAGGAATGAATAATGTATCCCATTAATTTAACAAGGCAAAGCTCCCGTCGCGGATGTCATCCATCCTGAGTCCCGACTCGGGCACAATATCCGGTAATAACTCCCCAACTCCTTGCTTCGCTCGCAAATACCCATACACATACAACTACAGCCCCTAACATACCCCCCCTTGCCCCTACGACCCCAAGAACGGCAACTCCCTAGGCCGCCCCCAGACATCGCACGGCAGGAAGCGCCACGCGCCCTCGTGCCTAGGCGAGAGCTTGTCGGCGACAGCGTGGACGGCTGGGACGGACAGGCGGGGCCAGTCGCCTTTGTTGCCGCCGCCGACGCCGCCCGCGGCGCTCCCAAAGCCCTTGCTCGCGCGCCGCGAGCCCCGCGACGACACCGACGACAGGGACAGCGAGGACGGCGTCCGCGAGAGCGCGGGCGACGGCAGCGCCGAGAAGCACGAGGAAGCGGCCGAATACGACGTCGCCGTCGCGTCGCGCAGCCGCACGATCATCGGCGGCACGACGAAGTGGTCGATGGCGGCCGCCGCCTGCGCCTCCGCGGATGCGTAGATCTGCGTCAGCTTGTTCGCGCGGTCGTCTGCCTCGAGGAGGGCGCGGGCGCGGGCTAGTTTGTCTTTCGCTTCTGTGTCGATGACGTCTAGATTCCTGCCGCTTAGCTCCGCGTCGCTTGTTCTTGCTTTGTTGTTCTCGCTGATGCTGCTGCTGGTTTTATGCTGTTGTGGCCGCGCGGTGCTGGTGGACGGGAATAGAGATAGCGATGCGCTGGGCGGGGAGTGTGCGGGGGGCGAAGACGAAGTCGTGGATGCCGAGGCGCATGAGAATGTCGACGATGAAGGCGATGCGGGCGGGGATGTGGACGGCGGCGTGCTGAGCCCTGCGGTGTGAGACGCTGTCCTCGTGATCGTGACCATGGGCAGGGGCAGCGGAGCCGGGATATCTTCGTTTCGTTTCGTCGTCGTCGGCGCCGCGGGTGAGATCCCGGAGCATAGCTCCCGCATCGACGCCAAGACCCCGACCTGTCTCGTGAGATGGGGCACGAGCGAATCCGCGAGGGCAACGAGGAGCCCCTCCAGCGTCGTCGCGTTGTATGCCTGCGGATCCTTGTGCGTGGCCGATGCGTACGCGTAGACGCGGTGCAAGAGGAAGGAGATGGTCTCTTCATCCTCGGCGTCCCCATCTTTCTCCTTCCCCTTGATCGTCGCCGTCGGGGTTATATCCCGATCCAAATGGAAAGGAGCAGCGGATGGTCCTGGACTATTACTTGCCAACGCCAACGTGCCCCCCCGCACGCCCAAGGCGGCCTCGAAACCGGGGAGCATCGTGTTCTCCTTCAGGTGGTGGTGGTCTAGCAGCCACGTGCTCCAGCTCTGCGTCAGGAACAGCAGGTCCGCTATGTCCTGGCTCTCCCGCACGTGCGGGGCCTGCAGATATATCGAGTTGAGACCGCGCAGCATGGCGTTGTGGATGTGTGCGATCTCGTTGGCGATGTGGAGGGCCGGGTGTGTGATCTACATGGTCTTTCGTCAGCTGCCTGGTCAGGTACGTATATCGGCTCATCTCTATGGCATGTCCAAACTCGATGATGGTTTGGAGGTTGAATGGCAGCAGTATTAAAAAGCAAGGAATAGGCACGTAGGGGCTCGAAGAGATGGAGGCATAGACAGGTAAGTCCCCCCCCTTCACCCCTAAAAGAAAATCGATACCCCAAGACTCGGTAACGAAACATGAAAATACGCACATGTTGTGTTTTCGACGGCACCTCGATCAGTGGCCAGGGCTGATCAGCCCAAGGCTTCAACACCCCAATCTCGCCCTTAGCCTTCCCATCCTGGTTCCCAGCAGCCTTATTCCCACTCCCACTCCCACTTGCCTGCCTGTAACCTCCAGAAGAGGCAGCACGAGGAGAAGGCGGCTTAACAGCGAGCAGACCGCGGTCGGCGGGCCTCGCTTTTATTAGCGACACCATGGTGATCGCCAGTTCAATCCGTCAGCAGAGCTGACAAAGGAGAGATCGACCAACAGGTAACCTGAACGGGTATAGCAATGTACGCACACGCAAAAGCGGTATGTAACGATGGGAAGAGCAGCAGAATAAAAAAAAAAAAAACTACCCAACCGACAGATCTCTACCAAGAACAATCATGCGAAGGGACGATGAGATATATCACCGGACGCCCGAACGAAAAAAATTGGGATCGGGGCAAATCCCTCGCTCCCTACCTTCCCCCCCTGGCCTACTACGGGTTTTTGTCAATCTATCTATCTATCTTTCTATCTTTAGGTCCAATTTCCACGGCTAGGGCTATGGAAGGCTCGGCATCGTGCAGACAGAATCCAGAATAGATAGATTACATACATCCACAATGGTGTACCTCAAAAAACCAACCTAACCTAACGTGCCCCTCATGCTCATGCACCCAAGACCTGACCATTCATTCCATGCAGTAACGTGGGACGCCGCATAAATCCCCGTCTTGAATAGGAAAAACATCAACAGCAGCAAAAGTACCTACTATACGACAGCGCAACAAAAAAAAGGGGACCATTGGCCGAAAGGAGGGTCTAGAGCCAATATTTCCACGGACATGTTTCCCAAGTGCGAATTCCCTCTCGTCTCGAGAGATAAAAAGTGCGGGAGTAACTGGCACGCAGACTCCAGGCTAAACCTTTTTTTCCCTTTACCAGGGGAGCGGAAGGAACCGACTAGTCGAGAATATCCCTTCGTTCGAAGATAGAGCTAGAGATAGATGCCTAGTGTAGATTATTGAGTCGCAACCAACCTCCTCCTTCCCTTCCCCCTCACTCCATGCAGGAACCCCAGTACCGAGATCGATAGATAGGGATGAGAGGGAGAGAGAGAAAAAAAAAAAAAAAGGTCCTAACGAGATAGCCGGCCCAGGGAGCCGAGCGGCAACAACAACATGATACGATCGTACGGCGCCCTCACCGATTGCAGAGAGCTGAATAACCTACAGTCCCTGCGGTGGTAGCAGTGTAGGTATCCTTTGCGTTTACGACGTGGGGGGATTCTCAGGCACGTAAGCACAGTAGGTACCTAGGTAAGGGTAAGGTAGTCTGCGGCGGAACCAACGAAGAACGCTCGCTAATAAGCGACGCCACATCGCGAGGCTGCAAAGCTAGACGAGGAAAACATAACATGTATGGGTGAGATAGATAACGAGGCAGGCTAGATTCCCTTGGAAGCCCTGCTCACCTGCATATTCGGTAGGTAAAATAGCCTTGGGTGGTGTGGCGTAGGGTTGCGTTTGGAGAGGGGGGAAAGGGGACGGGGGGCTAAGATTCCCACCAGCGAACGGACAGCGAAAAAAAAGACCTCTTTTTTTTTCAACGCTGCCTAACTACGTCTGTAAGCATGGCTAGTCAATTCTTCGCTTCACAGCTGTCGATCGGCACGCTAAACTGGAGCCTCACTTCAATAGCCGCCTCTTTCAGGTTTAAACCGTTGCGGCTGAGCCGCTTATACCCTTGCACAAGGGAAATTTGCGAGCCGAGAGACGCTTTTCCAACCACGACCCGACGAACACGTGTGGTAATACAGCATTGTTCTCGACCCAGCTGTCCACAGGCAGCCTAACGGATAACGGCCGCTGGGCGTGAGCAATGGGCAGGTGCTGTATGCAAGCGGATATTGGCCTCTCTCGTAGCGTCGTCGTGTGTAAATACCAAGAAGTAATAAATGTATGCGTGTGTGTGTGTGCACGTTACACGCCGAAACGACGAAAGCGTGGTCGGCTTCCCCAAGATTATCGATAGATAACGTAAGATGAAGCTAAGTATTGCCCTTTTCTCTCTCGCGATAATCTGGGCTGCCACATACCTATATGCATCATGATCCTGTTTAAGGGTATCCCGAAAAAAAATGGAACCTTCTGCCTCTGTCACCTCTTGCATGCCATTTGCCCCCATTACCGCGACAAAAAAAATTAGAAAAAAAAAGCGAGCCGTGGCCCTTGGGGGCCGTTATCACGGAATTCCGTCCTCCTTGGTGCCTTTGGCACCACCACCACCACCGCTCTGGTCGACTCCTTGCCAACCCGAGTCCCACCCCTCATGATGATCCACAGCGCTAATTGCCTCGCCATTCTCAGCCATCCCTTTGATATCGCTCCAATATTCCAATCTGCGGACTTCCTCGTCGGCATGCCTAATAGCGCCAGCTAGATTTTCAGCCTTGGCCGTTTCTGTTGATTTTCCTTTACCCGCCTTGCTCGTCACATCATCATGCAATTGTGTAAGCCGTGCGAGCAGTGTTTGTCGAGAGGTCTGGAAGACAAACATGGCCATGATCTCGTGCATGTGGTCCTGTAGGTGTAGCAAGTCGTCCGTACAGCTGTTAATGTAGCTTTCAACCGCTTCGAGTTTCTCCCGATCAATGCGTAATCGTCTCAGAGCAGCCATCAAATCTTCAGTAGTTTTGACCTCGAGAGAGACAGGGATGCTATCTGTCTCTCCCCTTGACCTCTCCCGCGACCTCCGAGAGCCCCCCTGTGATCTCCTGGATAGTCGGTCCGTGCTACGTCTTTCCACTTCATGCACAGTCGCAAAAGGACTCGGCTCTGGTGGCTTAGCTAAGACGGTGAAGTAGGCTGGGTTCATAGCATGCTCGTCCATGGCCTGATATCCTGTGCTTATCTTTATCCGTCTTCTAATCCATGCTCTTCTCCGGACAAACGAGTTGTACCATTTTGGCGAGTGCCACGAGAACTTGGAGAACATGAATGAGTATTCCCAGCCATCGCCATCAGCTTCAATCTGGTCGTCATGATTTATACGCCATTCGGGCCAAGCCCATTGCCAGCTCGGATCGGGAACCTGGGCTGTGTGTATGTCGGTCGGGCTGGGCTTATGGGCAAAATTGGTCCATGCAGGGGGGTCCAGGTTCCCCAATGCCGCTGAAGAGAAGAGGGGGATGCCACATAGGAACCCGCCACGCTGATTCTCATAGAGTATGTCGATTTCGGTCTCGGGCTCTTTTGGCGAAGATTGGTGACTTCTAGGCTCTTGACTACCCGTGCCGACTTGACTCGACCGCCTCTGAGTATTACTATCTTGAGTTATGCCTGAGCTTCCTTCTGGACTCGTGGATTCAACGTCATCATCATCAGGATGTTCGCTTATTCGTGGAATGCGAGAAGGACCGGACTCTGACTCTCTATTATTCGATAGCTTCCCGTGTTCGCTAGCGTTCTGGGTCAACGGCGCCCGGGATTCGGAACGAGCGAGGGATTCGTTAGAAGCAGGCTGGTTCGTGATCTGATTCGATTGACTCGACTGGGTTGACGGTACGCTTGAAGGCCGAGAATTTATGGATTCATCGTGGTCGACAAGGCCAATCTCGTGGTCGATCTCTTTATCGGTGAGCGGGGGCACGCGACGGGAACTGCGCGCTCTACGATTGTGCACTTTATGACTGGACATGGCTAGGAGGTAGGTAGGCAAGTAGAGCTAGAGGTCGTTGCGTTCCCACATAGTAGCGAGAGGCGGCGGCGGCGGCGACGCAGATGCACAGCACCTGGCGTGGGGCACCGGTACAGGAGAAGACGAGGCAACAAGATCAAGGATGTCAGCTGAAAGGGGATTAATTAATTACTATTACTAGATGGATGTAGGAACCGAATTATGGCGAGTCAATGATATGCGCCGTCGTCTCGTCACCGGCATGAGGGAAGGGGGAGTGAGAAGCACGAGCAGCAGAGCAAAAGTGGGCAAGTTGTCGAGGAGACGGAGAAACTACCAGCTTGACGTCGGATATTAAAACTAAAAACAAGACATGAGACTAAATGTCGAGGCGGGAGCTAGTGGCATCGATGATGACGATGGCGGCTAAGATGGGGCAAGCTTAGGTAGCTTGGTGCTGCAGGTTTTAGTGTTTATAGCTAGGTAGTGAGTAACCCCTGACAATCTTGCATGCCGTCTGCCGTAGTGGATGTATAAAAGGGAATAATATGAGACCAACAAGAACTCGAAAGGGGGTCATGCCGGAATGGTGAAAGGGGCTCGTGATGGTTTTCGAGCAAGCATCCCGTCTTGAATCGGGAGGTTGAAGTTATTTGTTGTTAATAGATTTATGTAAGAAACATGTCGCGGGGTATGTGCCGTTATTCCGGCAGCGCAATAATAGCATTGCTTTCTATGATGAAAGCAGAAATAAATACGATGGTACCTAGAGGGTCGGCAAGAAATATGTTTCAGAGATATCACGATATTGTCAATTATATTATATAAACAAACAAAGGAACTGTCATGATGTAATATGTAGTACCTGAGCAGAACCTGAGGTATCGAAAGCCTCAATCGAATGAATGAATGCATTGTGATGCTCACTGATCTACCTGTGGAGACATAACGAATGGATGGTACTTCTTGTGTATTATAAATTTCGCCTACTCGGCAAGTCTCTCAGAGTCTACCTTTCCCATCATCCACTAAGGCCTTAACCGAATAGAAGCTCTACAGTGGATACCAATCAGGGTGGATACCCAAGTACTGTATAGCTCCCCGCATTTCACCAAATGCTTTACGTCATGTCTTCTCCAAGTCCTCAACCATGAGTTGCAAAGCGCGCGGGCAGGCCTGGTAAAAGACGGGCTTAAGGAGAGAGAGAGTAAAAAAAACAGACCTACCAGTCGTAAGAGAACTGAGAGAGTCAGGCCACTCAACAAGTAATAATTAAAAAAAAAACCCCTCCTCCTATTTCCATTCTCTTCATTTCATCCAATCCCAGTCACACACACAACCACTTACACAGTAACTATCATTCCCTACGTAAATCTAATCAATCATAACCTAAAATCCGCACAATGTCTCGCTCGAGAATGCCCCTTCTCCTCGGTGGCGCCGCCGCCGCTGGTGTCGGATACTACCTCTACGCCGCCGGCGGTGATGGGAAGGTCGCCCAGAAACAGGCCGAAGGTATGTGCAACAGTAACAAAACAGGGCTTCATCTCCCCGGTCCTAAACAGGTGAACTGACGCACGAGGCGATGCAGGCGATGCAAGCAGGGTATCCGCCAACATCAAGGGCGAACTCCCAGGCCGTGGCAAGGAGGCCGAGAAGGATGCCGAGGCACTGGGTCGACAGGCCGGTGCAAAGGTTGACAGCGCAGTACGTTCTATTCCCAATCTCATCATCGTCGTCGCCATCATCCCATGGATCGACCTTACTCCGTACTTATTAGCCCATGTCGTCTTTATTGCATCTATTAAGTGGTTTCATGTCCTGACGCATCTTCGCAAAATAGTTAAGCAAGACAGAGGCCGATATCTCCAAGGCCAAGTCCGACGCCGAGGCATACGCCAGGGATGCCAAGAGCGCCGCCTTGAAGAAGATCGACGACTTCGACAGGAAGGTCGAGACCGAGGCGTCCAAGGCCAAGAGTGGCATTTCCAGCTGGTTCGGTGGCAAATAAACAAGACACAGGGGAGATACGACATTTCCCCTCGTCGTTTCCCTTGCTCTATATATCCCTTATCTACTTCGTCGAGGGGCATATAGTGGGATCATGTTCCTGCTTGCATGTTGTGCATGGGGCGAAGTCGGTTACGCTGTACGGTTATTAATGAATGTCCTCGTATTGACTTTATTCGATCCGAACTTCGAAGTTCTAGTCTAAGCACGCAGTGAACTGTGCAGGAATGTTCTAACTTGGTCTATCTGGAGGTTCTCTAGTTTTTCTTAGCAAAAGGTGGCTTGCACTCTATATCTAAAAGCTGAGGTAGCGGTTCAATAATCCTATGTGGAAACAGACGCATATATTCATATATTCTCATCTTATCCCAGGCATTCTGTAGCTTAACGTACCACGTATATTTAGCATGCGTTGATCATTGTCATCTATGTTTTTTTCTTCCTTCTGTCTCCTATGGACTCCAGTGAAAGAATACAAGTCGGCAACGTCGGGGTAGACGATCTCGCTACCTTCATCTGCTGCCGTGACTGGGTATGCCCAAGTGCCATCTGGGACTCAGAACTCCGAGGTAAAGAGACTCTCAGGATTCAGCTCAGCGGTAGCCTGGGATAAGAGACCATAGGTACGGACTGACTTATCGGATTCGACTGAGGCAGCACTGATGTCCTCGAGGAGGCTAAGTATCTAGCCGGCTCTGATGCCGATATTAACCAGGGTATTGCCATCTAGGTTTGTCTCTCCTCCTAACGCCAAACTCCTGTCCTAGTTATCCCTGAGTGTAGCCTCCCTAATGCATATAGCTTTGAAGCTTTTCTTGATACCGGCCTCAATAGCCATCAATTTCCTCTACGAGAAGTGTATACCTTCAGCATTAAACGCCGCGAGGAGTCTGAGGAAGTCATTCTCGTGCAATTTAGCGCTCCGGCTTTCGGCGAGCTCGGTTTCTTCCAAAACCTTGCGGACTTTCTCCTTCACTAAGACGGCGAGACGAGACTTTCTAGCGGACCCTCGCTTGCTTGTGGGGATGCTTTCATCTGGGTTCTTAGCTGCACCAAAGAATGAGGGTAACTCGTCTTCTCCGTCGACGTCCATCGAAGCATCGTTGTCGTTATCATTATCGTCATCGTCCATCTCCTCATCCTCCCCAGCATCGTCTACCAAGCCTTCATCAATGGGAATGCCTTGCGTCGCACAGAATAGGCGATAGTTTGTTTCCATCACTACCAACCCAGAATTAGTAATTACCAATTGAGGCGAAGTTCGGCTCAGTGTGTGAGGTGGATAAAAATATTAGAAGACAGGTTTGGTCTATATATAAATTGTCACTTGGTAATCATCCTCGGGCAGACTCACGCTTTAGGGCCTCTTTGTTTCCTAGGAACAGGGCGCGCAAGACTTTATTACGCCGATTAAAACAAAGTCTAAGGAGGCCGTCGAACTTGATTCGGGTTAGCATATGATTCTGTCGCGAATAGGCAACACAGTAAGCCATGTCGATTCACAAGAGCATACCTCTTCGAAAGCGATATTGGGTCGCTCAGACCCTGTTTTAGGCTCTAGCCGTACAACACTAGAATCTACTTGTGGAGGGGGCCCTTAATCATATTAAATTTAGCGCAAGGACACATTAGATTTGAATCAAAGAATATGCCTTACGGACTATAAGAGCAATGGTTAGCGAATCCTCTCTGGGTAAATTCCTCATATTGTTTTGTTAGGTGGGACTGATGGAAAGATCGCGATCCAGCACTCACAATTCGCCCTGCCAACTTTCTTTGAGTCGAATGTTGTTAGCTCTTCCTCCTCATTTTCAGACAGATATCCACCTAGACTTTGAATAACCTCAAAATCGAGATGGCGATATAAAAGCGGCTGGATCACTCACTAAAACGTGGGATATTTTGGCCCAGAACTGTGCGTTAACACTCAGCCTGCACTATAATCCGCAAGTTAGCAAATAGGATCACCCCTATCCTGACTGTATAAAGCAGATGGCTGTCTTCGCTCGAGATTTACTCACATAGAGAGGATCCCCAGGCTGTGCAGTTCTACCTCGTATTAGTATGACAATACCCAATGCGTAAATTGCAGATCAAACTGACAAACGCATCGCAAATTCCCTCTCTGGAGGCGTTACAGCTTCGTTAGCTCTAAAACCCATTTTCTTATATGGTCAAGACTTACGGAACATCAGAATACAAGTCCTCGGCGGTCCTATATGCTTAATAGTTAATAATCGGATGCAGAATCTAGATGCCTCATGGCGAGCTAGGGATCGTATTGTCGAACATTGCTTAAATCAGCAGAAGGAAATGGCGCTACTGACTTGGTAATCTTAAGAGTTTAAATATTATGGGAGATGAGATCTGGTATGGCGTATTCGAAATGCTGGGCAGCAGTCAGCAGGGCCATAGATGACTGGCTATGGGGAACAAGATGATCTAGCCATACCAAACCTGCAACAGTTAGTTTGGAAACCTTCATACATTCGATTTATGACTTACATCAAAATTGAAGTCGGTCATATCTTGCTTAATCACATCACCCACTATCCGAAATAAGGAGTTAGTAGCCCCCCTGAAGAGTAAAAGGATTACAAAATCCCGAGTGTATGCAGAAGCAGCGAACCCGGAACTTGCCAAAGCAAGAATAAAGACCAAATTCACTCACAGATTACTTCCAGGCGTTTATGTTCCGGTTTGCCTTGAACTCTCTTCGTCACCTCTGCAGCCACTATGGATTTGCGAGTTAGTACCGAACGAAAAAGGGGAAGCGGGTAAAAGGGTAATCATACTCCTAGGGTCCATTTCGACGGCAATGACTTTTTTCGCTTGATTTAAGATCTGAACAGTGAGATTGCCAGTTCCAGGTCCGACCTGAAAGATATCAAGGAGACCCGTTAGATCATGGACGAATCCCAAAGCGATATATATATATAAGCCGGAATGCGTATCATCTCACCTCAAGCACGACATCCGTCGGTTTCAGATAAGCCTATAAATTTATCAATAAATAAATAATTACCGGGGTGCATACATCAACATACCTTGTCCACGACTGTAGGAGATCGAGTCAGAGTTACCAGAATAAAACGCGTATTTAGGAGTAGGAGCAAATAAGGAGTTTGAAACCTCATAGAGAAGGCAATGAAAAATATCAGGATGCGTACTAGCTTGGGCTATGCCGGGATTTTCTTTATAAATAATTAGTTTTTAACATTCCTCTTCTAATTATACGTCTAGTATAGTGATGTGAGTGTTACTTACTGAGGATATGTTGGCCTAGGTCCTTTCTGCAAGAGATACCGGGTTAGTTGATGTCTTTTTCGAGGACACTAGCAATAATCAAACTGCTCGGCAGCTACTGACGTGAATTTAAAGACATTGTTGGCGGCTGCGTTGTTCTTAGATGGGCGTTCGTAGGGCCCTGAGGCGTTCCCGCGCTTGGCCGACTTCGCTTTCCCCATAACGGCGGATGGCAACAGAACCAGGGCTTTTGGGCGATTCTACTGAGTTTTATGCTGGGTATATAAGCTTAGGAAGTCTCGTATCGCAATAGACTTATGGACACTATAGAAGCCGGCTGCAGGCAATAGTATGAAGGGTGTGCCTATGAGTTGTTCAAGGGGCAGTCGCTATCGATACAGCATCTTTTTCGATAGATGAACTTAGAAGTGGGCTGCAGTGTTTCCGCTTTTCTTATCTTATCTATACCCCTGACAATGCGGGTACCTAGCCTAGCATACTGTACATGTACTAGACAAACTACGCCAAGTCAGGCTTCTCTTAGCATTTACCTAGTCGCTTTTCTATCATCAACTCCATAACGCCAAATTGCGCTGCATCTTCAGCCAGCAAACAATGGGAAAAGGGAGTTGGATGCTCAGAATATAAATACTTCCACGTGTAGTCGCTCTGGGGCCGTATTTTTTTCAATTAGATATCGCTTTTAATCCTAATCTACTACTCTGCGACTGTCGTGAATCAACCTTCCACACCTAGGCGCATCACCATGACTGGCCGACGCGATTTCTTATCCCAGCCTGCCCCCGAGAACTACGTTGCCGGATTGGGGCGTGGTGCCACCGGCTTCACAACACGCTCAGATCTTGGTCCCGCTAGAGAAGGGCCGTCCGAAGATCAAATAAAAGAAGCCCTCGCGAAACGCGCTGCCCAGCTCGGTTTCAGCGATGCACTGACTGGTAAGAAGAAGGACCAGGCGGCAGAGGAGGATGACAACAACAACGATGAACGATTTCAAGACCCGGACAATGAAGTTGGTCTCTTTGCGGGTGGCATATACGACAAAGACGATGATGAGGCAGATCGGATATATCGTGAAATAGATGAGAAGATGGACAAGCGTCGGAGAGCAAGAAGGTTAGTACCGCCCACATCTCCCAGACTCCCCTCCCTCCCAGCTAGTTCACAGTTCATCTCGGATGTAGTTGAGCAGATTACCGACGGTTGTTACTCCACTAGGGAAGCCCGCGAGCAAGCAGAACGAGAAGAATACGAGCGCAAGAATCCCAAAATCTCCCAACAGTTCGCCGATCTAAAGCGAGGCCTCGAAAGTATCACCGAAGACGAGTGGGCTGCATTGCCTGAGGTCGGCGATCTTACTGGCAGGAACAAACGGGCTAGACAGGCGAGACATCAACGTTTCTATGCCGTACCCGACAGTGTCCTAGCCGCAGCAAGCAACGCAGGGGAACTGGGAACGACGGTAGCCGATGATGGAAACGCCTCTTCCAGTGCTGGTGCTTCGACGAACGGTACCGACGGAACAGTAACAGACTTTGCCAAGATTGGGCAAGCAAGAGACAAGGTCCTACAAGTGCGACTTGACCAGGCCTCTCAGAATGGAACGAACACGTCAGGAAGCGCTACTAGTGTAGATCCTAAGGGCTACCTAACAAGCCTTGCGAAATCACAGCTACCCGAAAGTGCTGCCCAGGTCGGCGACATAAACCGAGTTCGAGACTTATTGGAATCAGTTATCAAGACAAACCCTAATAACGCCCCCGGCTGGATTGCAGCAGCACGTGTTGAAGAGCTTGCAGGCAAAATAGTGGCGGCACGCAATGTGATATCTCGTGGTTGCGATCACTGTCCCAAGAGCGAAGATGTGTGGCTTGAAAATATCCGACTAAACGACCAGCGTAACGCTAGGATTATCGCCGCGAATGCCATCAAGAAGAACAACCGTTCGGTGAGATTGTGGGTCGAGGCGATGAAGCTAGAAGATGATGCACGATCGAAGAAACGAGTAATACGGCATGCTCTAGATCACATTCCCGAATCCGAAGCTCTATGGAAGGAAGCTGTCAACCTTGAAGAAGACCCCGATGACGCAAAACTGCTCTTAGCGAAAGCCACCGAGCTTGTTCCTGGGTCCGTCGATCTATGGCTTGCGCTGGCTCGTTTGGAAACCCCCGAGAATGCACAGAAGGTACTCAACAGAGCTCGAAAACATCGTCCGACATCTCACGAGATTTGGATTGCCGCTGCCAGATTACAAGAGCAACTGGGCGAAGGGGACAAGGTCAATGTCATGAAACGTGCGGCGCAGGTATTGGTAAAGGAGTCAGCTATGCCGAAGCGGGAAGAATGGATTACGGAAGCCGAGAAATGCGAAGAAGAGGGAGCTATAATCACTTGCGGCGCGATTATACGAGAGACCCTAGGCTACGGTCTAGATGAAGATGACGATCGTAAAGAGGCTTGGTTAGAAGACGCACGTGGAAGCATCGATAGAGGAATGTACGAAACCGCCCGGGCCATTTACGCATATGCGTTGCGTGTCTTCCCTACTAGCAAAACAATATGGCTGGCAGCCGCGGATCTTGAGAGGAATTATGGTAAGAGAGAGGATCTTTGGCAAGTTCTCGAAAAGGCAGTCAACGCCGTTCCTCATAGCGAAGTTCTCTGGATGATGCTGGCGAAGGAGAAGTGGCAAGCCGGAGAGGTCGACAATGCACGCCGCGTCCTCGCCCGCGCGTTCCAGCAGAACCCGAACAATGAGGATATCTGGCTTGCTGCCGTCAAGCTCGAAGCGGAAAACGACCAGACAGAGCAGGCCCGTGGATTGCTGAAGCAGGCCCGGCAAGAGGCGCCGACAGATCGTGTGTGGATGAAGAGTGTAGCCTTCGAGAGGCAGCTCAGCAACCTCGATGAGGCGCTTGATCTCGTGCAGCAGGCCCTGAATCTCTTCCCCGCTTACCCAAAACTCTGGATGATGAAAGGCCACATTTACGAAGATCTAGGCAAGAAGCCCCAGGCTCGCGAAGCGTACGCGACGGGCGTGAAGGCCGTACCCAGCTCTGTCCCCCTATGGCTCCTCTACGCTCGTCTCGAGGAGTCGATGGGTCTTCTTCCCAAGGCACGCTCAGTACTCGACCGTGCGCGCCTCGCAGTCCCCAAGTCTCCTGAGTTATGGTGTGAATCAGTGCGTCTAGAACTACGCGCCGGCGACACGAAACAAGCCGAGTCGCTCATGGAGCGCGCACGCCGCGACGTGCCCAAGAACAAGCAAGGCCTGCTCTGGGCGGAGAAGATCTGGCACCTGACGGAACCGAAGCAACGCAAGCCTCGCGCCGTCGAGGCCGTCAAAGAAGCAGAAAACGACCCCGTGCTCCTCGTGGCCGTGGCGCGCATCTTCTGGGGCGAGCGCCGGCTCGACAAGGCGCAGAACTGGTTCGAGAGGGCCCTCGTGCGGGACTCGGACCTCGGAGACAGCTGGGCCTGGTACTACAAGTTTCTCGTCGAGCACGGCACGCCCGAGAAGAGGGAAGAGGTTATCAAGAAGTGCGTCGGCGTCGAGCCTAGACACGGCGAGGTCTGGCAGCGCGTCGCCAAGGACCCGAAGAATGCCCGCAAGGCCATCGAGGAGATCCTCAAGATTGTCGCCGCCGAGGTGCATTGATGGAAATACCTTTACTACGCTACGCACCTTTGTGGCCAGTCCATCTTCGCAATCCGAGCACCGCACGTCCTATGTAATTACCATCTCGCCTCACTAGAAGTCTGCAATTAAAACGGCGTAGACCAACGAGAGGACTAGATACTCGCTACGATCATGTAGTATTACCCGCGCTATATTGTTATGTCGTGTTGTGTCCCTTGTCTGTATTACTGATTAAACGCCTACGGGCCCGGGAATTAGTTAGTTAGATCCAGGAGGCCGGGGAGAAAAAGGACCGGAACGGAACGGGATAAACCCAGGTTTCAAGACCAACTAACTACGTTAACATGCGTGTGTGTATATGTGTGTGTGTGTCCGACTTATCCTCCCACCAACGTGGCGATGTCTAAAACTCGCTTATACCCACCCGCCCTCTCCTTTCTTCAACTTACAAAATACGAACAACACGAAAAGAATGCTTCGACTCCCACGGAGAAATCGAATGATTCTGTGTTGTATATACTTAGTTACTTAACTACCTTAGGTACCAACAATGTACTCGACGCCGTAGTCGTACAATAGTAAGTAGGTAAGTAAGTAAGGTAGGCAGAAAGCGAGACAATCCCCCTCCGCTACGTCCGTAACGGAAGGAAGGGCTCGTAAGCTCACCGTTGGAATAACTAGCTATATAGCCAGCCAGCTCTAGATGTATGTAAGTATAGATAGACAGATATACGTATCCCCCCATCTCGCATATCTTCACCTTCCATCCATGCCCCCTCTTTCCATATCGTGCGCCCTCGCCAAATGACGAATCGTTTCCCCCCCTTCTCCATACCGTTGCAGCAGCAAACCAGCTTCAGAGTGAACATCGAATACACAACGAGCACAACAAGTGATAGATCACATGGTATCCCAAAGCATGTGAAAGCGCAAACTAACTAGCTAGCTAGCTAGTCGGTGATTCATCATTACTATGTATGTATGTATGTGTGTATGTACGTATAGATCGGCCCTATGATAAATAGGTAAGCAGTACGTAATAAGTAGTAGTAGTAGACAAGATATTAAATAATTCCCATCCCAATCCGCCGCTATTGTATCCTTCGTCCATTCGTTTGTTCATTCATTCATAGCTGAACCATTAGCAAGACAAAAATTAAGACAACGCAGCATGAACAATCCGTCATACCACCCAACCAAACGAACAGCCAGGTCCAGTCCAGTCCGGTCCAAGTCCGGTCGGGTCCAAATTGGCAGCTGTATGTAATCAGAAAAGGCAAATAAATCAAAAAACTTTCCTCATTACCCCAAGTGTCCATTTTGTGTTGAATCTCTTGTCTTTTTCTCATAAAGGCGTTTGTTTTCATTACAAATACAGAATTTGCGGAAACCTTATTTCCCGTTTCTGTCTTTGGGTATCTGGTCTCATGGGTAGTCGCCGACACTTCCCTCTAAATGATGAAATTCCCACCAGTAAACAATAACAAAAACCAAATCTCTCCTCCCCATCCTAGGTGCCCAATCTTGTGCAGAAAAGGAGGAAGTAGGAAATTGAGAAAAACAAGTACCAGAGATAAAACAAGAAGCGACGCGTAGGTCGCTTCGTTGCGGGCCCATGTATCTTTTTTATGTCCATCCTATGCTGTTGCAGTGAAGCCCGCATGGTGTAAAACGCCGTGGCTATGTACGTGTCTTGAGTCATTAGAAACCATTCTTTTTCCGCCCCGAAAAAAGAAGCATAGCAAAAATTAAAAGCAATTAAAAACAACAAGCAAGTCAGCCGGTCCGGTGCATGCTAGCGAAAGCTTGGCCAGGGAAATAGTTGGATCCAACGCCAGAAGCTCCGAGGATGCAGTATCGTACTCGCTAATATACAGAATCATGTCAAAAAATACAAAAGAGAATGGTTAGGGCTAGGCTGCCCCAGCTGTGGATTCGTCAGAAATTGACATCTCTGGTTTGCTTGGTCGCACTGTTGGATCGTTCGCGGCGTTCGGTTTGACAATAGTCTTGCCAGATATCGATACCTTTCGGACCTTCTGACTGAGAGGGAGCGTATACTTGAGTACACCCTTGATAACTAAGGTAAACTCGTCCGAGATGATGCGCTCCCATCGCTCCGTACCGCTCTCCGTGGTATTACCCGGGTGGGGAAGTCGGAGCTCGCCAGATGAGGTGGTAAAGCCGCGTTGGAAAAAAGATCCCTCATAAGTCAAGGGGCTGTCAAATGTATGGACGTTGCCTAACCTCATATTGGGAGAAGTGCCATCATCAGGATCATTGATTTCAGGCGGGTCATTCTTCGGATCGTCGAGGATCTTCATGTCGTCTCCATGAGGATGACGCCACCACTCAGAGTCATTACCAGCGTGTCGCGACTTGGCGAATACTTCGATATCCGCCGAATCAATCATGACAACGACGACGTTAGGGTTGTGTGCTCGCACGGTAAGATCGAACATAAGCTCCTGCTCACTGGCAAGGACATTACCAATTTTCAAAAGTGTGACATCAGTAAGCGGCTGGGACGTCGCAAACATGAAGCCGATGCCACCAGTGATAACGAGTAGCAGCATCACGGTAAGGACGAGACAGCTAGCAAAGCGGTTCAGAAATGAGGGATTCGGGCGATAGGTTTGCGACTCCAGGTTTCGCAATGGCACGTTTCGTCTGTTTCGGTTAGACCGGATGGTGCGCACCGTACCAGGCTGCAAAAGAGGTGTTCGCTCATCGTCTGCACCTGGTGTTGTATCGTCCATATCGTAGCCATTAGACAGAGCAATTTGTCGCTTACTACCTGTTAACCAGCCTCGATTGGCATTGGATGATCGAGGGCTAGGAGGATTGGATGGCTGCCGGGGAATATTGCCAGAAAATTTAGGCCGGGAAGCGTTGGGAAATGGAGATTCGTTATCAAAGAGCGAAGGATGATTGTTCCCACCATTCCTGCTCCAACGACCAGGGTGATGGTGGTGGCGTGCTGTGCCTCTAGCAGAGCCGACATTACTTCGGCTTGTGCCTCGTCCATCATCGTCACCTTGGAGACCGTCATTTCCGCTTCCATTATAAGGATTGACGAACTTCATGTTCTTTTTGACAGGGGCATTATGAGAACCACCATCAAGGACGGCATGTATAGAGCGTAACCCGTTACGATCTACTTGGCTGGCCATGGATGCAGCACTTGGCGTGCGCGAGTGATAACGGCGAGGACGTTCAGCATCTGGTGGATTTGAGTCATACACGAATGTTTCATCGGAGTCTGAAGAATTGGCTTCTTCTACCGCACTAGCCACCTTAGCCTCAAAGATATCTGCTTTTGAGGATGCTAGACGAGGATTTCGAGTTAGCAAATTAGTCACATGAGAGGTTATACTAGGCGTCCGTAGCGCCGCTGATCGCTTGACCCGCTGCCCAGAGCTCAACACTGATTCTTCACCCCACGATCCTTGACCGCGGAATTTTGGTGGCGAACGACCAGATGCTGAGATCGATCTTGCCGAACAACTATGCCGAAGCCTTGGCGTTGGAATGAAATGCGGCGGCTCACCATTACCAGAAGCAACAGTGGTGGGTTTCCTAGTGTGCTTCTTCTTTTCCTTCTTGGGTTTAATAGTCTCGTTGCTCGGGCGGGTCCTTAAGCTTCCGTTGACCCTCTGTCCGCCCGCATTGGGAATTAAAGATAATTGAGGCATGTCTGTGACTTCCTCGGTCTCAACAGTCATGTTCCTGGATGAACTCTCACCGGTTGTTTGACCCCTACCACCAAAGAGCAGCGCTGAGCTAGACTGCCTACTGTGTAGGAGGAAAGGTGGGGCAGTGCTGCTAGATCGCCTTGTGCTTGTCTTGACACTGCCACTGTCACTCCCACTCTCACTATTTGTCGCATTTTGACTAGATCTGACACTACTAGATATAGCGTCATAGCTTCCATGCTGTGCAGCGTTTTGCGACGTGGCGGTCTCCTCAAGCTTCTCGATCACGGCGTCTAAACCCGGGCGCGGTGTGTTTGGCTGGCTAACTTCCTGCACTGTTTCGAGAGTAGATGAACCGTTACTCGGTCCGCGGCTTGGGGTCCTCATACCGGATGACAGATAAGACTCTTCGACCTCCACGTCCGATGCAGGTTGCGAGTTTGGCTCCACATGTGGTGAGGGACTAGCCCGTTGTACATTGATGGCAGGAGGTTCCGGGTCGTTTCTGCGAGCCGCCGAGGCAGCCGTGGGCCTGCCGAAAGTAGGCGGAGGAGATTTCAGTCGTGGAGAAATGGGCCACCGAGGCGCGTCCCTAGGCGTCTCCTGAACCGCAGGCGACGACTTCTGTGGGATAGGTGATCGTAGTATAGTGTCGGAACCAGATGGGGGAAGCAAGCTAGGGATAATACTCGCCGAGAGTTGGTGTCGTAGAGTCGCGGGAGTCGTAGGGATATTTGATCTCGTTCTCGACGGACTCGGGTCCTGGGCACTGTTCTTGCGTGACTGTACTGGTGATATAGATGCACGGCTCGTTCTTCTGGAGACTTTAGAAGTCCTTGTTGGCGATGGATCTCTGGACTGGGCGGGCGAGGCTGTCATGGACGTGGAAGCCGACGTCCACCTGGAAGGCTGTGTGTCGAGATTAGCACTTGATGGCACTGATGTGTCGTTGTCAACCGAGTTCAGGCTCGAAATGCTGGCGTCCAGGCCAGCAGTGGTATTAGTATTAGCCATGATGCCTGACCCGTCAGGTAGTGCTGTACTAGTTGTTTACGGCTCGTGGGGGTTACGCGAGGAATGAGACCACGTCTTCTGCTTCAAGGTCGCTTCATACCACCCATCTAGTAATTGGATCTAGGTCAAACGGAAAGGACGAATAGACAGTGTGTTCTCGTCAGCAACGACCATCGTAGTACGGGCACCGTACCGAGGCGGGCATGCGACTTGACCGAATTAAGCTGCACCGACTGGACAAGATCCGAATAGTGTTGTAATTGTCTTGGCTGTAAGAGAGGACCCCTAGTGTCGTTACCACCACTCGCTGGTGCTGCTGGTGCTGCTGTTACTTCTGCTGCTTCTACTACTGCACTCCTCCCCCGGACCCGTTGTTGCCGTTGAACTGTTCGTGTGTACGTCTCGGGATCTGTTTGGACAATCCGGGGCACTGGTTGGGAATCTGCTGGGAGTCTGGTGGGAAAGCTGCACGATGCACGAAGGGATATCACCAGGCCAGTGTTGTTCGGGGGGTGGACGGGTCTGTTTGGTTCTGTTTGGTTGCGGGTATGCAGAGGAAGGAATCTGGAGAAGCAGGATTGGTGGCCAGAAATCCAGGAAGCCCAGTGAGCACGCACGGGTTGAATGACACAATGGGTGGTAGTCGTCAGTCGTGACAAGAGGGTACCTAGCGTATGGGGGGACGCAATGCAGCGTGGCACAAGCTGACAAACACGGTTCTTTCAATGGTCAATAACGGTAGGGCCAGCCGAGAGTCGTCCAGGACGGGGAGAATTGGGAATGATCAAGACGGGATGCGGGATGCGAGATGCGGGATGGAAGAGAGGCCACGGTCAAAGATCAAAGGCCAGAGTCCCAAGTTAGAGAGAGGCCGGAGTCAGAGGCCAAGGACCAGAGATGTGCAGGTGAGCTGTGTGTGTAAGTGCTGTGCAAGTGCTATGCATGGGATGGACGTCTATTGTCTATTCTAACGAACGAAGGTCGGGATAAAAGGTCCAGGACGACGGGAAAGGCGTGGCGTGGGCGATGAGCTGAGCAGAAGAGGTTAGGTACTTTGCTGTGTGTACCTAGTACCTGGCACTATACCTAGTGCTATACCGACTGTATAGCAGTGTAGGTAGCTTGTAGCTGTATTTAGTGTAGTGAGACGGCAAGGTGGTAAGGTGGTGAGGTAGTAGTGTACTAGGTTAGGTGGTAGTGTAGGTATTTTGGGAAAAAACAGGAACGATATTACCTACCTGGGACAGGGCTATGAGGTATTCTTAGCTTCTCTGGATGCGGTATGCGGTACGGGTGTGCGGTATGGCTGCAGTATGGCTACAGTACTTGTGTACACGGGCTACACACACTACGACAGAAGGAAGGGGTAAAAAGACAGTGACAGGGAAAAAGGAGGCACTTTATTACGTATTTCGGTATAGTGCCAATGGCGGTATGTGTGACGAGTGTGCCAGAAACTTGAATTTAGGTCGCTACAACGCTGATTCACCAGGCCGTGGTACTGCGGAGTACCTCGCACAATTTACACAAGCGAGCCCGAGCATCAATCAATGCACACACACGCCGTCTTTGGCATTCAGCTTAGGTATTTATTTTGTCTCACAATAGCTTCCTTTTCCGATCTAGTCATTTTTCCTTTTTTTTTTTTTTTTTTTTTTTTTTTTTTTTTTTTTCCTTCTTTTTTTTCGTCTTTGTTGTCCTGGGGCTATTATTATTTTTTATTATTTTTTAATCACGGCACCCTCGGGCTATTAGATGTTTGCTAGTGTACACCACAACACCCTCCCTCAATATCAACAGTATACAGGTCTATGAGCCCATTCATACCAAAGATACATTTTATGGTACCCAAGGTACTTGCTTCACGGATATAATTAACTCGTATTCCTGTAGTGACTCACGTACCTAGTAGGTAGCGAGCGACCAGAGCCCATCGGATAGTCTCCCGCCTGCTAACCATCTAGATAGCGTAGATATCAAGGTGTCGTGACCATAAAGGAGATTACACGCAAAATAACTTGACCGGTCTGTTTGTTATTCAAGATAAGTGCCACACCAAAGTCACCAGGTTAGGTCGTGTTGGGACTGCAAATTTTTTGATCAATTTCATCATGATGAGTTGGCTTTGTCGGATGCAGCCTAGGGACAGTACCCAGTCTAGACCTGTCCTGGGGTTGAATCCCATTTCGATGGTGACGTATATGATTGGCCTGAGACGTCTTGCCTTGTGATCGTGTTCTCATCGTGTGCGGACAAAGGTACCATGTACCATGGGTACCCAGGCTATCCTCGGCACATGTATCTCTCCTTCTCCTCTCTCTCTCTCTCTCTCTCTCTCTCTTCCACTCTCCACACTACTACCCAGTATCTACTATATGGCATGGATTACTACAATATATCTACTACACAGTATCTACACGTAAGACACACCTAAGGCTCACCGTTTTCGATTGGGATGCGAGAGGAGTCCGTCTTCACCTTTCTCCCTCTCCCCGACTCTAGTAGTAAGAAGCAACCCTACCTAGATCTATTGTCCGATTCCATATACCACCACCCACCTAGATATGTTGTGTACACGTATCTGAAAAATGACGGCACAGTTCATCTCTTATGATGTCGTCCACATAGAGATCTTCAATGCACGATGCTTGACAGTTGTATACCCATGCCAGTCTGCAACTAGCATGGAGCTAGAAGCACCCCAGAAGTTCTGCCCAGAGGCAATAAAACGTTGATCGCCCAAGTTGACTGAACTTCCAAGCCGATCGTTTCCTGACTGTACACACTATACATATGCCATCATCCACTCGCTGCACCGTTGGTACCATACATTTTCTTTCATCCACCTGGACTAATATCCCGAGTATAACGTGGTCTTAATTTTAAAAATCATTAAAAAAACCACCAGTTCATCACAACATCCGGATATATAACGGGGAGTATCCGTTCGTTTAATGTTTGCTTTCACTTGAGCAGGGGAGTATCCACCACTAACAACCCTAATCAACCCCTGCCTCACTGTCACTAAGTTGCAACCATCTCCCTTTCGTGTTATTCATTGATCTTGATCCTTTTAACCATAAGGAGCTTGACGACGTGTGCTTAGACTAGGAAGAAACCCTCAGAGAGCATCCGATGGGTTGACCAGATGGTGGTGAGATGAACACACGTCATTGTAATGACACATACAGACCCAAGCTCCTAGCCTACCGAATGAACGTAGGCATGGCAACAAGAATCAACCAATAGGGATTCCTGCTAATTTCGCTATACTGCTTCATTCACACAAGTAGCTGTTACAGCAAGATATCATTCCACAACTTACTGCATGGGTTAGGTAGGTAGGCATGAAAAACCAAGAAGTTTGGCCATACTTCTTAACAGTGTTGAAAAGTCGTCGACTCCAACTCGGCATACAAAGATTTAACCAGGTCACCCTATCCAAACTTCCGAGACTCTGTCACCCATTCGCTACTAGTACAATTCCGATAAAGAGAATAAGAAGGAACCCTAGTAATTGTCCCGGGTGGGAAAACGGCAAATTTAGAAAACTATTACAACCTCGGTCAAGGTTATGATAACTCTCGAGTCCAAGGCCAGCAATACCCTGTCGACAAAACCCGCGGAGCTACCTAGCTAGGTTAGGCATCCTCACACTGAGTAATCGCAGAGTCGGACTTTATTTATTAAATCGTTCGCAGAGCGAAGAGACAGAGGGGACGGATTACTCACCTTCTCTATAAGCAAAAAAAAAAAAAAAAAAAAAAAGAAAGAGAAAAACGCTCAACTTACGGCTAATGAGCATAGGGAGAAGGCAGTGACAAACCCGTAGAGGAAGAAACGTCAGAATATGGAACGCGGCCCGCCGTGGACGGTTTAGTCCGGAAGGATCCGACGGATTCCCCAAGACGACGGAGAGAGTGCTCAGGCACCTCCAAACTCCGGACCTTTTCACAAAAAACACGGGTGCTGTTGGTAATCAATTTCAATTCATCTTGACACTAGTGTATTACAGTAATTGTGCCAGTAACCCCCTATAGTAATAAGGAAGACTCTGTGTTTCGGTCCTTCTACCAGCGGAAGAAGAAAGGGTCAGCGTCGTCAGCACGATTAGAAATTGAACCACCCCAAGTGCCTATATTATACCGTGATAAGCGAGACGAGAAGGACTATTCCAGCCCTCGCCAACAGCCTTACCCAAATACCCTCCCAGCCTACATGCAGCGCCCGTCACCCTCCATCATGTACGGTAGTGTAGGCCTTAGTATGTATATGCCAATCTGGGAAGCGAGGTGGTGTACATGTACCCCGGCAGATCTTGGGCCTCTCAGCGATCGACACGCGGACAGGAAAGCCACGCGCGCGCGATTAATTGTCGTCGCTGTCCTCCGCACTACTACTATCGCGAATGCCACCACACTCGACTGATCGCTGTCATTTATCACACATCGACCAGATACGTGGTCATCCCAAAGAGGAGACGCTCTTTCACTAGGCCCTCCTCAAAAGAGACACACTGCTACTGCTACAAGATATTCTTGCCGTCGCATCCTGGAGTGCATCTCGTCCCCCCGTTAGTTCGGCCATTTCTAGGCTAGGCAAACGTGTCAGGCTCAATATTAACATCCTAGTGTATCCTCACTTTAGGAGTATAATCAGTCGGGTCTCTGGACTCTCGGCTCTACTGTATTTCCAAGAAACCGGGTAGGAGAAAGTATTTCGCTCGGACACAATTAAACCCGACGGGACGATCCGCCCATCTCCTTCGCCCATCAAACGAGTCTCCTATTTTCCATTACTAAGTACCATGATTTATTTTTATGCGATCTCAGTCTTTCTGTGCAACCGGCACACCAACATCTCTTTGATTTGTCACCTCGTTCGACAAGGCTTCGCCCGCAGACTAGACTGCCACGAAACGTGTCCGATTGATTACCACCAGAGTCAGATCTGACATAATCCGCCACGGCCCGTTCGGACGGTAACCCTCGTCAGCAACAACAAATCAGCCCCCAAGTTTTCCCCTCCTCCCCTTCTTGTCTCTCTCGCTGTCAGTTAGGTCTTATCGGCGTCTTGGTCCGTTGACATGGCATCGATCGATTGGGAAAGCCTGCCCCTGTCTTGGGGGGTGGTGGTCATCTGCGCAGGAACCCGCGACCCTAATAGGCTCGGGTGCCGAGTTCGATGCAAGCCGCAAGCCCAGAAAATCCCAAGATGTGGGGTGGTTCCCTTCTGACTGGAAGAACATTGCGCGCAGAGCCAAGCTTTTCCCTTCCCCTTCTCTCTGCCCAAAATGGTCTTTTGTATCTACCCCCGTCTTCTTTTTTTTTTTTTTAATTCTCTCTTACGCCATGCTCAAGCCACAGCCGACGCTATAGTGCAAGGGTGGGGTTATGCCTATTCTTGATTTTTGGGTAAGGAGGCTGACACGGTGACGAAATGCAGCATGTCTTACTTCGTCCCCTCTCACCGGTAGGATTCTACCTCATTGTTGCGCAGGATGCGTCGATGCGAAAGCGCTAGGTATGCGAGGGGGAAACAATGCGCACAGCCAGCCGCGATCCTCTA
The DNA here is from genome assembly GCA_037356035.1 of Xylaria sp. Z50. Taxonomy (NCBI): domain Eukaryota; kingdom Fungi; phylum Ascomycota; class Sordariomycetes; order Xylariales; family Xylariaceae; genus Xylaria; species Xylaria sp. Z50. The sequence continues at coordinate 319,925 of JBAWJU010000032.1, forward strand.
GGGCCGTAGGTAAGTGTCTCGCATCGTCCGTCGTATTTGCGTAGCTTTCAATATGATGTCAAGTATTCGTATACATCACCAATCAGTCGCGTTGGATTTATCATCTTTTCTAGCGGGAGAAAAAAAAACCAAGAAATTTTCAAGACAACTTTTCAAAGCTGAGAAATAGCGCGCTCTTCTGTGGAGGAATTCATCTGATGAAGAGGCCAGGTGGTGATGTAAACCGCTAGCAAGTCAATACTCCCCGATGTCCGTTCACCAGTCTCTTAAACGTCGCTCACGATATATGACAATATCTTTATGATATGCGTATCAGCCCGTTCTTTCACATAGTACTAGTATGAGTCTAAAAGGCTAATTAAAGCGTTGTATCCCGATCGTTAGCCACGAGGCGCCAGCTCTTCGCTATGATCCGAAACAAGACCACGCATGCTCTCAGGGGCACAAGGTACGTCGTATCACCGTGGCATTACGGGCGGCTCGTAGAATTTAAACCGTACGCCCTATGGCAAATTTTTTGTCCAATTTTGCTCACCCCTTAACTCTATATAGTCTATCGCAACAATCTACTCACGGGACGCAAGGTTTACAACTGGGCATCGTTTAATGCGGTCGTTCAAAAGAATATTCGACGCAATCTCTTCGTTGCGTAACTCCCGCCGCCTATCTAGAAAGTCGGTTGTCCTTGACCTCTGCCGGGATGGTTCCCGCATCTGATTTCAACCCCTTATCCCGCAGGCCCCCTAGTTATCGGAGTTCTATGTTTTAAAAGGACAAGAAGATGAACACCGCAAGCAGCTTACCATACCGGTGGCTAATCGCTAGTTTTATCGTCTAGTATGTCGTCATTAGTACAGACGCTCGCCGTTGTAAATGGCACACGAAAACACCATACGAAGAATGCTACCCAGCGGCGAAAAGTCGTGGCACCTCGAGTTTACCTCACCCACATTTGAATAGGCGCGCCAGGCGGGAGTTGTTGGCACACACGTCATCCCCTCAGGCGTGCTTTGGCGAGGTTACGACGCGAAAAAAAAAGAACGTGTGTGACTTGTTCGCACAGATGACCACAGCGCGGGCGCGGGCATGATGTTGTGCTGCCCTCACCTACGTGCCACCGCCGCGGCGATCGCGTTCTAGGCCGTCCCCACGCTCAGGTTACGTGGCCGGGCCGTTCTCGCGTTTCAGTTGTTGTATATCTCCCTCGTTAGTCGCACTCGGGAAGAGAGGACTCGACTCGTCGGGCCCGTCTGTTACGTGGTGAGGGTACGGGCCAGGTGACACAGATGTATTGGCCGAAGTGTGGTGGACGAAGCAGTCCCCCCCGGCGAGTCCGTGATTCTCTATCGTTCGAGTTATAGTGTCGAGGTGAGTCGATTCCTGGTAACGTGATATAGAGTTATGCAAAATATTGTTATAGAAATAGTACACGATATGGGCCTTGCTTCTTGGATTATAAACAGCCTGTATGACTTCACCTTGAACTCCCTTGAGCCGCGCCCGGCACCAGATCGTCCACTGTCATGATGAGCGTCCGGTTGATGGCATATCTTCAACACACACAAGGTGTTCTTAGAATCTAATATAGAATTAAATTTGAATGACCAGGCTCAAAATCGAAGAGTTCATGCTCTCACGGGGTGACTAGCGAGATAAAGAGTAGCATCATTTAATCAGTGACCAGCCCAGCCGCACGATTCGCCCCCCTCCCCTCTTCAAAAAAAAAAAAAAAACATTCGAGGAACACTTTTAAAAGTTGATGCGGCTCTTGAGAATATATATTTCTAATAAGGCTGTTCTTTATTATCTATATAAGTACTGAAAAGGCAGTGTATATACTCTGTATACGTTTTACCCACCCGAATCGGAATGGGAGTCTAACCTGAGCCTAAACCTTGCCTAAGCAAGACCTACTTTTTCATTCCCTAAGACACTATGTAAATAGAGTTGCATAATATCCAATACATGTGTTACCGTAATTACACCAAGAAGGAAGGGAAAAAAGAACATAAGCCCGTTTTAGTCTAAAACGGATTTCAGCACGAGAAGAGCGACTTCCTAGGAAGTCGCTCCACATATAAAGTAGACAGCCGAATAACAGCGAAGATAGCCATAGGCAATCTAGCCGTTATTTTCAAAAGCGAGACTAAGTAAGCTACGCCGACAAGACTTGAAGAGAGCACGAAATACGCACAACTAGCTTTGTATCAAAGTATTCATAGACTTTAACGACAGCTATTATGTCGCTTGCGGTGATCTGGTGGTAAATCGCGTAAACAAATCACATTTTGCTCTACAACAACAAGCAGCACTCGGGCGGCAATATTTGACTTTCCACCCAAGCTGTCATTGCCTGCTTCACCTTGCATCCAACATGCATTTCATCCAATATAAACCTCATCCAACATAAATTTCATTCAGAATAGATTTTTACCCAGCAAACCATTATCCATCCACGTCATCTCTCTACTTGAGCAGGTACTTTGCCATGGGACCCCGTGCAGTCCCATTATCTGCGCGGACGCTTCGTCTCCGCCTTCCGTCACTTTCCCAGTTCTCTGTTCTTCCTTCACTCCCTCTTTCTCGGATGCAAAGTTCGTCTCGAAAGGTAACACATTGTTTCTATCGATTTGCCAGCACGTCTTCGGTCTTCATCCCCGCTTCGACGTCCGCCATCGGACAGCAGCCCTTGCCCAGGGGATTACAACTCAAATCATCTCTGGACAAGTGCTATGTCATTGACGAAGTGCTTTCGGAGCGACCTGCCGCTGGGAGGATTTGGTGTGTGTACCGCGCGACGTAGGTTGACCTTTTCCTTGAGATCTGTCCGGTGCATGGCCAGAGGGCGGGAAATCCTAACTACCTCCCAATTTCAGACATGAGGGGAAGCAGTTCATTCTCAAGGATATCATCCCAGGCGACTTCGACTACATTATTTCGCTACAGAAGCACGTCGAGCACTCTCCCCATGTCCGAACAGCCGTGGATAGCATTCCTGAACGACATATGTTCGTCTTTCCCTATCTCGAGAAGGGACTGCTCCATGTCGATACCGCAGCTCTTTCATCGGTCGCCAAAAAGGCCATCATAAGGGATGCTCTTACCGGTCTCGCTGATCTGCACGACGAGCACATCATCCACACCGGTTAGTGCCTCCCTTACAGGGTTGCGGCATGTGTGCTGACATGGTTCACAGATATCAAACCCACGAACATCATGATGGATTCTTTCAAACAGCAGAATGGTGACCTCGGATGGTGCAACGTCCAGATCACCGACCTGGAAGCTGCGGTGATACTTCCGCCCAAAGCCAAAGGCCTCACAGACCGCTTGTCAGGGAACCACTTCTGGCGAAGCCCGGAGGCTTGGGCTCGGGGAATCCAGAACACCCCATCGGACATCTACTCCTTTGCCATCGTTGTGAGTTCTTCCGTGGGCAGAAAACACGGCACACAGATGCTGACTGGCAGGCACTCAGGCGATACTCGTGTGGACAGGGAGCATGGTGTTTTTTTCAGACAAGGCGAACCGTGCTTCCCCCGAGGAGCAGGCGAAGCTGATACTCAGCCGCCACCTGTCCTTCTTCGCTAGCGACGAGGAGGATTTCGAGGGCTTTATTGCGTATCATGGGGGAGAAGGTAATCCGTTTGTCGAGCGTATTAAGGTACTTTGCAAAACATTCACTGAGGAGAAGCCGAGGCTGCCCTTTGGGAGGTGGCAGCAGGTGGACCCCAAGTTCAGGGATCTCGTCTGCAAGATGACTTGCATGGATCCTCTGCGGAGGATCACGGCGCGGGAGGCGTTACAGCACCCTTGGTTTACTGCAGAATAGGACGCCTGGTATAGCTGTTTGCAAGTGAGCGCTGTCACCGTACAACAGTTAGAGTGAACCTCACGGTACCATAAGACATATCCAGTCCAGGACAAATAAGCACATTATTCAACTAATGCCTCATCCACGCCTTCCTGTTCCCTAATGTAAATTCTTATCCTACCTCAAGGAAAATTCAGTCGGTTATAAATCAATTGTCCAAGTTATATAAGGCCTACTAGGTTTAATAAGTACTCAGTGTCACAACTCCATGACATGAAACAAAGGAGTTCTCGTATATAGTAAATAGATAGTTACGAGGTTTTCAACAACTTTGTGCATCAACAAATGTCATATCACACCCCTATACTAGCAGTCCTGACACTCAGCGAGCTTTAGCCATAATACTTGTAACAAAATTTGAATACGAGCAGGTAACAACACTTCGTCTAATTACTCCGTACTTACCAAGATACGTAAATGGACTTCCGTTTAATGTATAGTAGTCCATTTAACTTTACCATAGAACTCGTTTTGTATAATTTATTTATACCTTAATAATTAAATTCTTGCTCAGTGACTAATCAGAAGGCAAGCTAAGGTGAGCCAAGCCCAAGCCTAGAGTGCATTAGAAAACCTAGAATCTGAACGGGGAGGCTTCCGAAATTGATATGGCTCTTAAGAATATATATTGCCAATACGGTTGTTTATTATCTAGGTATGCAAGTGCCGAAAAGGCAGCGTAGGCACCACTAGCACCACCAATCCCCGCACCTATGAGGCGTGGGACACAATACGCCTCAGCTGGTGCTAAAGAAGCAGTACAGATGGCGATCGCATCACAAAAGATGCCTGGCCTGCGTTTCGGATTAGGTACCTGTAACAACTCGATAATCAACTCTTATAATTTTTAGTACAGACATAAGAAATGGCCCCAATGGAGTGAGATGCTGTACGGAATATTAGGACTGACCACCTATTTTATAGCTTATAGCAGTGTAATAGGAGAATGTTATTCGCCGCCGTAGTGAACACGCTTTTTAAGGAGACGAAATTATATTGTAAACGGGGCAACTTTTCCAAGCCTTTATTCTAATGTTAGAGACATTACCTATAGGTACCACGGTTGATATATCATCAAAGAGAATAACGAGAAAAGGAAACACGTGGAAGTGGCGGCTCGGACCCGTAGTCTACATACATTCTTCTATATTGATCATGGTATTGTTATAAAGCTAGAGTCCTTGGTCATCATTGATCCACTAAATATGCCAACCAACAGAACCTTTTAATCTGGGCCAAAGGGAAGCTGTGGAAATGCGGTCTAAAAAGGCTTAGAAGTTATCTGAACATTATGAGTAGTGATGCAGAGGTATCCTTCCCGGATCCATGAAACGACCCGGGAGCGAGGTGACGAGAACAAGAGGGTGCCTTATATCCAGCCAGCGTGGGTTAAAAATGCAGTGCTCCAGACTCACGGTCCTATTGTCGGTCAATCCTTGGCAGGGTCGGAAGTATCTCGCTCAGTCACACATCTCTTATTATGTAGTTATAGTTAAACATTCAATATACGCGTAGGCTACTCTCGCCTCGCGTCCACGGCTCCACAATACCCGACTAGGAACGTCTTATACCCCTATTCACCAAGCATGACGAGCCACCTTTCTGTCATGTAGTGTAACGTAGATTTAGGAATTGGTGTTAAAAGATATACATCTGGTTGAAGTGAATTGGAATAATAAATGAGAACAAGACCTTGCGTGGCGCCAATACAGCAGATACCCCACACTAACTGGTATTAATACTATCTAATGTAAGCTCAAATACACGGGTGACGAGTCTTTTGATTATTCTGGGGAAGCAACCTGCTAATGGGGGTGGTGCAGATGGCTATCGTAAAAGTGAACAAGTGGAATGCGAGCTTTGAATACAAACAAGACAAATAGGTATTTTCTATTTAGGAGTTTGTAGTGTAGTAATACATGGTAATGCTACTACACCATCTAGTAGGGTGTCAGGAGAGTCGGCATCATCGAGGCATGCCTAATCAGCGCTGCATGGAATTAAAACCATAAGATTGCTCGCTACACCATCATATCCCAACCATACCGAGTATCCATGGAACTAGAGATTCATACGGCTAATTATACTCTACATGGGTTTAGGACAGCATAAATGTGCTACGGTCTTTTTTTGCTGGATCCCGCTACCTATATCTGGTGAAACGAGCGTGAGCTGACAGGAGAATACTAGGTAAGATGGCGGTGAAGTACGGCATGCCTATTCGCCCAACGACCCGGTACCTGGTACGGCTTATAGATGACTGAACTGGGGTGAAATGTAGTGAGAGTAATCTGCATATTCGCCGAACGCTGACCAAGCGTGACAGGTGTTTCTAGAAGCATAAGCACGGTCTTAGAGCCCCGACTCATTAGGGCCCAGTCGCATGACAAGAGGGGTTACATATGTATAGCCTAATATGAATTGTTCGAGAGAATATACCAAGCTATCGATAGTGCTATTTGGTTTATATCGGCGGATCTTTAGGCCACATCAGGAAATGTTACAAGATATCATCGGGGACGAGCAACGGGTATGGGGCGAGATAGTTGTAATCGTACCACGACTGTCATCGTTCGCTGAGGTTCAAGGCTAAAGATAGTAGCAATCAGTTCGAGTCCTTAGATACGGGCCGGATTAGGCCCGAAAAAGGAAAGAAATATTGATTGAGCCTTGAATCGAGCATTTAGCCGGGCTATCAACATCTACGTGGGCTACGGACGGGTATCTAGGTTGCACGACCTCGCCGACGGGAGGCTAGATATATCCCCCGAGGTTACGGCATTATTAAAACAGTACAGCAGCACGCAAATGAGAAAACGCGGCTACACAGGCACTAGATGCAATTAGGTATTGGGATGCACATGTTAATCTATGTTGGACGACGTAGGTGCTTTCCTACCGAGGAACTTGCCGGTGTGTCCAATAGAGTGATTAGTTCCCCTACCTGTTGATTGTGTCATATCAGTGGGCGATTTCAAAGGCAAAGTGAAGTTAGATAGGTACCAGGCAGCGTGGAGGTCGTAGCTTGAGTTCCTGATAAAAGATATCGAAGGTAGCGTACTGAGGATCAATAGCTGGCAGACTCTTGTTGAGGCTCCCCACACAATGCTCTAGACTATACTGTACCCTCTAGATTAAATCGACGGGCTATAGCTATCCTAAATACGATATAATCTTTAATCAATCACTCGAAATTCAATTTCGTACTGCCCTGGCGGCTACCCACTGCCTTCGCCCCGATGAGGTATAAATTCTTTCGATTGGTGATAGCGAGGAAAAACTCGTAAAAACACAGCCATATTCTTGGTTGACTAGGTTGTAGCAGTTAGAAAGAACACTGAGACAGCCGTGTTAGAAGGCCGAGGAGCAATATCAGAGGCTGAGAGAGATTCACTAGAGAGCAGAAATGCATAAACTAGACATTCTTTAACAAGGGAAGAGAAATAGCTTCGTGAAAAGTGTACTTCAGCCTTGGAGAATGTGAGAATAGATGTTGTGGAGAGTTTTAAGGTGACGTTATAATCTACGTCGCATTTTACTCTTCCACCATAGGAAATACCGCCTGGCTCTCTAGTGAACTTTCCCCGTGGGAGTCTGTTCAATGGACACCATGATGACGACATGTGCTTGCTGGGCCTCTAATATCATTGTCGCGTCGACGTTCTTGGCGCAGTTCGAGAACACAACTCCATCGGGAACAGTCTTAAATGATAGCTCATCAAACCCTTCCATATGTCTGTCATTTTGATTTCGGCTTTTCGTTCATTTCGTGATCATAGCAGCTCAAGGCGATAGTGGCAGGATATAGATAACTTTTAGCTGAGTGAGCCTAGAATTGCAGTGAAGACTACGAGACCCAAGGCGAGGCTAGGAATGCGGTGAATCGTGGCGCCTTGTTCAGGCGTACCTACCTAGGTATCCTTATCATTCTTACCATTTGAACTTGCCGGTCGGGGCTAAAAATGCAGTGAGTGTCACATTCGCGTTGCTGACTGTCAGCACTAGATTGGACAGAGACTTCCTAGTTGGCTGATCTGTATGATGGTTAACTGGCGACTACGGCGTGCGGGCCACATCTATAGTCGGCGGTCGGATTGACGCTAAATTTCTTGTTAATGTTATTATACAAAAACCTAGCAATATACGGACTACGGAGTATAAGTATAACTATAGTTAATCAATTTGTATAAGTTATATATAAACTGTAATAGTTGCCGAACTAGTAGAGCGAAACTAGAATTTCTAGTATTGTCAGAAATGTGGTAATGGCCTCCATGGTCCGCCCGCCTCCGATCCGCGTTTTTATGGTATAGACCTGAAAAGGGGAAACATCAGTGTAGTCGCAGCTGCTTTACCAACTTAACCCAATATGAATAATTGTGTGAGAGTAGTGTACTGAGGCTCTACTACGAGGAACCACCAGCTGCATGGTCTCATGATTTGGTGGGTAGTCGAAGTTTCAATGCGAGGCACAAGTGATCTTCCGCCGAAACACGCGATGAGCGGGATAGTAGGGAAAAAGGAGCGCGTGCATCTTGTAATGGTCAAGCGTAGATGAGGCTGCAGCCAGCGCTTTCTTTGTCGCTCTGGACAGCTGCTTTACTACCAGCAGATCAATAGGCTAGCTAGATGGAATCATCACCTGAAAAAGCTACCCCCCGACTTAAAAACGCCAACCTACGATGGAGTGATTGCTAGAACGCAGGAACTAAGCGTGCAATCTCATCATCTGTAGCTGCACCTAATACACCAAGGATATAATGAGGTAGCGGAACGTCCTATACCCTTACCGCAAGATTCTATATGCAAGCCTCACGAAATTCATTTTGTAATTCCATATAGTTGGTTAAATATTAGAAATAATTAAATGAATAAATGAATACGCACCGTCGGCAAATACCTGACGTCACCACGCCATCTATCGAGCACGAATCGGCGCCTCGTCCCTTGCAGAACCGACACCGTGGCGCACGATAGACATACACTGGTACTCCATACATTGCCGCCGTAAGCCACGGTGTGCAGATCCGGGCCGAGGGAGATCAGGCTGCATACGCACAAGTGGCGCTACAGCTCTATACCCGAGCTCTTAGGTTAGGTTAATATATCTCCAGCATAGTACCAGGGACCCAGGCACCATGCCATGAACTCAACGACCACCTATTCCCCGGTGATCATCACAAGGGATGGGCCAGGTCAAGGCCCCAAGCCAATAACGCCGCTTGACTCCCAAGCACCGCCGCGGTCGATCCTGTCTCTGACGATCATCACATCGCGTCATATCATACCACAGTATGCGGGACGACCACGACGCTTTGCAGCGCTATCGCAACTCGTTCGCATGAGGTCGATCTGGAGCTAAGCTAAGCTAAGCTAGAGCGAGCAAGCATGACGAACGGTGAGATGGGATCACAACCCTTTATATATAACATATCGTAACTATACATCCAACGCCACGAAGCGAAATAGAACGAGGAAGGGGGGCAGGGGGCAGGGGGCAGGCCAAACGACCTCAAGATACTCATAATCGATGTCTGAGACAAATCGATGTGAATTCTATTAGATGGCATATTTACTCCGGACCGCAATGTCTTAGGAATTTTCCCTTCTCACATATATACATATACATCTTAGATATATATATGACGTTCAATACGTAGGAGCAAGCAAGGTTTCAAATAAATTCATCTTTTCTCATTTCCGTTCCCGTAAATCGTTCGTTCAACCGCATATCTAAGCCGGCCCGGACTCTAGCCGACGACAGCACATCCGTCGCCTTAATCCTCTTCGACATTACCTACCTACATGCATCCATCATTCAAATACGGGACTCCCCAAAAAAATCAAACGCAATAATAAGTGTGTACCCAGACCAAACATGGAATCCGCGCCATACAAGATTGGGGTATGTAGGAAATTCGAGCCAAAGTTTTCGATCCCGGCGATGCAAGTGAAGCCTTGGTAGTCGTATGCAATACTACCGAGGGGATTGAAGAATGAGAATCTGCAGTTTTATTCTTTGATGGATTCCCCCACTGGCTCTTCCTTCTTGGCCCATGCCGAAGACGCCCAACCCATCCAACTCGCGCGTTTGTTCTCAACCCTCTCCGGTGCGTTCTCCTGGACTAGTCGTAATGGACGCGGCTTGTTACCAGCAAAGGTTGTCGCCTTCTCGGAGCTAGCTACGCTTGCATGTCCACTGCTTGCGCGCGGTGGGCTCGAGGTCGTCCCCTCGGCCGAAGCAGAATCACCACTGACGCTGCTAGTCTCGCTCCGCATTCCGGGGAAATTACCGGCACTTGGGGCACCTTGTGACGATGGCACTCGCGGCGTAGATACACCTGAGAAGAAAGACGCAGAGTTACGTGGGTTGCTGAGTGTCGGAGATAACGGACCTTCGGGACCCTTGTACATGGCATTCACAATACCGGCTGCGCCTGTAAACTGTTCGCTCATGGGACGCCCACCCCGACGCGTACTCTGTGAGCGGCCTAAGCTAATCGGGATACTCGGCGCCGTCTCAGGGTTACTATGCGCCGAATTTTGCGCTGGCATCATCGTCATAGGACGGGGCTTAGGCCGAGCTGCCGTATTTGTGCCCGTAGCAATTGATCTGGCACGCTGAAGAAGCGAAACTCCCACGCCTGGTATCTCGGATGGTGGAGGTGGGGGAAGATCCTTTTGTAAATTGGCGGAGGACTTTGTGTCGGCTGATTGATCGAGAATATGCTCAAACTCCTGGTGTTGCAATAGTCGTTCTATGATCTTATTGATATACAGGGTCAGAGCCTTGTTCTGGTCTTTCATGGCACGGAGCTCTGCCTCCAGTCGGCGTGACGGATCCTCGCCCATCTCAGATTCGTCGGCTATGGAGCCAAGTTCATCAGCTAGACTTGTCCCCGGTGTCAGGGCACCACCCGTGCTGCTTCTGCCTTCCAAGGCATTGAGGGCATCCTGGTTGGCGGCGACACCCATGTAATTGAAGTCACCTTTGCCAAAGTCACCGTGGAGTGTCTTCTCTTGGAGAAGTAGCTGATATGATTCATTATCTTCCATCAGGCGTGCGTTCGCCATTCGGGCTTCCATGAGGAGTCGTTCCACTTCGTGTAGCCGTCCGCCGCCTTGGTTCTCTGACTCTACAAGTTTGATCTGAGCTTCTGCTAGTTCAAGACGCAACGATTCTATAAGCTTGTCTTTCTGAAGCAGCAACTTTGAATTATTACGAGAATCACTCCTCTGGATCGAGGAGGGCGGTGCGAAGTTGCCGCTCTCGACACTGGGAGAGTTGTTGTTCGCTACGGGGCACATGTTAGCATTCCTGATATGTAACAAAGAGCGGAGGGTGACCATGCTCGTCGAACTTACATTGCCTCGTTGATCTGTACTCGTCTTCGGCGTTGCGCTGATTCAGGGTCTCCTTTAGCCGGTTGATGATGGTCTGCATCTCCTCTTCTCGGTTAGACATCTCTTCCTTCTCTTTCATCATGGAGCTCCTCTCGGCCTCGTATATGGCTTCCATTTCGCGCATTTGCCTGGCGGCCTCTCTCTTCTCGTTCCTCAGGGTTTCGATCTGTTCGTCGTTCTCATGGGCCCTCTCTTCTAGTTTGGCTTGTTCTTTGAGGGCCTCATCAAGCCGCGACTGCAGGACTTCTCCTTGTTTCCTGTACTGCTCGGACGCGACATCAGCTTTGTGCAGGCGCTCTTTGAGGTCTTCAATAAGTGCGACGGTCTCAGCACGTGCGTCGGCGTCGACCCGAGAGGATATGCTCAGTGACGAGGAGGCTCTGTGTGCAGCAGCACGTGCTGATACGGGTGTGCCAGCGCGAATGGATCGGGTGCGTGTTGGAGTACCGTTGACGGTCGCATTCGTAGTAGTGTTGATGGAGGCCGAGGACGTGGGGGTGGAAGCTCGGGGTGTCCTCGAGGCAGCCGGGACGTGGTTGTTATCTGTCGTGGGCACTCGGGCAGACGCCGAGGAGCTCGGCTTCTTCGTCGCAGCGGACATGGTGTGGACGCGGATGGGCTAGCCAAAACTACTTAAACATATACCAGGGCAGTGTCTAGCAATGGGTGGTATGTGGTATGTAGTGTGTGGGAGTAGCAGCAGTAGCGAGGGGTTGCGGTGACGACGGGCGGTTGCTGCGTCGATAGCGATAGATAGCGTAGTGGTAGAGTCGAATGCTGGAATGTTGTATGATCTAGAATATCTCTTGTATTTTCTCGCTGTCCTTTTTTGCCCTTTTTGGCCTTTTTGTTGTGTCGCACTGAGCTGGCAATGTGGCTCCCGGTCAGTGCCCGCCCGGTATGTAATGTAATGTGATCTGATCTGATCTGTCTGGGGGGAGTCAGTCAGTCGTCCAACGTTGCCGGGCGGTAACTGTAGTGTGTAGTAGGGGACCGTTAGGGCGTGGTCTAGTGGAAACGGCACTCCGTAGTGGACAGTGGCATAGGGTCCAGGGGTCGTGTGGCTTAGAATGCGGTACAGTCGACCACGCTAACATGCGGTAGCACCCTAATTTAGAATTTGACTGAGTCCTTTTTCTGGTCACCATCATGTACTATGCCACACACATTATGTACTTCTATATCGCGCGGTGTAGGCACTATACCTACAGAGAGAAGCAGGATACTTGGCATCAAGGTTCGAGTATTGGAGTATTGTCTAGTCGAGAGTGGGTTAGCTTCATCTGGGCCCACTCAGCTTCTTTGTCTTGAACCCATCGACGATACTACTACATACTACGTAGACATAGTATAATGTGCCATCTTGAGTCGCTTTGGGGATCACCTTGATTCAGTCCGATCTGAGAGAGCTCGAATCAAATCTCTTGTTCCTACACTACATGGTACGTATCTCTATAGTACGGTGTTTGTGGATGGGTCATCGGAAATCGAGGACGGGCAGGGACGGGATCTGTCAGAAGAACATGGCTATATTCATATGCCCGATGTACTGATTCGGCATAGGCTACCTTTTCACCCACTCGCTTTAATTACCGCCGTTATGCTTGCTGACTGACGTCCCCAGCGATCCTCTGCCACTTATAAGTCAGGGTCTTGTATAACATGAATTCCCTTCAAACATCTAATGAAACATTCTTCTATCGGACCATGCGGCCTGCAGGTGGGTATTCTCGAGTCAAGACGGTTTTATACTTAGGTAACCTAACGGGACATGTGACGTTGCTAGGCCGGTTAGTTCTCTGACGTCTCTGCCCTGGGATTCTCGGCATGTCAAGCCTCGTGATGTAGCGTACCTAGGAGGCTTTATAGTGTGCTACTTACAAATAATAATATGACAGCTGAAAACTGATAATATGCAAGTTCATGCAGCTATGAGCAGCCGTGTTGACCAAGGCTCGTTTGACCCTGGAGCTTCCCGTACCGCTGCAACCTTGATAGGCGAGGATTGACGCCACAAACGCGATCTTTTTTTGTACAACGACGGCTAGTACCCAGGTATAATATTCTGGAACGATTTCGACTGTGCGACCCGAGAGAAAGCTATTGTTTAACTCTCTGAAAAGATATAGTGTAAGATTCGGTCCCCTTCCTGTCCTTTTCTTTTGGTATGCCGGAGCTGCACCAAGAATTAATTGCTTCTATCTTGGTGGCGCACATGCTAGTAAAAAGGTTTAGTTGACTGGTCATCTGGTCTATGGTATGGTTTGACAAGGGTTGACATAGGGGTAGCCAGCCCTTCGAGCGCAAAATTGGCCCGTTTGAGTGGTGTAAGCTGCTGTTTGGTCGTTGCTGTTTGGATGTTGCCAAACATATTTCCCTGCCATCAAAGGTAATATAGCCCGCCCGATTGGGTATTGAGTATCAATACATAGAAAACTGGCTTTTTTACGATAGATGACCGAAGCTCATACTGAGGGAGTATCTTTGGCTAACGCTAGTATAGGGGTTAGTGCCTGAGAGCTTGATATGCGTTGTCTAACACGCGTCGTATATTAATAATGCTGCTGTGTTCAATACAACTGTGCAGAAAAGTATGTCCTATCAATGGACTAACTGGTAGGTTCAATGATATTAAATGTTCCAAGTATGCGGACTATGGCCCCCAATGTTCAACCAGCGTTTGCGTTTAACGCTTTTAATAGTGCGACGGGACGACGCGGACTAGAGTATCATTGTCCATCGCCTTAATGTAATCGGCCGTTGCTAAAAACTGCATATCTGGGTCTCAATTGTTTGTGATGCGGCAATCTAAGGATTGTATGTAGCATCTATAGGGCACAAGGGGCGGGCAAGCACATGTCCGAGATTTCATGGGGACCATCCTGTTTCTAAACAGGTTGCGTGATACTTGCTAGAAAAAGTGTATTGGGTATCACTCGTGATCATACTCGATAGGCCGAGTGCTAGGTATGGCGCGTCCAGAAACGAATCTGGATGCTGCTACTGGACTACGAGAACCCGATTTCCTATGCTATCATTGCTCATATGAAGAGAATACGTAGCGATCCTAATTCCCGACGGATAATCCTTTGCCCGTTTTGTCGACACCGTTAACCCAAACGCCGTTTTATGGATGCAAGTCAAACCTAAGCCGCCTGGTCGCTCAGGATATCGGAGTCACCGGCATCGAGGATGGCCATGGTGGAGCAGGAGTACAGTTTACCGACTGTCGTTGCTAATGTTAGTAGATATTCCGGTGCAAGTGACGAGTTGTGAGACACATGTGCCTCTTGGGCGGCGACTTACGGGATGTTCCGAGTTCGATCTATATCAGTATCAGGTTAGCCGGATGTTGTACCCTCCAAAGCCCGAGCAAGGCTTTTTCTCTGGGCTAGGGTGGCGGTTCATTGGACAAACCAACAGACCACCACCCCCTACGAATTTGTAGAAGATTAAGCGATGGGATGTTAGGGTTGACTTACGTTTGTACCCTCGAAGTGGTGGACGGGAGTCTTGGACAACATGGAGTAGTACTCTATCGCGAGAGTTAGCTGAGCCTTCGTGTTAGAGACACATGGTCACCTACCAAGCTCGGACTTGCGGAGAGGAGGAGTGTTTCCGGCAATAATGACCAACTTGGCCTTGCCAGATCGCAGGCTCTTGAGGGCTATTGCATTTGTAAGCGTCCAGTGTCAACTAGGCAGTGCGAGAAGACGGCAATTGACATACAGGACTTGTAGCCGAGGGTGATTTTACCACTCTTTACAACAAGGGCCAACTTGCTGTTGATGGAGCTGGCGTCTTTCCTAGTCTTCTTTGCCATTTTTGCTGTATTGAGGCGTCGTTCGGGACGGTTGAGACTAGATATCGGGATGTTGTGGTGGTGGTGGTGGACAACGAAGGAGGAACTTCAATCGCAAGAACGTAGCCTTTTTTCCTTGACCAAGAATTTCGCCTGGCTGACGCTAGAGGGGCCCTGCCACTAGTAAATTCATTATTTGCAGTGCGCATTGTAGCCCTAACCCCACATCTCCCGCCTGGCTGCCTGGAGCCAATGAGATTCCAGTCATCAGACCCACTCTATGTGACTCGCCTGCTTTGAAATCAACTCTTGATTTTTGCCATCCCCTGGAACTTCAAAGAGGACGGCTCGGGCTCCTTCAATCTGTCGACACACAACTAACCTCAACAACATCTACGTCACCTTCGCGAAACTCTAGACAAGATGGCGCGTCGTCCCGCTCGTTGCTACCGATACTGCAAGAACAAGGTAAGAAAGAACAGACTTAGATATCTCTGACGAGATATATTTTGAATTTGTACATCGTGTGGGCTCATTCTCACGCAAACGCCGAAATGGCCGCATTGGTTGTTCTTCACGCCCCGGGAATCTTATCACCATGATACATTGCATCATAATACATCTCAAATCGCGGACCTTTGAACCTTGTCCTGTATTGACTTGAACTAACGTGTTCCAAAATAGCCGTATCCCAAGTCCCGGTTCAACCGTGGTGTCCCCGACCCCAAGATCCGTATCTTCGATCTCGGCCGCAAGAAGGCGAACGTCGATGACTTCCCTCTCTGCATTCACATGGTCTCCAATGAGTACGAACAGCTGAGCTCGGAGGCTCTTGAAGCCGCCCGTATTTGCGCCAACAAGTACCTCGTCAAGCAAGCCGGAAAGGAAGGTTTCCATCTCCGTGTCCGCGCCCACCCCTACCACGTCGTCCGTATCAACAAGATGTTGTCGTGCGCTGGTGCCGATAGACTGCAAACCGGTATGCGTGGTGCCTGGGGCAAGCCTAACGGAACCGTCGCCCGTGTCAACATTGGCCAGATTCTCCTAAGCGTCCGCACCCGTGACTCTAGTGCGTATAACCATCCGGATTTTGGGAAAGTAGTTGTTGTTGTTGCTGACCAAAGTTAGACCGTGCTATCGCTCTCGAGGCTCTCCGCCGATCCATGTACAAGTTCCCTGGCCGCCAAAAGATCATCATCTCCAAGAACTGGGGCTTCACTCCCCTCCGCCGTGAGGAGTACCTCGAGAAGAAGGCTGCTGGTCACATCTTGGTCGATGGTGCCTACGTCCAGTTCCTTCGCAACAAGGGCAAGCTACAGGACAACATGCGACGTTTCCCTGAAGCTTTCAGCGAGGCTTAGAGAGTTACTTTGTCATGTTGTTAAGAAGCAAATCTGGGATGAGAGGGCTGGCGTCATTCGGTTACCATAGTACTGTGCCATAGCAGTCAACAGGGATCTTGCATTTGCACTACACCTTTTATCAAGTTTTCATTCCACCGTGAATTGTTAGTGTGAACCCGAATATACATGAGATCCCGTACCGATATGAATCATGAGGTTTCTTTAACCCCGGAGCCTCTATAATTCTCACCGCAATTAGTAACTTACCAAAAGGCGTGTAGAGCTTCTATAAGTAGTCGTCTACATGATATCGCTGGAAGTGTGCTGATCTACGCCTGGAAGGGCGCTTAAAGTTGCCACCCTAACACTCATATTTGCTACTTCACCGGAGTGTCCGCAACGGGAATACTAATACTTTGATAAAAGTTTTCTGCTATGGCAAGACTGGACTGATGACTTGAGGCAATACTCCAAGTCTTGGAATATTCACCATATCTAGTTTTATAATTATATGAAATGCCACCATATAGATAGGCGTTATAGTTATCAAAGATGATGGAATCATTGAGTACAATTCCTCGTCGTTTCTGTTGGCTCAAAGAGCCAGTTTTCGACCCACCGCGATGGACTTGACAGGTCCTCACCCGCATGAAATAGCCTGTACACTACGCTGTCAACTTGTCCGAATCGGAAGCAAAGACAACATATACACTACCCATCTTATCTGCGGTGTATGCAGGGGGTTGAAATGACAGGATGTGATGGGTAAGCGGTCCCTTGATTTGGATACTACAGTATACTACTACTACACGTATTTCCTCACCTAATCTTTGCCTGACCAGTTGGCTGATTTTGCTGCATCAGTCAGCCAGGAGTCGGCTCAGGGTCGGCATGTCGGGATAAGAATAGTACTGCTGGGCGACGGTGGTAATGGCTGGGATGACAAGAGGGTGCACAGGACAACGAACGGGACACGCCGCTCATGGACAAATGCGCAGGTACTAAGATACGTGATGATCAGCCTGACCGACATTCGATGATGCGGTCGGGTGTTGACGGGTCATGGCATCATTCAACCGGCATCTTACGTCGATTCACCTCGCCCAAAGTCTGTCTGCGGACCTCGAATGCACCAGTCCCGTGTGCCCATCTCCCAGCCGCTACCGCTAAGATACCTACGGTCAGTGAAGTAGCCTAAAGCGTGGTAGTTGGCGGGTGCTGACCGGGATTCGGGCAGTACCTGGGGACTGTTTGGGGCCCGTAGGCTGCGGGTTGTTAGGTGTTGGGTCCAAATAGATAGCGTCTGATAGCAGATCCCCACCAACTACACACCTATCAACCTGGTACACTAAGACAGCTGGCACTTGGCTGTCTCAACTCTAAACTGCACTGAACGCTGGACAGCCCACGCGACTTTAAATAGGTCATCGTCACTAACCCGCCCCCCGGCCTGCCCAGGTGACACAAGAGAT
Source organism: Xylaria sp. Z50 (assembly GCA_037356035.1). Taxonomy (NCBI): domain Eukaryota; kingdom Fungi; phylum Ascomycota; class Sordariomycetes; order Xylariales; family Xylariaceae; genus Xylaria; species Xylaria sp. Z50. Next base: position 337,820 of record JBAWJU010000032.1, read on the forward strand.
ATCCCGCCCTGTCCTTATTTTCTTCGTACCCAACCTCTTGTCTATCTACCTGCCTCATCTTCAAAGGATTTCTACAATATACAATATGCATCCAACACGTCATTAGTTCCTCCTTGTTTTTAAATAAGAAGTTATAGTCCATCATCCACGGCTTGTTTGTCTACTAGGGACCTATCAGACCAGCCACACCCCAACCAACCAGCGGTATTAGAACCTCCGATATCTCCCCGGGGCCAACATAAACCATAACATTCAACATCCGCGCCCGAGTTTTACCTGTGGCACAACAAGAGTAGTACAACTTGCGACTCTGTTCCTGTCGTCGTGTATCCTGGGTGATATTAACTGGGGCAGGGTCTGTCCCCCTTAGCTGGGCGACTTTCATCTGATCCTCGTCTCCTAAAGGCAGACGACACCCAAACAACAATGGCATTTCACCAACCTACTCGTCAGGCTACGCAACGACCTTTTAGACCTACGCTTGAGGACAACAATCAAAATCGTACTCAATCGGCTGACGCCGCTCAGCCTGCCGAAGAGTCTCAGACATGGGTTCTCTTTTCACCCGCGACCGACGCGGGCACTACATCCTCGTACCTAACATCAACCCATGGCTCCAATATAACACCAGGCCGCGCGCGAACCAATGATTTCGGAAGTCTCGACACAATCGCCCCGTCTGAAGTTAGTGCAGGGCACCAGCGTTCCGATAGCTTCGTCGATGCGGCCGAGGACGAGGATGACGCCGAATTAGATAGTCTTGATAGCCACTTGCCCGAGTTTCGATCAACTCCTGACTTTTACATTTCATCAGAAGCAGGACCCCATTCGACGCCGGTTTTGCCGACACATGATGGGCTAGGCTTGTTCCGGTTGGAACAGCCGGGCATGGGCGAGGATATCCAGAATAGGCTCTACGAGTTTGAACAATATAATCCCCGCCGGATTAAGAGACGGCGGGAAAGTATAGACTTGGCGGCGCGAGCCGAACTCGAAAACGAGGAAAACCAGGAGATCGACAGGATGCGTAGAATAGAATCCTGGCGTCTGGAGCAAAGTCGCTATCTTTTAGAGGAAGTTCAGAAAGAAACTCGAAGACGACGTCGATCGATGGCTAGTGCGTCTAATACGCCTCAGGTCGCCCAAAGAGCTGAAGACGCAACACTCAATACTATAGGCGGAACGACCGAAGGAAATGCAGATGAAGAGTGGCACGAACAGAACTTGGGCGATTTGTCTGAGAACCGTGACAGCATATGGAGCCGCATTACTCGTAAGGTGATACAAGACCTCATGGGAATCGACGACAAGACGTTATGTATCATTTTCGGCGAAGCACTTCCCGATGAGGAAGAACTTTCTTCAACACCAAAAGCATCGGCCATACCGTCACTAAAACGCGATGATAGCATATCTCGAGATTCCATACCAGATTCCAGCTGGCAGGTGAAGATGCTCGAAAGAGTGGCTAAAGAACTAGGCCTATTGGTGCATCAACTTTCTGGACATCCTGGGGCATTTACGGCCTTCAACCGGATACAACAGATGCCTATTCCCTATGCAGGTCTACCTGCTATCCCCGAAAGTACCAACTACCCAGTATCCCGCGTAGTATCACACGAGGAGCCTACTACTCTACCCGAATTCCAGCCGACTATCCCGACCTCAAAGCCAATTGATATACCGCAAGCGCGCGCTCCCTCTAATCCTGTTCATAGCAAGTCGCAATTGCAGGCAGACAATGGCACCGTTTTCACGCAGGATGAGTGGGAGCAAGACCTCGATATTCGACTTGTATTCCGATATCTACGGTCGCGCTTCTTACCGCGTTCTAATGCTAGTAGTGCGCTCTCTGGCACATCACACTTAGCGACATCGACAACGAGCACGCATGATGCAGCTGCAAAAGCGGCACGAATCCGCCAACATCATCCTCTAGTGTCCCGAGCCCGTAATGTAGAGAGACGCAAGTCTAAGTCTACGACTGTGTCTAATCCGACACTATTTAGACCAGCGTCGAGCTGTGCAAGTCAGAGCACACGCCGGTCAGTCAGACGGAGCAGCTGCTCATCATCTCGTCATTACTGGGACATCGGTGGATCCGTCGGCACTGGTTCTATGATTGCCACGACAGGACCCATGGGAAGCTGGGGTGAGGTTTAACGAAGCTGACGAATGAGCCAACGTATTATGCCCCTTTCACGTACGCCGTCTATGTATAATTATATATAAATATAAAGCTGTCCATCACGGCGCTGGCTTGTTTAATGGCCAATAGGAAAGCACCTACCATATATATTATCTTATTTCAATCACACCAGCAACACAAAGTCATCCGAAATGCAGCCGATTAAGTTTGCAATGCTTATGAATCTGGCTCAAGCCAATGTGACTAACTAACCTGGCCAAGTATGTTGAGTGCTGCAATCTCGGTGGCATTCGCGGGCAGACAGAGTCCGGAGTGGTTCCGAGATAAACTACCGAAGGGTATTTGTTGAGAAAATACAGTATGTCTACACCGCATACCATGTTATGAAACGAGGCGTACAAATCCGCCTTGTTTTCATGAATCATGACTCCTGATACCCGCATCGACTCTTATAGAATCTGGCGGATTGCATATGCTTTAATAAAGGGATGATGGGCTGTCTCAATTCCGAGATGAGGCGACAGCGGCAAGTGAGATGCTTCTTCATACGGACCAAGTCACTTTCCGTGCACAAACTCGAGCGCAAAGGCCAGGTTCGCCGGTGGACGCGGAGGAGCAACTTGTGTCGGGACCTGTCGAGTGTGCGTTTGTACGATTGGCCTCGCGGTTCGAGACACAGGGGTGCTCGAAGACGGCGGGGCCAATGGGGAGGACTGCCGCTTCACTGGTGCGCGCGATCCCTGCCTGCTCTGGTCGCCTCTTATTCGTTTTTTTTTAAACACTACCTAAACACTACCCTACGAAGCAAGCCCGGCGCGCGTTGAAGGGCTTCTTGATCCTACCTCGTGCGTGCATGGGGGCCGAACGGTGGTCACACCTACGTGCATGTACCGGCTAGCAATGACTCTTCAAGAATATACGTGAGCGCTTACGCACTTTGTAGGTTTGGCTTCTACCTCCCCCCCCCTCTGCCCTCTCTCTGCCCTCTCTGCCTAGATGAAGTCTCAGGTAGGCAATTGTATGCAATACCTGTAGACGAGTCCTCACCCTACCTTACTCTACCTACTCCAAGTTTCCTGCATGTCTGGTCTCACAGAAACGGTATAAGTCATCGCTTCCACTCCACTGCCTTGGAGCTTGGCTCTCGGTGGATCCTCAACGTGTAACCACCCCTGATGCCTGTGGGTGCTACTGTAGATACCAGATACTGTGCTTCCCCATCTTCGTCTGGTCACCGTGTCTCTGCATCTGGAGGCTGTCAGACTTGATCCCATCTCTTCTCCACCGCCCGTCTGCCCAACCAAACCAACCCCACCACATCCTTATCCTTCCCTCCCACTACCTACCTATCGACCCTGTGTCGGGCCAATCCTAGGTGGACGCCTCACTTTCTGGCAACTTCATTTCCTTCCGCCTTCAGCGTTCGCATTCCTCTCCCCATATATACGCCTAGTTTAGCGGTTGTCATGTTTTGTATTTAAGCTCTCCCTCGTCCTCTTCGCTATATGGTCTGGTCTTCTTTTCGCTCGACTTTATCTATATACGCATTGGTCAGTGTCTGTTTGAGTGGGCTAAGCCTCAGCTCGTCGAGCGGACAGACAATGCTGAGCTTGAACTAACAGACCGCAGTCATGTACTAGATATATCCGGATCGCGACCTATCGGTATTTGAGCACGGTCGCTCGCGCAGGGTTCCGATATCCTCACGACCACCACAGCGCTGCGCCCGCCGCGACGATAAATACCAGGCTCTCCCCATCGTTCTCGCTCCGCTCCGTCGCTCACTCCATCACCTACAATCCTCCAATGCCAGCGACTGTCGCTCGAATAGCCCAATGGCAGGACCCGCCCCTGATTTCCAGCTGCCAAATGCTTCGTTCTTTAATATCTATGCCGATGCGCCCCTAACAACCACTTCGCCCAATCTTCCTGGTGGCCCATGCAACTATGTTGATTTGACTCCTGGCGCCAGTGGGCACAAATGTGGATGCCGTCGTTTCTGGAGTCGCGCCTCTTTGAGTGGTACAGAGAGAGGAAGCCCGATTGGGTTCCCGCCCGGATTTGCCAATGCATATGATGACCAGACGGTTTGGTGCATGTGTTCCCATCATGCCTGCTTCCATGATGATGCTCGCGATAGCCAAACCCCGGTCCCAACCCCCGCTGTCGCATCTATCTACGCCAATGGTCAGGAGAATGAACGACCTAGAGCTAACCGCGAACCCCTCACACCCGTAGTTACGGATCTGTCTTTTAGCACCCCCAAGCCCGTAAGCCAGCACCTGGACTTGAATACGGTTAGCAATCCTGATCTTGCTTCTCATGGACATGAAAATGCGCGGTTAGGTGAAACCCCGCAACCTTCAATGCCCGATACGTTAGCTTGGGCTAGCCTCATTCATTCGGAACCTACTCAGGCTAGCCCGCTTCATCCGATACCTAGCCAGTGTCTCATGGCATCACAGCCGAGTTCAACTACATCTTCCACGCGCATAGCATATCTTAAGCCATTTGCTGGAAAAGGACTACAGACACTTAGTGGTGTCAGACCTACAATACTCGAGTCGCTCCAGGAAAAGGAAAAGAGCCAAACCACGGAGCCAGAGAATGAAGATGCCATTGAACCTGATACTGACCAGTCCGTGGATGATGCTCAGACCGTGACCAATACTCCTCGGTCAGCAAGACATAGAGACATGATTGACGGACCAGACCAATCACCTACTCCAAGGATAACCCGCGATACATATCATATACTATCCAACAATGTCAAGGGCCATGAGCAGCGTATTGAGAATCTTGAAAACATTTCGTTTTCTGCCGCTGCCCATGATGCATGCCATGAGAAGCATGACCAAGCCGACCTGAGACTCACAGAACTGGAGTCACGTGTAGAGGAGGTTGAAAAGGCCCTTAATGATAATGCAAGCAGCGTTTCAGGTCACGGTTGGTCTAGACGCGAAAGGATTGATGATACAGCAGCTAGTGTTGTGTCAGTTTCAACTAGCACAGGGAGCTATGCCATGGATCGCGCAGAGCTTCAAAACGAACTCCGAATATTGAAAGCACAACTCAGCCAATTACAGGGCATTTCTTCTTTCTCGACCTTCACGCAGCCCTGGGAGGTCGAGGTTGTCTTTCTTCCTTTCCCCCTCAAGAACATATGGTTGGAATCACGTGACTTTGGCAGCCAACGCCTCTCGAATGGCAATTTGGCGGAAGTCGATTTATGGATCCAACTGCCTCACAACCCTGAACCTCAGTCCCCGGACTTCAATGATTGGGCTGGGCCAGAGGTTGATTCAGACTGGCTGTTGGGACGTGCATGTGCGCCCGACAATATGATTGGGCAGCGATTAAAGAGCCGTGGCCTGGTGAAGAACGTCACAGTCCGTGGCCCTGATGCAAGGAGCGTGCAGCAGGCCATGTCAGAAGCTTTTGGAACACTCTTTCGGACATTTTCTCGAATGCAGGCAAACGTACATCACGGATCTACGGTCCACCATCGTGTCGCTAAATTTCTGGGTTTACAGTCACCATGGATCCCACTACGGAAACTTCATAAAGATTCCAGGCTTCGTTTCCTTACGCCTGCTGAAATGGTCACACCCGTTTCATGGGACGTCCAGTTCCTTGCCTCGAGCGTCGTTATGAAGTCGCATGGCACCCATCGCCTTTTCATCACCCATCCCGAAGCGTACCTCCAGAATCAAGACGCCTACGAAAATGGATGGACGTGGCAGCGCTTACGCGAGTTGAGCCGCGTCTACGGGGATTCGCAAAATAGCCAGGAAATTCTTGAAGGAAACGCCAAGGAGGAATGCTGGACCTGGAACAATATTCTTGATGAGCCTCCAAATTTAGTTGGCCATATTCTCAGCGTACAGTTAGCGCAGGCATCCGCGCAAGAGCATTGGCGAGCCATGTCTACCTTGGCCTCTTCGCGAGATGTCTTTGCTACTGCTAGGGGCACATCCCCATCTATCGCAACTAGGCGGTCTATTTCACGAGCGCAGTCCCCAGTCGTACTTCGAGAAAGAAGAGCATCGAAAACACCCGGTATACGAACCGCTTCTGTACCAACCCCTCTCCAAACTGTAGTCTCCCCAGCGATTGCGAAAAGACGGGTTACAGCACAAGTTCACCCAAATGAGCGATACGTCTCACCCTTGGCAGCTCAAATACTAGCACTATCCAAACGTCGTAGTAGTCGCTCCCCGGCTCTTCACCCATATTGGTTCCGACATACTCCGAGTCGGAGTAAGTCGTCATCGTCTAGCCCTGCGCCCGAAATAGTCGGGCGGCGTGCCACATCCCCTTGCTATGCCACACCGAGCAGCAATGCGCCTTTTGTAAAAAGAAGGCCCAGTCGGGGCAATGTCAATATTCTTGAAGAAGATGATATCGATTTCGATTTTGATATCGCCGAGGGTGATAGTAACGCAGACATTTACGAAGATGACGTCGATGAAAACGATGAAAACGAGGCAGACGGGGACGATAGCTCCATGGCGGACCTCGGCGAAGATTCATACCACACTCAACCGCATGAGTCCTGGCAAGATGGTCAGGCACTCGAGGATGAACCTTGGCCTGGTTTTGACGATATTGAAAACCACAACCCAGATGTGAACATTCACGTGGACGATGATGCCATGATGGATGGCGATGCTAGGGATGTCTTGGTAGCGGCCGATGCGGATGGGCATGAGACCCAGAGTCAAGGGTCCAGTGCCCCGAGCGAATACCCAAGTAATCGACCACCGTGGGTCACTAGTGGGAGGGAACAAGAGTTCAGGGTTTTCGAAGACAGGTAAAAAATATACGCTACTCGACTTCCCTCAGAATTCTGCATTACCGAAGGTCTTTTTGCTTTCGGATTCCTTCTCGGGAAAGTCGCGTAACATATCGGAGGGCAAAGAATCATTTTGGCTGTTGGAGCGATTCGATGGTAATCATGTTGCCCAGTGATTGAAAGGGGGCAAGCGATGGAGTTTTTTTGGTGTCCTATGACTACACAGCGTATCATTTTTGGATATAATCCTCACTCTCGGACATGGAAGCGTTCTTCCCTGTCTCAATTTTTTGGTCAATTCATCCCGGCCCCAGGCGTGGGCGGGCGTCATGAAGGCAAGATTAGACGAGGCGTTGGGGGGTGTCTTTGACGGTATCTCCGTGGTATATATCCTACTACCTATCATTTTTTTCGGTTTACTCCGGGGCCTCATATTTACTTTCCCATCATCGGCTGGTCTTTCCAAAATTCGAGGGAGAAATCAAAGCCCAAAGGCTTGTACATTGGCCGGAACATAGAATATGACGCACACACTACTGCTACTGCTACTACTACACTTACATTGTATTGATACCAAACACCCCGTTGCTGAGGATGTCGAATCTTGCTTGGAAGAGACTTATGTGGTCTGTCTACCTAGGTAGACGGTGGATGGGATAGAATCGGGACGGCATTGGATATATTAAGTACGTTTGGACGGGCTTGCGTGAGAGATGGATCGACAACGATATGGAATGGTACTCCCAACTTAGTGTAGACTTGAAATCTATTACTTGTGTACCTTTATGCTTCCTCGATGTGCAACTGCCAGCCAGTCGAGTAATTGTGGTGTAACTTGCATCTGTCCGACTCCTGATTAATCAATGAGGCGGCGTTAGGAGTTTCGATCGGGACAAGACGTCTTATATAAGGGGCTAAGGTGATTAATCCACCTATCCCCACTGAAATTCATGAGCAGCGGGTTGATGATGAGTCATGACCGATGATTATCATAATAATATCTACTATAACCTAGTAGTACTTAGGTATTTCGCACAGCAAAGGAATACGAACCCCTAGGTAACTATGGCGTGACGACTCTACGGACCAGAGTGCGGAGCTCGCGGGGCGTCTCGTGGATTAGCTAACAAGTAGACAATACGGGGGCTAGGACCCTCAGGGTTTAGCTAGGTCCGTTGAAAGAGGGGATCGAGGATGTGGGGTCGCGCAGCATTTGTCTTCTGCTGCATTACTGGTAGAGACGACGGCACCCTTGGACGCGGGACGGCATAGAATGTTGCAGACGTAACCCCGCTGCTACCTAAGTACCTACGCACTAACTCTATACCTGACCTCAACTGCCTTGCCTATGTAGGTAGATAGATAGGTAGATAGAAAGTAGGTAGATGGAATCAAACACGTGCCTGCCGTCTCCGTTCCTGCTTTCGGAGCAACATCCCAGACGCCCGGACTGGATTACCTGTTGCAAGTATATAGGCTAGGTTAGTGTAGTATGTAGTAATAAAACAAAATAAATAAACGAATCGAGATGCCGGTTGTCTGCCTCTCCGCCTCTTTTTCCGTGCTAAAGTCCGCTTTGTTTCACTTCTACTTTGCTTCTTCTTTATCTACCAGCTACGCTACACTACACACAAACACGATAAGCTGATCTAAGTCGAGACTGTCGTCCCGCTTACAAATCCAATCCCCGGGAGCATCACTCACCGTAGGTAAGTGCGTTGTTGCGGTTGCGGTAATTTTTTTGCTTTTCTCTACCTTTCTCTCTCCGTGTGTGTGTGGTATGTGTGGGCCTTTTTCCCCCTTTCATGTCAACTGGGCGTATGCGGGTTTGATGAGTGAACGATTGATTGATTGATCGATCGCAATAGCTGACGAGCTTATAAAGACCGGACGAGGCGCTCGTTATCTAACTCCGAGACGGGATTTCATCGTCTTGAGAAAGGAACACTTTTTTTTGCTCTCGCGACTGCGAAGTGAGAGATTTTTTTTTTTTCGTTTATTAGTGTCACGCTGTCGCTTGCCGACTTGAAAGCACACGGAAATGGCGCCCCCGGAGGATCTCCCGCAGATGACGTACCGCTTCCTCGGCCGCTCTGGCCTCCAGGTCTCGGCTATCTCGCTCGGTGGGTGGCTGACGTATGGCGGGTACACGGAAAACGGTACGTTTTAGTTCTTTCGCCGCTGCTGTTTGTTCTTGCTCCTTTTGGTGTGGGATCGGTGTTCTCGGGGAGAGGGCGATGAGATGGGAATAGCCCGATTGTGCGAGGAAGGGGAGTGTTGAAATGCTTGTCTGAGGGGGTCGGTGAGATTGGAGAGAATTGTAGAAGAGGAGAGGGGGAGAAAGGAAGAAGCTAATCTTTTGAATCCGGATAGAAAAGACGTTTGAGTGCATGAAGGCCGCGTTCGATAGTGGTGTCAACTTCTTCGACTGCGCTGAGGTTTATTCTGGTAAGTGATGAAACCTTGTTCCTAATGGGTAAGTGGAAACTGGGCGGTGCTGATATCTTGATTTTGTAGGCGGTAAGTCGGAGGTGGTTATGGGTCAAGCTATCAAGAAATACGGCTGGAAGCGTAATGATCTCGTCATCTCAACTAAGGTATACTTCTTCTTTTGCTCACTCCATACAAAAGGACTCACTCAATCCCAACGCTTTCCATTTCATTTTTCGCAATTGGATATGAAGCCCAAGCTAATCTCCTGCTGTAGCTCTACTGGGGCACTGCTTTTGGCGACAACCCGGTCAACAACAAGGGCCTCTCACGCAAGCACATCATCGAGGGCATGGCGGCCTCGCTCAAGCGCCTGGACCTCGACTACGTAGACGTCATCTACGCACACAGGCCCGACAGGCAGACGCCCATGGAGGAGACCGTGCGGGCCTTCAACCACCTCATCAACACAGGGCAGGCGCTGTACTGGGGCACGTCGATGTGGGACGCCGACGAGATCGCGCAGGCCTGGCGGTACGCGGACAAGCTCGGGCTCATCGGCCCCATCGTCGAGCAGCCGCAGTACAACATGCTGAACCGCGAGAAGGTCGAGCTCGAGTTCGCCAAGCTGTACCGCGAGGTCGGCACCGGGCTGACAGTCTTCTCGCCGCTCGCGCAGGGGCTGCTCTCCGGGAAGTACAAGAACGGCATCCCCGAGGACTCGCGCTTCGCGCAGCAGAAGGTCGAGTTCATCCAGGGCTGGTGGAAGCGCAACGGCAAGGAGAAGTTCGACGAGATGATCGCCCAGATCAACCAGCTCGAGCCCATCGCCGCCGACCTCGGCATCACGCAGAGCGCGCTCGCGCTCGCCTGGGTCCTCAAGAACCCGAACGTCAGCTCCGCCATCATCGGCGCGAGCTCGGCGGAGCAGATCTACGAGAACGTAAAGGCCGTCGCGGCCGTGGAGAAACTCACCCCGGAGATCCTGGAGAAGATCGATGGCATCTTGAATAATAAGCCCCCGGCTGTTGTTGAGCGGTATTAAGCCGTGGGGGAATTCGGGAGTGGTTAGAAGAAAAGGATTGTTGTGTGTTCGTGCTTGCTAGATGGCGTAGATAAGAATGAGATAGACTAAAAGTCGTAAAATAAAATCTGGCATGATGAAAGCTGTGTATGTGGTCATAACTCCGGGTGAGATGCTATCCGTAAATTTTAAATGTCATAATCATAGGGAGCCTACCTATCTTACTCAGACGTACTTCTTCCCGGGGCTCACCCCCCGTGTAAAGTTCTCTAAAGCGAGCTGTGCGAGGGATACTCTAACAAGGCGACGCCAAATACTTGCCCCCTTTCACTCACCATAAGCAGCAACCTCTACCCTGTATCCGGAAAGCGGTATGCTGGCAGGACTTGCCTAAGCAATTATTGGCAGATCTAGTCTTATGAGGCGGCGTTGTTGAAAGTTTAGGAAATCGGTACGTAAATTCGAATACTGCAACAACGAAATGAGCTATATTGATTCATTCCCTGGTCCCCTGCTGGGATGTGAGCCTCTGACAGGAAGTCCTGCATAGGAGGGTGGTACTAAGCGCCTATCATCTGTACCGTAACGGAATCTCATAGCCTTGGTTAAGCACTCATAGATAAATACTATTTCAACGAAGTAACAAAGCCGACTTTTATATTCCTCATTCTTGCCTGTGTCCTAATCTTCGAATTTATTACGTTTAACAGAACTAAAGGGGTGAGGCCATATCGTTGAGGGGGGTTTACATAATCTGCTGACTTTACGTTCGTTTCGTCTGTACTACAAATAGATTCTGGGCGTATGAGAATAATATAAAATCGGGTGGTTAAAAGGAAATATCAATGTATTGTGATATGTTTTGAAGACTTTCCATTGTAAGAAATAATTATACAGTTAACTACTCTTTGAGTTAATTGCTCCCAATGTAGTTGCTGTGGACAACGTATTTAAATGTGATCTATAGAGCCTTATGTAGTGAACGGTAACTCAGCTAGTCAGGTAATTATAGAAAATTGCATACACCGGGTACTAAATTTATGAATTACAAAATACATGATTCGAAAATTGGTGTTTGTAGCGAGTAAGTTATCAAAGAAGGACCTCCCACCACGACGATTACGAGGCCTACCCAACAAAGCGTTTTCGAGAGGACTGGCTACTGTTGCAACACGATAATAGAAGTAAAATCTTTTGAAGGTGGCATGAGATGAGAGATACTGATAGCAGTGCCGATTATAACTCTTATGCCTCTAGAGCCGGTGATGGCATGGCATGCAACGAATATCTGGTTATTCTCTGCTAACGATGAAGTCAATGTACTACTTCCTTGTCTTTCGTGGAACTACTACAAAAATAGCAAATGGCACTTCTAGGCGTTAATATGAATATTGATCATATCATGCTTGTAGATTCCCCGCTAAGACGACTGAAGGACCTCGAGGGCTAGGAAGAAGGCCGAACTATAGTAGCTGACTTCATCAAGGGCCCTGAATTGTTGCCTGAATTTCTAGGATTATGGTTGCTACGATGGCCTAAGTAGTTCTGTGAGCTAGTCGTCTTGGGCAAGTTCCATACGATGAATTGGGATATTATCTACCACATCCGGTGGCACATAATTCGGAATGAAATAAAACCGGGGTAGAATAGGTACCTTTAAGAAATATAGTTATGTGTTGTGACGTGGATACGCCACAGCTTCCATCTCTGGGGATAATTCGACTTCGACTCATCATCAGTCATGTCTTTATCGCTAGCTGTGTCTATCTTAGAAGCGATATTTCCCCCTAGCGATGTAGAAATTGACGGAATAACAGGCAAAAATCGGAATTAAACGTTCCCGCATCTATTCCCGTCGTCGAGTTGGCTGGGGCGGCTTGTCCTCTTGTTAGCGAGGTTGGTGCATCGAGCCACGCTTACGGAATGCGCCGACTCTGATACGTCCGCCTTTTTAAATATGCGCCCATTCCTACACTATTACTTATTCACAGACGTATAGCTTGAGTCCTACATACTTCCCAGTCTCTAAGTTCGAGGGAGCGCCGTTAGTAGCACACCGTCTATGTGAGAACCGTATATGGTGTAGGTAAGCGCTAAGATATGAATAGCACCAGCATCGGAGATATGTGGGGGGCGCTGGTGTTGAAGCTTGCTAGTTGCTAGAAACATAAGAACAGTTGGCTGGTTTGAGCTGGACTTGATGTGAATTAACAGTATAATAAAGAAGTTTCCGTCTCAATTCTGAGTATCGCCGTCCCTCTAGCTTTTCATACTATTCTCAAGCTCGTTCTTCCCTTTTGCACGACTTCCCTCCTGCGCCAACCCCGCTCATTTCACAGCGAAGTTACTCGGCCCTCATTTTCACGATGGCTTCACAGACCCCGCACCCCCAACTCCCCTTGCCTGACTACTTCTCCAAGTTTGCCAGCGTTTATGTTCGCCAGACGGGCCACTCTACACTCAACATTCTTTCCGACGCCATCGCCGAGAATGTCCAAGCATCTGCCCAACCCATTGGCCCGGACTCAATCGTCCACGACACTGCCTCGGGACCAGGTATAGGCGCCGCGGCGCTCGTCTCTCGTCTCCCCAAGGACCACCTGCCCAAGGAGTTACTGGTCTCGGATAATGTCGCGATGATGGTGTCGGCCGCGCGTGAGTCTCTCACTGCCTCCCCGCTACCCCGCGTGGATTGCAAGGAGCTCGACTCGCAGGACCTGTCGTCGGTGCCTGATAATTACTTCACTCACTCGATTAACAACTTCAGCATCTTCACCTTTGTCCGCCCGGTTGACGCTGTTCGCGAGACATACCGCACCCTCCGCCCGGGCGGCCTGGCCGTCATTACCTGCTGGCGCCGCTTTGCGCCCGTGTTGATTGTACACGCTGCCCAGAAGAAGATCCGCCCGGACCTGCCACTCATGCCTACTCCAAGCCCGCAGTTCTTCGAAGAGGGCGTGCTGCAGAAGGTGGTGGAGGAGGGCGGCTTTGCTAAGGACAACATAACGGTAACTGAGAAGGTATTGGTCGTCACCGACGAGGAAAATATAGCTGGCCTCACTATGCTTATGTCGGGCCCTATGATGATCAAGGCGAGAGATGGGTACACTGGGGAGGAAGAGGCTAGGTGGATTGAGTCTGTTAAACAGGCTGTAAAGGAAGAGGTAGAGCAGTTCGGAGGTATTAGGTTCGAGGCCTACACCCTCTTGGCTACTGAGTAGGAGGCTTGAGTGTATCCGCGCGGAACGAAAGAGAGAGTGAGAGAAACCAACCGGGCGCCATTGCGTGTTAAGCGATGTGTACTTTGATCTGATCCGAGTCCTCGTTCCCCGGCACGCGTACCGTAATATCACAATAACGTCTCCTATGCAGAAGTGTTGCATAAAAGAGTAAAGAAATTGATAGTACTAAAAACAAATCAGTTCAAGATGGCACACGGGTGAAATTCATCACGCATTACGTATCATGTAGTAAAGGGAATGGGGGGAGTAGCAATGGGGTTGTCTTTACTTACCGTGGCCAGTCCCACTGTCTAGAATCTTAACTAGCCGAGAGAAGTTCACGAGCGCCTGAACAAGCCTGTCGCCCATGGCATCTTTAGCGATGACATGATTAATGGCCCAGCGCTCGCGGTCCCTCTCGCTGTCCATCTAGACGTCCTTTCTTTGCTGGCCATCGTAGATGACCATGCGACGGAAAGGCGTAGGAGAAGGCGTAGGAAAAAGTTTAGCTGATGATTACTATTTAAGCTTTGAGGCTGAGGGGCTGAATCGGGCAACTGGGCCCACGAAGGATGCATGTGAACGTAATTGGATTGCGTCGTAGTCCCAGATCCTTGGTATTACCGACCCTGGTTCTCGGAATCTAGGAGTCGGGGATTGTGCGTCCCATCCTGTCGGGATTCTACCATTGATTAGCACTTTGAAAGAAAGATTGCTCATAAATTTGGCCTTCCTCTTCAAGCCCGAGTCCCAGCCTTTGTTACGTGTGTTATGGCGACCTTTTCATCGGGATTTCTTTACCTGCTTGATGCTGGGGTTGATTTCCGGGCGTCTGGCTCTGCGGTTGGGGGCATTTTCGGCGTATGTCATTACGCTAGCACCATTGGTAATGCTAGCGGTACTGGATAGGAGGCGTAGACACTCTATGTTGTGACGTCAGTGTAGACTCCAGCCTCAGTCTCCGATAGAAGGAATATTCGATGTTTCGAGCTTTAGAATTTGGCTATTCAGCCTTTGTAAGCTTCTATAGGAGACATATTGACTATAATGAGCAAGGCAGGTCTGTCTTCGTAGGCTCAGTAGACCTTGAGATTCCTATATCGTTTCCGGGGGCTTTTGGATGAAGAGCTACTGGATCCTTTGGCAACTGGGGATATTACTCATAAGACTTATCCTAAGAAATCCTCTATGGTGGTGGAAGATCAAGCGTGATAGCGTCGATGATATTTCTACGGTGATTGGCCAGGGGGCAGGCGTATCTGGCGAACTATTATGTAGAGTTGTGGAGGCGGGCGTCTAAGTGGTAGTGTTGGGAGGAAGGTTTTGATATTCTTGATGTGATGGTCTGCTGCGCGAATTATATACTTATGGTTCTAGACGTCGGTTACTTTGCTAGAGGCTTCCATATCTATGAAGTAGACGCCATTGCGATTCCAGCTGGATGCGAAAATTCCTGTTGCATCACGACCAGATGGAAATGGTAATTACAGATTCGTGGCACTATTATATGTAGATAAGATCATGTATGGCGGCAGTAAAGAATTCTCAGAAGTATTTTCTTTAGTCTCAGCGGCTTTGGAGGCAATGGCTTCTTCTCTGGTTAAACTCACATATAAAGTTTCGTGCAACTTTGAATCACGTCGGTTCGGAAAGCGAAGCCGATGGAAGGTGTTCTAGTGGCCAGAAGATGAGTTTGGGCTGAAAGAGATTATATTGACTTAGAATCTAAGCTAAGGCCGGGTTTAGGTGGTTGAGGGAGTTCAACTATCACTAGAGTGTGACGCACCCTATACAGACGGCACCAATACTCCAAGCTTCAGCCCCCAATACGGGAAACATTCGGTCTTTGGGAGATGAAAAATTAATTCGATTGGCCTTCGCCTCAGTATAAGATATACTGACTGCAATGGTTAAGATAAGCCGGCTCTCGAATACTCCGATTGCCGATAACTTGGTGTATATATACAGACTTAGCATTCCGTGCTATTCCTGGAGGCTATCCAGAATAGCTAAAGGGCCTTTGGCACCTTAAAAGATTATATATAATTCGAGGCAAATGTCTAAGATCTGCCCAATAGCCTTTGTTATATCAAGCGATACTAATTGTATCGCCTTAACTATGATCCCCGACAATTTCTTGGCATGGGACTTGTTGGGGGCAATTGCGGTTTTGTGTAGGTAGTGGTGTATTAGATGGTCTCAGAATGGTATCATATCGTGCCGCATTGTGTTGTATAATTCCGTGTCTTACAGTTCCATTAACATGGAGCTTAATGTATCATCAATCTGAAGACGGGGGCAACACCGCCCTCGGAGGGGGTGCTGGTTCATCCGTTGCTGATATTGTGGTTGTGCCCGCCACCGGCGGCGGCGGCGGTGTTGCCGTCGTCGCCGTCGTCGCTGTTGAATTACCTCTGGTATTTCCACTAGCCTCCTCGCTTGACCTTGCAGTATCACTCGCACTTCTTGTCGTTTCTGTAGTCGTCCCCGTTGCTGGCCCGGCCCCCGTACCTGAGGGTGGCTCGCTGTAGTCCGGCGGACCCCGACTCGCACTAGCTTTCGGCGCCGCCGGCGCATCTCTCCTCATCTCCTCGCTTAGCCTCGTGGCATCGGCAGCATTACTTGTCGATGCTACAGCCGTCTCCCCGGGTCTGGCCGCTGGCTCGTCGCCATATGATGGCGGGCTCCGACTCGTACCAGCTTCAGCCGAGGCCTGGGAATACGTCGTCAGCTCGACGTTCTCGACGACGCCAACAGCGCCCACCTCCGAAGGCGGTTTAGGCGCATTGGGTGTATACGCAGGCGGCGCCTCCCCAAGCTCATTCAGTCCTTCTTCCCTACTTCCAATGCCTAAGCCTACACGTCGCGAT
Organism: Xylaria sp. Z50; assembly: GCA_037356035.1. Taxonomy (NCBI): domain Eukaryota; kingdom Fungi; phylum Ascomycota; class Sordariomycetes; order Xylariales; family Xylariaceae; genus Xylaria; species Xylaria sp. Z50. Next base: position 354,309 of record JBAWJU010000032.1, read on the forward strand.
CTGCCCCTCGTTCTCCGTCCTCTCTCATTCCCGACGATGACGATCCCATTTGGCCCGCGATCTAGTCGGGTGCGCCCGGCCTCGATATCCCGTATCACTGTTGGATCATCTGCTGCGAGGCGCGCTAGGCGTTGCTTCTTCCGCCTGTAGCGGTAGCAGGTTATCAATGAAACAATGAGACCGAATCCGAGGATGGGGATCAGCACATAGGCGAAGGGCTGGCTGGGCCCGTTGTTTGGGTTATCGTCACTGCCTAGTGCCATATCTTACTTTGTCCGTTCTCTCCTCTTTCCTTTTGGCGTTTTGAGAAAACAGAGGAATGAAATTAAAACCGACAGTGCGGTGCTTGTGACCCGTTTTGGGGTGGCTGGTGCCTGATGGGTCTAGGCGATGGATGTTGAGATGTTCCTTGGCGGATTGAAACGGAATCCTCCTAGCTTGTTACAGTCCTACAATCCTTGAACGTTTCTGTTGGCAACACAAGAATCGAATGTGGGATGTCCACGATGTATGGCTGGGGTAGTTCCGGTCGCTGTGAGTCTTCGCTCACCGAGGAATCTACATTCGTTCGCCATTCACCGACTGAGTCAAGTTAAGGTGAACTGAACATGTAAGAGAATTAATTAATTTCTCTCCAAGGGCATAACAAGGCCCTTCATGAGGGAAACTTGATCCCGCGAAAAGATTGATGCGAGTGGTCCTTGTCACTGGGGTATACTAGTAAATCACGATAAACCCGAATATTCGCTTATAATGAGTTGATGAGATTACTGAGACGACTGAGACGACGAAGAATATGATGACGATGATGAAAGAGGCTGAGCTAAGGATGGATGACAATGCAATAGACAGTATTCTAATAATGAAAACGCTCTGATTCATATTTCAGAGCATCAAGGTCAATACCCCTAGTAATGTATGTAATAAAAGGGAAAGTAGGAGACGTTGGGAGGTGTATAGCATGATGTTTGGAGGGGTAATTCCAAATCACGAGGTCCCTTGTTTTATTTTATCATTATTACTACGTTATTTCCTACGTGTACATACATGGTAGATCTGTGAGACAGTTCACTCGGACCCAAAAGTTGGATCAGGTAGTGGTGTAGCAGTAACACCCAGGTAATCTCTGTACCCTGTATGTTCAGTGCACCATGATGTATTCGATAGGCTTCATGACTGATGATCATCGGACAAGTGACGGGTTGGAGGATGCGAAGGACCTACCAGAGGTCATGCTCAAATCTCGCCCAAGCACTGCCCAAAGTATTACCCAAAGAACCTGACGGAAAACACGGCAATTCCTTGTTACTTCTTTGTCCTAACTTCTGTCTTGCACTATATTAGGCCTAGTGCTGTATTTGTCGCATGGATTATTGATCATTTGAGGTGGCTGGAACCGGGACAGTCCCGGGATTGATTACCTTACAGGAATCTGGAACGCCATTGTCACTAGACTAGCCACATTCCACAGCCACAGTCGATAGCGCAGCCACATCCTGCTACTTAGGGGGTACTGTAGTGTGTATATTGCCTTGATTGTTCAACAACTGCTACATCTTCAACATCTCTTGGGTTAGCATAATCTACAAGACAAATTACCAAAGAAGTCTATCGCCTGTCCGTCACTACAGCAACAAGTTGAGGCAGTAGTATCACTCACAGTCGGTCTCGGTGACAATGGTGCGAGCAATCAAAGGTACCTATCACCTTCATATCTTATCGTACCTACCTGCATCTACATCTTGGGGGTCTAACCTTTTTCGCCTGCTTCGTAGGAACTCTGGTGGAATGTGACCCGTCAATCAAATCAATTATCATCAATATCGATAGCGAAAAGAATGACTACATCATCGCGGACCTCGACGAGTCGCACCTATTGATTAAAGATGTCATGGTTACGCAGCTCAAGGCCAAGCTGGAGGAAGTAGGTGGCTAACTAACCTGACCTTTCAGCGCCTTGCCCGAGTTTCGATGATAGCTAACTTCACTGGTAGAGGCTGAAGGAGACCGTCCCTTTCATAGAAGACGATTCAGGCTCCGACCGGGACAATAAGAAATGAGATGGTGCTACTGAGTTGTGTCACTTGGCCGTCTCACTCTTCGCTCTTGAGATCAAGCCAGGATCGAACACGCTGGATATAGACTAACCTGCAATATGTTATGTTATACTATGGAACGCTTCTGCGGGCCACAGTCCTACTAATACATTTCTTAAACCCCTCACGTGGTATCCCCCTACAGCTTCTCAAACCTGGGTTTCGTCTTCTTAATTCCTGAGAACATGGCAGCTGCTACGTCTTTTGACTGAAGCATCGCCGAGTTCCAAACGGCGGTATAGCGGAGACCTTTAAGACCTCTATCAGCAAGCGCATCGACCGTTCTAGGGTTGTTACTTACTTTCTGCGACCGAGTTGTCCCTGGAGTGGTTCAAAATATCTTTGGTGCCTTGAACAGCCACGGGGCTTTTGGAAGCGATGAGGGTTGCTATTTCTGTCGCGGCCTCAATTGCCTTGGCCTTGTTTTCTAGCACCCGACTGACGAACCCCACCGCGAAAGCTTCATCGGCGTCAAAGAACCGAGCAGATAAACACACCTCCTTCACCCATGAATGATTGCCGACGACCTTGGGCAGGCGACTCAGAGTTCCAATATCGGCCGCTAGGCCAATATCGACCTCTTTTACTGAGAACTTGGTATCTTTGGAGCATATCCTGATGTCGGCGCAGCAGGACAAGTCGATGGCAAGGCCGATGGATATGCCATGCAAAACCACAATCACCGCTATGGTGTATTAGATATGTAATGTAGAAGAGTCATAAGCAGGACTTGAAACATACGCTTTTCACATTTCTCGATCGCACTGACACTATCTTGAAACTCGTAAATATGCCGTCTGACACGAGTTGCGAACCTCGATCCATCTGACACTCCATCTTGTGAAAGGACACCTCCGTCTTGATTTGCCGCTTGCACGTCGAGACCCGCCGTGAACGCTCTTTCTCCGACGGCAGAGAATATAACGGCGCGTACGTTAGGGTCGTGTGATAGTTTCCGGAATATGTCGCCTAACTCAAGCCACATGTCCTCGAAGAAGGCATTCAGCTTCTCCGGCCGGTTTGTCTGCACGTGAGCCACATACTCGGCCGGTGACGAGATGAGGAAATGCTTGAAACCGGCGTATCCGTCTAATGATGCTGCCATTTTGAGAATTTATATACAATTAGCACTGAATTAATTAATCACTTAAAGGGCCATGAATTAGGGAAAGCAGTTGTTGGTGGATAGATGGAAAATGAGTTTCTTATTTGCTGCTGAGAGTGTCTAGACTAGGTTGTAAGTAATCTGTACCGAGGTCCATCAAAGGAAGCCCGAGCATCCCTGCTTAGCATTTGGCGTACCTACTACAGTAAGATATCTACAGTGAGAAGCGCAACCCGTCTTCAATAATTACGATCTGCCTTTATCAAAATATGTTTGCTGCGAATGGCACTGTGGAATTTTGTCCTGAAAATTAATTGCTATCGTTTTTTCTCTTGTATTTTATCCGATTACCTACGGCATTATACAAGCAACCAGATTCCAGAGGTCTGCATCCTTCGACCTCGCCATTTCTTATCGATACCCTCTTATCAGCTTATCGTATTTGTCTCTAGCTCCAATTAGCCAGACTAAAGCATCTCTAGCAAAAAAAATAACTGAAGCAAGCGCATAGACAACAAACGGCTTTCCTTGCTCACACAGAGGCTCACCAATTGACGAAGATGGCGGCTGAGGTGACACCTCTACAACAGCTGAAGTTGCCTGCGGGCCCTTCAGTCGTTACGGCAGAGCAAAAGTATTGGCGAACCTTCAAGAATCAGCTAGTTATTCCAACACCAACCGAAGTCCCTGTTACACATATCACGGCCCCAATCGCGAATCCGACGGGAGACAACAGCGACCTCTTCGCCGTCACCGCCGGCCCACGAGTGCAGATTTACTCGGTCAGAACGAGGAAGCTTGTTAAGACATTCACGCGCTTCGGGGATAATGTACGTAGCGGCGAGATTCGACGAGACGGCCGCATCCTGGTCGCTGGAGAAGACACGGGCAAAATACAAGTTTTCGATGTCAAGTCGAGAGCAATCCTCAAGACGTGGACGCACCACAAACAACCCGTATGGACGACTAAGTTCTCACCCACCGACCTTACTGCGCTCATGAGCGCAAGTGATGATCAAAGCGTTCGCTTGTGGGATTTGCCCAGTTCCGAGAGCACGTCCGTCTTCCTCGGCCATTCGGACTACGTCCGCTCAGGTGCCTTCATACCTGGTACCATGAGTAATTTGTTAGTGAGTGGTAGCTACGATAGCACAGTACGGCTTTGGGATCCGCGAACACCAAGCTCCTCGTCCTCAGTCATGGTATTCAAACACCACGCGCCGATTGAAGATGTTCTGCCCCTTGCATCAGGCACGACCGTGCTCGCCTCCGCGGGGAACCAGATATCAGTTTTGGACTTGGTCGCGGCTAAGCCCCGTCATATTATCACGAACCATCAAAAAACCGTCACGTCCTTGAGTGTTGCCTCCAATGGCCGCCGCGTCGTATCCGGCTCCCTCGACGGACATATCAAGATCTTCGAGACTACGGGCTGGAATGTAGTAGCTGGCGCCAAATATCCATCTCCGATTCTTGCTGTACGCATTGTCACCGCGGGCGCCAACGAAGACGATAGGCACTTGGCAGTGGGAATGCAGTCGGGTGTACTATCATTGCGCACGCGTCTCACAGGCCCTGAAGCGACACGCGAACGCGAGCGCGAGAAGGAAATGGAGGCCCTCCTTGCCGGCACTATTGCTGTACATGATAAAGCAAAAAACAAGAGAAAGAGGCAGGCCGCGGCTACTAAACGTCTGGATATGGTAGGCGAAGGTGCGGACGTAGTAATAGCGAACGACCTCTCGCGTCCAAAGCGCGAACAGCCTTGGCAGAAGGACCTACGACACGGACGCTTTAAAGCGGCGTTGGACCACGTGCTTGACCCTACGTCAAAGGACCACGGCCCGTTGACGGTCCTTACGCTCCTTGTAGCGCTGCGCCATCGCAGTGCCCTACGCGACGCTCTAGAAGGTCGTGACGAGATCTCAGTTCAGCCAATTCTTAAATGGGTGCAGTTACACATTGTCGACCCGCGGTATGTGTCTGTATGCACTGATGTTGCAACACACCTCCTCGATTTATACGCAGAGTTTGCGGAGGACAGTGCGGAGCTTGCCGCTGCTTTTAAACTACTGTACCGCCGTGTCAAGCTCGAGGTCGAGAGGGCACAGAAGGCGATTCAAACAAGTGGCATGTTGGACAGTCTCCTGGTCAGCTTCGATTAATGAGTCCCATGAACCAAGGGTTCTTATTTTCGCCCAGTTCGTGGGGAGCGACCTAAAATCACCGTTATGGTTGAGTCCGACCTCATATTGACATGTTTTATGGTGGGGATTGGATAATGGGCTTGTTGGTGCCTATTTCTGCCGCGATATAGTTGGCCTGCCGTCGAAGTTAGAAGAGCAAGACGTTTTTTTGAAAAGGATGTGAGGATAAAAGGATGAGCTGGTCTAGAGAGATGCCGGCAACCTCTTTGGCAGCTAGTTGCTTTCTCTGGCTGTCTTGCATTGCGACGGCGTTCATGGCTTGTTTGCTTGCTTGCCTGCACATAATTATGGATAGGATAGGAAAGGGAAAAGGCAAGGGAGAGAAAATGATGTTAATACATTGCGCATTTCGCATGCTAAATGTGCTGTTCTCTAGCATGCTAGCATAAATATATCTGTCTATGATACCTTGATATGCACGGTTTTGGTACCGGCCTGCTTCGCTTGGTAAACATGTAATTACTAAGACGATTTACTTGTCTCGCGTGTGGGTTACCCTAAGGTGGTTGTAGTGTATGTCTATATATATATATAAAAGAATGCCGACAAGTTTTATTATATCTAAAATGTTGGTTTTGCCTTGTAGATTTCTATAACAGATTAGTTCAACTATGAATTGTAAGGGTAATTATAACCAAAAAAATTCCCAGACACTTATATGGGGGCTCAGTTCTAGATGCATAAACCTTGAATATCCTCTTCTACCCAGACTAAGTTGCTTTTATCAGAAATCTATACTAGAAATGGGCCTCGACCTAAAGAGTCTTACAACATCGACTTTTACACTCGGACTTGCCATGGAAGTTATTGGCACAACGGCTGCCCTTATAAAACTAGCTAGCCTCTCAATCAAAGTAAGCAAGGCCGCGAGAAACATTGTGCCGACATTTATAGACGCCCCTGACAGCGTGTTTTTTTCGTCGCATGTTATGATAACTGGGTGTCTAAGCTTGTTGCTAGATATATCATCGGACAGGAGTCCTTATTTTTGAGAACGGCAACTCACGGCTTGATGTTGGAGCAAACATACAAAGCACTAAAAGCCCGCAGCGCCCCCAATGTCCCCAAAGATGAGGAAAAATACTAAAGGGTATAATTGACTAATCCACCCGAATAGGCGAAACTGCGGTGAACATCCAAAATAATACGTTAGGGTCATTGGGGACGTAATGATAGTTAAGTAGATGAAACCGATCGCTATAATAGATCTAAAGAAAGAAAAGATACCTGCAAGAGATGGGAATATAGGGGTGAGTGGGATAACGATCTTTAGAAAATAGAGGTTAAAACCTTCCTGAGGAAATCGCAGCATTGACGCTTTCTAAACTTTCATGTGAAATAACTCGGTAATGGCATGAGGAGGTTTCAGTAATACACAGTTCAGGGTGAACGAGAATAAGAAGCCTTCGCTTCGATATTGCTGACACAGTCGTGTCTTGGATCGAGGTAAGGGATGTCAGATATCGAGGTGAGTAACTCGGTTCAAAACCTAACAAACCTAACAAACGGGTGTAATCGATATACTTGGCGAATTCTTCTGAAAGCAACTCCCTACAAAGCTCGTGAAAAGACTCTCCTTTTGCTCTTTGATAAGGGCACTTTTCTCGTCATCTGTCGTGGTGTTAAGGCCTCGCCATGGAAGAGAGCCACGAGCAAAGCAAACGAGCATAGGAGGATAGTCTTGAGCGAGAACCTCCTACTACAGTAATTGAAAAGATCCTCAAGTGACGGAGCAAGAATGCCGTAAACCAGCGCATGGTGCTCTACATCTGTATTGAACTAGTATACCTAGGAGATTCCCGTCTCTCCGGCTAGCTGCCTGTACGTGTCGGCTTCGGCCTCAAGTGCTCGGGGATCATCTCGATGCCCCATGAGTTTTATGGCAACTTCGTTGTCAGTAGCGACATCGGTCCCAACATACTTGAGCTTCCTGGGTAACCAAGATCCAGAAAAGAATCACAGCATACCAGAGTAGACAAGGCCGAATTCTCTCTCACCAATCTTGTGATCCACTTAGTATCTCTCCTGAATGATGGGCTCACAAGTGGTCGAAATTTAGTGTGAGATACACACAAGTCAGGGCGGAGATATTTAACTTCATTTTGAAATGATAGGGAAGTCCAGGGCAGGGCGCAAACACGACGGTACAATTTCATGTATATCGTCAAGGCTATGACTACGGCACGGGTTTAGCTACCTTATTAAGTGGAATGCTGGGGTCACAGCGCTAATGCAGGCCCGTCGGCAAGGTGCGTAAATGAGTGGCCAGTAGTGACCAAGTGATTCACAAGCTAACAGCAACCTGTCAACCAATCCCGGTTCGCTGCTCGCTTCGGTCGAGGCTGTCACGTTTGCGGTGAGACAAAGGGCCATAGCTCAACTGGAGTGGCTTACAGTTGGCATGGATGTTACAGAGGCCTTGTTTGGGATCTCGAGAGTGCGTTGAATTCCCTCTTTCCACCCTCCTGACTTCACGGAATATGATCGGCCATGGCGCAGCCGCAGAATCGAAAGAGACAACGCGTAGACGAGCTCCCGCAAGACGACAGTCCGGCCAAGAAGATCAAGACCAGAACCGAGCCTCAGAACTTCCCGCCGCAGTTCTGGGATCGTCTTTCCAAGGTTTGGCTGACACCGCGTGCACTGCGAGAGCTCGATAGGCGAAATAGCATCCAACCCCGATGGAAGTCCAAAACACCCGACGTCTATACCACGACTCTTGCGCGCTTCGCTCAACGCGGCGGTCCCGATCTCTGCCATCTTAGGGGGGTGAGTTCTCGCGCAATTATATTGTGTTTTGAAGTCACATTTAACTAGTCCTAGTATCCGGAATTTCAAATTGCTTCGCATACGATAGCCTCTAGTCGTTCTAGCGCTAGTTCTCGGCAGTCACAGTCGACTCTAGCAACAGGCAATCCTACTAGGAGCAGGCGCTCGTCTGCATATGATAAGAACTTTGAACAACATCTCATCGACCATAAAATTTATCCCCCAGGTTACACCTATCCTGACCAAGAGACACGGGGACCCGGAAATGATAATGATAATCATTTGGCAATCTCGGCTCCTCGGCGGTCTCTCTCCCCTTCCCGCTTTCCGCCTTCGGCATTCAAGAAATTTGTAGCTGCCAACGACCGTGTATTATCCGAAGGAAAAGTCATGAGTGACGTACTACCCATGATGTATGGCGATGCTGACATCCTAAACGAGGGAAACTTGTGCTTCACTAATCTGGACTCGATTACAGAGAACACCACGGTTGACTCAGTGCCTGACCTCTTCGACGGTATACATCCTGTATCCATCGAAAAGGAAGTCCGAACGAGTCCGAACAAAATAATTATCCCTACAAATCATCGCCAAGCCCTCGTGGCCCCCAACTTTTTCCTAAAGGCTGAGGCTCCAATGGGTGAAGTAGATGTGTTGCGACGACAGGCCTGTCTGGACGGAGCCTACGGGGCTCGTGCCATGCATGCGCTACAGAACTATGGTAAGGAGACGCCTGAGTATGATGGCAATGCCTACACCTTCAGTTCGACCTACTACGCTGGGCTAGGTATATTGTCGCTGTACTCGCACCACGTCACAGCACCGACCAGTAAAGGAGGATTGCCAGAGTACCATATGACTAAGCTTAGAGGTTTTGATTTGACAGATACTCTTGACACATTCATTGCTGGAATTTCGGCATTCAGAAATTCTAGGGAGGTGGCGCAACGGCATCGAGATAGATTCATACTAGAAGCCAACACTAGGGCGGCAGCTGCCGGGCTAGATGTTATACCTAACGGAGACGACGAGATCGTCCACGGGGTAGTAGAGCCAGGTGATGCTTCTAGCCCTGACGTGGATTGTGAGGAAACCACTGGCCCGCCCGTCAACACTCCACCTCACTCACATCAGTATCCGATAGAAGACGAGGCATTTGAGCCAAGTCAATCACCTTTAGCAGGCTACGAGGATCAACCCTCGATGAGTTTTTCCACCAGCTTTACACCGAGTCTCGATACAGACCCATCACGGCCCAAGCTATCCAAGCAATCGTCAAGCACCCCATCGACTCCAAATCAGGGCCAATTAGGGAAACGTAGAGTGCGACCCAACACATTCAAAGGAGCCGAGAATGAATCCCTGCCTAGCATGAGTTCTCAACAAATTGAAGCAGGCGAGTCTCTGGGTAGAAACCTACCAACGTGAGACTCGTATCTGCTTCAAGAATTTACAGGAACAAGAAGCTAAAACCGGTCGGGAAGCCTGGGTAGAACAAGTACTGGGTGGCGGTGCTCGATGCCTTCATTGGCAAAGTCCCGAATTTGGGCGAATATTTTGGACAACTAAATTACCCTAGGTAATAGTGCTAGCGAAAGGAGTAGGTGGAATATTAGCGTATTCTGTTATCTAATATCACCTATGCAATTTACATTTCTTGTGTAATTCTCGGATCTCATGTTCTCTCCCGATATTGACGAATTCACCTCTATTATGTGGGATCTCCAGGCCCGCTATGCTTCTTGCTCGTCCTGTTTGTGACATCCTCTACAGTGGTCTTCCTTGCTCCTCTATTGGCAAATCTGCCGCCAAAGATAAATTCTTCGGGCTAAGTGAAAGGGGGGTCGTTATAGATTCAGTACCTGGTTTCTCGGGGCCTTGATGCCATTGATAGTATCCTGTATGCTACTTTCTACGGACACAAGACAAGAAATAGTTAGACAGAGTACCGACCGGCATGATTAGAATTAGTTGGTCTCCGTGATGGTGTAATTTTGCATAATACATTCTTCCATTAAACTCCAATTTTGGCGAAGTTCCAGAAGCAGTTTCATGAATGAAAGCATGAAAGCCCCATTAGCTGTGGGCTTTAACGCACAATGTGATCAAGGTATTAGACCTGTTGGAAATGACTGCCGGGGTGAACCAAGTCTCGGCTTAACTGGATCACCCCTAACTACCTATTACCTCATCTGCACGGAAAGGGAAAGAAATGGGTTGGCTAATTAAGATTCAACTCGCACACTCTATCGAGTTATCCGCACGCTTTTATAAGTGGTTAATATATGTTTAATCTGTAATTTACCGTCTAATTAGGAAGTAGACCATGTTGCGGCGGCAATGTATCATATCGTGTTGGTGCTGGCGCCCTTCGGATTTAGATCTTAAAGAGGGACCCTAGGTCTGCACATACATGGCGATGAGATGATTGCTTTACCCAATGGCCTACGATGTGAGTCCGTGTAGGGTACAAAGGGAGATGGGCGTAAAATCAATCATGTTAGTATATTGTTTCCGTACCGTGTAAAGAAAGAAGAAAAAACAAACAAACAAACAAAAACGCCGTATTCCCCCGCTACCCCGCACAATGCTCCGTCTAAGCAAACACCGAGACTTGACAGCTCATTACTTGGCATATATTTGAGACTGTTTGCTTTACCTTCCCCAGTCTTCACAGGGTGAATCTCATTCTATGTATCCAATTCTTTGTTCACATGCCAAGGTTCATGCGGGGCACTTCCTGCAAGGCTCGAGATCATTCATCTAGGTACACTTCACGACGATAAGTTATTGCGATAGTATAGTGAGTCTACGTTCTTGCTACTGAACTTGGAAGAGGTTAGGTTGCAAACGGCCTCCATTGTTTGGCTTCCGTTTGCGTGGCGAGCCACATAAGACTGGTATCAATATAGATCCATATTTTTCCTATATGCAGACGAAAGAGTTTAATAGGAAACAGAATCTCACAGATGCTAACTTAGACACAAATTAATACTGTTTAGAAAAGAAAAAGGTTAGATGACCGAAGAAATCCATGACCTTGCAGCTTAGGAGGCCTGAATCCCCCAGCCTATGACCTCTTGCTTCGGTCTAGATTGTTATGCTGGTAACCGAAAGCGCTCGGCTATCTTGGCTGAGTCCTGCTAATCCGGGTTTGCTATCGGGCGTCTGCACTTTTAAGACGTTTGTTCTATGAGTTGCCGTGCGTTATTACGCTTTAGGGCAATCAGCCCGGCGGATCCTGATTACTATGGCACGCGTACTAATAAATCGAAAGAATTGCGGGTGTTTAATGGGAGACTGCATCTGAGATACAATTAGAACGTGGAGAGAGAGGGAAGCAGAGAGACGCTGCGTTTGCTTGCAGGTACTTTGCAAGGAGACTAGCAATTCTTTGGAAGCTGAAGATTATACAGTATCCGCCCCTTACAGAAGACTAATCCCTCTAATTGGCTGTGTTGGGCAGGAAACTTCAAATATTTGATTGGTTATTCTAAGTTGTCACACCTTCTAGCCTGGAACAAAGACATGAATTGACTTGGTATCTATAGGTATATAACAAAGTCCTTTCCTAACAAAATAAACTAGTTTCTCTAATTGTCCCTGGTTATAGCGTTTAGCATAATTAAAGAAATACTTTAACTAATTAATAAGTAACCTAGCTTAATTAATTAAAACAATAATTTTTAAATTATTTACAAGCAAAATAATTTTTTTTATAAATGTGATGGCTTTAATGGTGGCAGTATAATTGATTAACTAACTTTACCTTACACTAAGAACTAATATATAGCATAAGGAAAAAGGAAAAAGGAAAAAGGAAAAAGGAAAAAGGAAAAAGGAAAAAGGAAAAAGGAAACTATGTAGTGTGTATGTGGTGAGGCTGTGCACAGACCACCACAACAATGGCAAAATCAACTAGGCGGTGTAAGTACATACCATGACAGCTATAGGTAGGTGACCACCAAGCTAACAAGCTGTCACAATTAATTGTTAATTACTTGTAAATAATTAACAAAGTTAACAAGTAATTTTTAATATTTTTTTTTAAATTTTTCATAAGGTATTTTTATTAAAAAAAGTTGTTGAAATTATTAATTATGTTATACGGGAATTATGTAACCCCTTAAGCAAGGTAATCTATATATATAAAAGCTGCCTAGGTTTTAAACCTTTTAAAAAAAAACTTTTTTTTAAAAGTTTTTTTAACGCTATAGCTAATTATTAGAACATTAAGAATATAAAGCTATTCCTAAGCCTAGAACATTTGCCTTTATAATAAATAATTAGCTACTACTTAAAGCACTCTTCTTTTTCGCGTTGGCAACTAGGTCCTGCAAGGCACTGCCTTCGCGCTGAAGCCAGGCCATATAAAAGGTATTACTCTAGGCTGCGTTAGCAATCAGACACTGCCTAACCCTAACCAGGTCTTGCGGAAGACTCTAGAATCCAGACCCTATACCGCGCTAGCATAACCAGGTTCTGCAGATAAATTAAAGCCTATAAACGAGCCGATTTAAGGCTTAGGGCAAGCCCTGCGAAAGAGAGAAATGGTGTTACACAGGAATTACGTGATCTTTCGAGCGGGGTAATCTATATATATAAAGGCTGCCTAGGTCTCGGACCCTCTAAGGAAAACTTCTTCCTCGAGAGTTCCTTTAACGCCATAGCCAATTATTAGAACATCAGGAATATAAAGCTATTCCCAAGCCTAGAACATCTGCCCTTGTGACAGATTAAAAGGTCTGTTTTCCTACCCTTACCTACCCCTACCTATACCCTTACCTAAGTATACCCTTACCTATACCCCTACTTACACCCTTACACCTTACACCAATTACCAGCGGCTACGCCTTGAAACGAGTACGTTGGAGGCTATTTAGTGCCTTTAACACTGGCTTCGCAGCGATTTTTAAAGTTTCTGACCCTTGAAATTTCTTAAGTTTCTTGGTCAAGTATTTAGGTCAAGGCAAGCAACCAAATCAGTCAAGTCAGTCAAACAAGCTAAAATTCAGCGTCAAGTCAGGTAAAACAAATTTTTTTTTTTTGACTTATTTTGTTTGTGCTGAACGCTGCCTGGTTGTATTGCCACCCTGACTATTTTACCATCATCGTCGCTCATAAAAAGTATATCTGACCTTATATCTTTTGATTGTTCCTTGAAAAGAAAAAGGATCCTGATCTAGTCGCTCTGTACCTCAAACCCTAAGTTAAAGTTGCCTAATAGGATCCTGGTGATTAACCTCAATAGATCCGTTTATAATAGATTACTGATATGTACGAGTAGCTCAGGACCGACATGCCTAGCCCAAGAGGAGTAATGCTAGCATCGCCTCCGACACAGCCACCTCAATGCTTCCGCTGTGGCAGAGTCAGCGAGCGTCGCGTGACACGATCGTCCAACCGCAATGGAAACGCGGGACGGCCGTACTATAAATGCAAGCATTGTAACAAGTTCCTAGTCTTTTGTGACTACCGTGGCAACGACCCCACGAACCCCAACTGTGATTGCGGAGTTTCAAGCAAAAGTCAAGCCAATGGGATATCCAAAGCGGTGCCAGGACTCATGTGCTATGTCTGTCGGTTGGGAACGTGCGATTTCTATCAAGTATGCGAGGATGAAGAGGGGAGGAATATCATCGATATGGACCTTTCTAGGGGCCTATCACGACTGTATCTTAGCTGATGTAACTCTCTCATTCCTTCTTTGATGTTGCCAGCCACATGTAATAGCTGCTCCGTTCGACTGGGAAACAGTTGTTGAGTTCGGTGCTTGGGAAATATAATTGCCATTCCCAAATTGTGTTACCCAGAATAGGGGGGGAAAGGGGGCTCACTGAATCGCTGTGCCATAGACACGATTGTAAGGGTAGATAGTGTCGAAAGTATAAGGGGTCAAGGAGTCACTGTCATGTTAGTATACGAATAGGGGCAACGGTCACCAAATCATGTATATATAGAGGTCTTCCCACCCACCTAAAGTCAGTCTGTTAGTTAATTCATGCAACTGAACCACTCATATACCTATTACTTTAACAGAAATGGCATTATACTATAACTATAATTTTTATATTAAATTATTATAACGCATCTCCGACTTGACCGGGCCACCCTCACCGGCGTACCATGGCCCTATTGGTTGTAATCGAGCCACAAACACTCCAACAGCAGTTTGAACGCCAAATGCTGCTTCGCAATATCTCGCTCTGCAGATAACTAATTGCTATTCTTCTAGTACCCCGCCCGCCCAGCATTGATGCAGAAGGATAACCGTGGCTGTCAAATCTCGAGCCATACTTGATACCCCGCGAGCGACATCTTCAACGCCGGCATTAACTGCCTATACTATGGACCCATCTTCATTTGCTTCAGCGGCCGCAAGCCTACTTAGTAGGACGATACACATTATCGGATTCCTCTATGGGACTGGGAGTATTCCAGCCTGGCGTTAGCCGAGTGCCTAATCTATGAGCCTTCGCAACTCCGAAACGTCCGACAGTCTCTCGAAGAGACAGCCTTGTCTGTAGCCGACATGGCTAGCCCGCCCCCGGATGACCTCCTCGCGTGTCTCGAAGACATGAAAACTCTCCTTATATATTTGGCGTCCAAGGTTTTCAGACAGGATACTCGCGACCCGAACCTATTATGGCCCTCATTCAACGCGTCAACACCCCCGCGAGACAGCAGCCTCCAATTATCACCCGCAGAAACCGCTAGTGATATCCAGAAACTTCAAGAGTATCGTTCGAAGATGACCAGCAGGTGAGCGCCCCGCAGATGCCATGTCACCGAGCCCTGCATTCTAACGACAGTCAAGTATCGCGAAGTCAGTCTTCTGCCCGATCGAGAAGCTGCTTCCAAAGCGGATTGCGGACTTGACCGGAGCCATGTGGAAAGATCGTGCGGAGTACGCCACATCCCATGAATCCGTGCGCAAGTCTCGACTAGATGGTACTGGTCCCGGACACCACTCCATATAGCTGCCGATAAAGGGTTTGGCGATTGCGTCAGGAGTTTACTAACCAAAACGTCACCGGACCAGCAAGATGTGGATGGAAGGACGGCTTGGCACTACGCAGCAATGAATGGGAATACTCAGTCGATAAGTCACTTACTTCAGTGGCGGTCTGAGGCTTTGAGCTCGAATCGGCTACTTCCTGCAACGAGCCTTGGGGCTGATGAGATGGGAAAGGGTAAATCACCTCTCGAATACGCGGCGGCCAACAGTAATGCCGAGATGGTTCGAATGCTCTTACCACTATACACCAGCGAACCCAACAATAGCATCGAAGCCAAGCCATTATTGGTAAATGCGGTGTTATCAGCTGTAGAACATGGCAAAATAGAAATCGTTGAGTATATATTATCTCAGAATCAAATACCCCACTACGAGCATCTCCTCGCAGCAACTAAGGGAGGATTTGAGGACATAGTCCAACTTCTTCTTGAATATGGGGTAGAAGTTACTAACCCGGTAGAAGATGGCGATTCTGAAATCTTTATTGCCGCCTGTAACGCACGGAACAAGATTTTGCAGTTATTGATCTGGAATTCATTTCTTGAATTAAATAATGAAGAAATCGATGACGCCCTCCTCTTAGCCGTGAAAGTAGGTAACACGGAAGGTGTGGGGATATTGTTACGCGCCGGAGCAAACCCGAATGCTCCCGTCGACGGAAAAGATGAACCCATAGTACGCTGCGCGCTATAACATGGCGGATATCATCCGAATATTGTGCTCCAGCGGGGCTGAAACAAGTCAAGCAGCCTCTGTAGCGGCTGCAAACAGGAACAGCAAGATTTTATCTCGCGGAGAAGTGGAGAGTGATCGATTGGGGGAACAGAGCTAGTGCTAAATATAGGAGCAATCTGCTAATAATATATTTAAATAATCTAAAGTCTAAGTTCTAAGTATATAATTTATATAAAAAACTATTTATTTATATATAAAATTACTTAAATTATTATTAAGCTAATTTATTTATATTAAAAAAAATTTAAATAAACTTATTTTTTTATAATATATTTTTTAGCTTTATAATATAATTTATAAAGCTATATTTATAAACAAAAAAAAAATATTATAAAATTTATTTTAGTAATTTTTATTAATAATAAAAATTATAATAATATAATAAAGCTATTAAATATAGCTTATAAAAAGCGCTATATAATAATTTTTTAAGCTTTTATTAAAAATAAATAAATAATATTACTATTATTAATAATATTAACGCTATAAAATAAATATTTATTTATTTTAATAATTAATTTTTAAATAATTATTAGTTTTAATATATTTATTAAATAGGTATAATAGTTGCTTTTATTAATTTTTAATTTGTTTTTTTTTTTTTTTTTTTAGCTTTATAAAATTATAGCTTTTATAAGTTTTTAATAAAATTACTTTTAATACTATTAAAAATATTAGTTAATATATATATGCTTAGTTTATATTATTATATAAAATTATTTTTTTATAAGTTTTATTTTTTTATATTTATATATATATATATTTTTTAAAATAGCTTTTAAAAGCTTAAAATAGTTTTTTATATAATTTAAAACTTATATAATTAATAAACATATTATTTATTATTATAGCTAATTTATATTTTTTTAATAGCTTTTTTTTTTATATATAAATAATTTTTTAATTTTTTTATATATATAAAAATTTTAGCTAATTATATAAGTAACTTAAATAATTTTTTTATTTTTATAATAGTAATTACTTTAATATTTATATTAGTTAATATTATAGCTTAGCTTAAATATAATAATAAGCTTTAAGCTTAAAAGTTAATAAATTATATAATTGCTGCTTAATAAAAAATAAGTTTTATGTTTTTTTTTGTTTTTTTTTTTTTGTGCTTAGCTTTAATATTTTTTTTTTTGCAATTATTATTTTTGTAAAAGCTGTTATTATTATTACTACTAATTTTTTGCTAAAGCTGCTATTATTATTAACTTGCTAATAGCTTTTAAAACTTTTAAACATTTTATTATAGTTATATTTAATATACTTAGTTTTAATTTTAACTTATATAAATAAAATAGTTTAAGTTTAAATGCTTATAAATATTTTAATTAAAATATTAAATATGCTATTTTTTATTTACTATATATTTTATTTATATTATATAATATTTTTATTAAAAAATACTATAATATTTTATATAGCTTATATTATTAAAAATATATTTTTAAATATTTTTATAAGCTTTTATAAATAAAAGTTTTTTATAAATAGCTTAGCTTAATATATATTAATATAATTACTTAAGCTATTTTATATTTTTTTAATAATTTAAAAGTTTTTAGCTAAAGCTATAGCTTATAAAGTTAATAAAAAATATAAAAAAACTATAAATAGCTTTATATAATTTTTTAAATATATTATTTATAATTAATATTAATATAAAAATAAAAGTTAAATAAGTATAAGATTATTATATAGTTAATTTTTAATATTTTTAAAAAAAAGTTTATAGCTATTATTAGTGTTATTTTTATTTTTATTTTTATTTTTGCTTTTGCTTTTATATTTTTTTTTACTTTTATTTTAGCTTTTATTTTTATTTAAAAATAAGTTAATATACTTTATATAAGCTTTTTTAAAATAAGCTAAGCATTTTTTAAGTTTATTTTTATTTTTTATTATTAGTTATTTTTAAGCTTTTTTTTTTATTTTTAGGCTTTTTTTTTTTGCTTTTAAATAATTATTAGCTTTTAAATATAAATTTTTTAAGCTTTTAAGCTATATACTTTTAAGCCTTTAGGTATATATAAAGCTTTAGCTTATAATTTTTAAAATTATTTAATAGTTTATTAAAAAAAAAGTTTTATATTTAATATAAAGTTTTATTTTTTAAGTTATTATATAAATTTTTTTTATACTAAATAACTTATATTTTATAAATTAATAAAAATATAAAAATATTTATATTATATTTTTAATAAATTTTTAATAAGTTTATTAGCAAGTATTTAATTTATAAGCAAATATATTATTTTAAATAATTTTTTATAATATTTTTATTTTATTTATATATTTTAAATATTAATATAATAAAGCTTTATATTAATTTTTATATTTTTTTTTACTATTAAATAAATTACTTAAATATTATTTAAAAAAATTATTTATTTTTAATTAAGCTTAAAATTTATATTTTTAAAAAGCTTTTTTAAAGTTATAGTTTTTATTTTTATAAGACTTAAGATATTAATTTCTGCTTTTGTAATAAAAGTAGCTATAATATTTTATTTAATAATTTTTTAGCAAATTATACTTTTAAATAAAAATATAATATACTTATATAATAAACACTAGGTTTTTTTATTATTACTAAATAAAATATTTTTAATAATTAATAAAATTTAAATATTTTATTTTTAATAATTATAAATAATTTTTAAAAATTTAATATAATATAAATATTTAATTACTTAATTTGCTATAGCTAAATACTTTAAGCTAAAGTTAATAAAATATTTTAAAAATTAAATTATTATATAGGCTATATTAAGTTTAATTATAATTATAATATATAAAATTAATTTTATATGCTTTTAAAAAATCTTTATTTATATTTTTATAGCTATTTTTAAATATTTTTTTAGTTTTTTTATAAATAGTAATATTATAAAAATTTAGCTATTATTTGCTAAGCTAAAATATTATATAATTTTTTTAATATATTAGTTATAAATTAATATTAGTTTTTAAGCTTTATAGTTTTTTATTATTTTAATTTTTAAAAATTAAAAAATATTATTTTATTTTTTAAGTTTATAAGCTTTTTTAATTTCTAAGATTATTTTTTAAGCTTTTTTTTTGTTTTTTTTATAATATATTACTAAAAAGTTATTTATATAAAAAATTATATATATTTTATAATTAAGTAAATAAAATAAACAAAGCTTTTTAAGTAAAAAAATTAGTTATAGCTTTTTAAATATTAAAGCAAACTTTTTATACTATAATAAAAGTAAGTTTTAAAGTTTATATAAAGCTTTATTAAATAATACTATTTTGTTTTTTTATTTAAAGTTATTTAATAGCTTATATGCTATAAGCTTTTTTTTTATTTTTATAGTGTTTAAAAATATATTAATTATATTAAACTACTTTATTTTTAAATTAAATTAAATAGCTATTATTATTATAATTTTAAAAGTTTTAGCTATAAGTATAGCAGTATAAGTTAACTAAAGTATATTTTTTATTTAAAGATTTTTTTAAGCTATTAAATATGCTTTATATATTTTTAAATATTTTTTTTTATTAAATTTATAAGCAAATATTTATTTTAATAATAAAAGCTTATATTTAGCTTTTTTATATAAAATAATAATTATAATATTTATTTTCTAAAGTTTTATAATTTTTTTAGCAGCGTTTTTTTAAAACTAATTTTTTAAAAAGTATTTTATAAAGTTTTTTTATATTTTTAGTAATAGCTTTATTAAATTGTTTTAGTATATTTAAAGCTGTTAAAAAGCAGCTTTAAAATATTTAGCTTTATATTAGTTTATTATAGCTATAAATATTATATATAATATTTTATATTTTTAGTTTTTTTAATATATAGCTTTTAGCTAATTAAATATAAAAATATTTAAAAAGTTAATTTAAAAAAAATTATTTAAGGTATTAATTTTTTATTTTTTATAAATTAGTTTAATAAAAGCGGTAAATATATCTATATTTTTTTTATTTTTAATAATATTTTTAAAAAGCTTTTTTTATAACTTTTAATTAGATTTTACTTTTAAAGTTTAAATTTTATAAGCTAATTATTATTAAGCTAGTTATTTATTTATAACTATATAATTTTTAGCTAGGTTTTTTAATAAATTATTAGCTACTTTTTTTATTTTAATTAAATATACTTTTTAATAAAGCTTTTAATTTTTATTTTATTTTATAGCTATTTTAAGTTTATTTTTTAATTATTTAGCTATTTTTATTTGCTTTTAAGTTTTATTAAAATATTATTTTAGTTTAAAAGTTTTTTAAAAAGTTATAAGTTTATATAGCTAATTTTTAAAAGCTTTTAAATTTTTTTTATTTTATTTTTTAAACGCTTTTACTTTTAATTTATATTTTTTTAGTTAGCTTTTAGCTAAATAGTTATTAAAGCTAAAATTATTTTTAATTTTGCTAAAAAATTTTTTTAGCTTTAGCTTAAGATATATTAGTAGTATTATTTTTTATATATTAATTATTTTTAAGATTTTTTTTAGGTTTAAAAAAGGTAAAAATATAAAGTATATTAGCTTTATATTAATTTTAATAACTAGTTTTTTTTGCTTTTTTTAATAAAAAATTTTTTTATTAAAGCATATATTTTTTATAGTAATTATTTTATTTAGTTAAAAAATTTATACTTTATATAAGTTAAAAGCTTTATATTTTATTAAATACTTAATATAAGCATGCTAATTTATTTTATATACTTATTTATATTTATTAATAAGCTTATTTTTTTTTAAAAAGTATACTTTATAACTATATATTTATATATTATTTTAATTAGGCTTTAAGTTTATTATTTAGCTTATTATAAATTTAGGCAAATATTATTTATAATATTGCTTAAACTAATTAAAAAGTATTTTTATTAATATATATAAATTATAAGTTTTTAATAAGCTTTAATTATATAATTATATAGTAGTATAAACTGTTTTTATTTAAAGCTTATTAAAAAAACTTATTTTTTATAGCATTTTTATAGCTTTAGTAATTATTTTTTGCTTTGCTTTTTTATTGCTTTTTATAAGCTTTTTAATATATACTAAAAAAAGCTTAAAATTAATTTTTTTATTTTTTAACTAATATTAAAAATTAGTTTTACTTTGCTTTAAAATTACTGCTTATTTTTTATTGCTATATATTTTATATATAAAAAGCTTATATTACTTTATTATTTAGTATTTAAAGCGCTTTAAAGTTTTATAAACTTAAAGTTTTATTTTTTATATTAAAATATATATATAAATTATTTTATTATATTTATTTTTAATTATAAGTATTTAAAATGTTTTTTTATACTTTTTAAAGTAATTAAAATAATTTTAGTTAACTTTTTAAAAAAAGCATATAATATATTTTTTAAAAGGTTTTTAAAAAATTATTTATATAATATATATTTTAGCATAGCTTTTATATTTAATTCTTTTAGTTTTTTTAATTTTTATTTTTTTTATATTATTTACTAAGGTTTTTAAAAGCTTTAGTTTTAAGTATTTTAATTTTTTATACTATAAATTTTTTAAGTTTTTTTAAAGCTTTAAGAAATTTATTAATTTTTTTTATAAATATTTTTTTTTAAATGCTATAATTACGCTAGCTATATTTAACAAAATTACTTAAATAAATAAAAATAAACTTATATTTAAAAAATATTAAGTTTAGCTTTTTAGTTAACTGTTTTATAAATATGCTATTTTAAAAGGTTTTATATTAAAAAAAGTAGTTTAAGCTATAGTATTAGATTTTTAAATCTTAAAAACAAGCTTTAAAAACTATATTTATATAAAACCTTTTTACTAAGGCTATATTTTTTAAGGTTAAATTAGCAGTATTTTTGCTTTAGCACTTATAAAAATATTAAAAATAATTTTTTTTTTTTATTTTAATATAAAAAAGCTAGTAATATTAGCGTTAATACTTTTTTTATTTTTAAATAAAATAAAAAAGCTAAATACTAATAGCTTTTTAGTATTAACTAAATAAAAAGCTTTATAATTATTTATTATAATACTTTTTAAAAATAAATAAAGCTTATAACTTAATATAATATAAATTTTTAAGTTAATAAAAATCTTTTTAATTAATATTTTATTAATAATAATATAAGTTAGGTTAAAATTAAGCTATTTTTTTTTAACGCTTTTTTATTAAATCTGCTTTTATTATAAAAGTTAGTTATATTTTATTTTTTTTTTATAATTTTTTGCTATAGCTTTATTTAGCGTATAAAATTTTACTTTTTTTTAATTTGCTTTACTTATTTAAATAATAGCTTAATGCCTTTTTTATTAAAAGCTTTAATTATAGCAAATTATAAGCATTTATATATATAAAAAAACTAAAAATAAGTTTTAAATAAATTAAACAAATATAAGCATTAGTAATTTTAGCTAGCTAAGTTTTTTTATTTAATAAACTTATTTTAATTAAATTACTAGTTTTATAATTAGCTTTAAGATTTTTTGCTAAATATTATAAAAATTTTACTGCTATTATGTTTTTTTTTGCTAAGCTTTTTATAAACTAATATAAAAAATACTTATATATATTATTTAAAGCTTATTAATAGCCTGCTTAATTATTTATTTATAATAAAACTTATAATTTGCTAGCATATTTAATTTAAAGCTATTTTAACTTAAATAGCTTTTAAAAAGTTTTTAATAATAAATATATTATTTACTTTTAAAAAATTTAAAGCTGTTATATTAAAATATGCTTAATTTTATATTATAAACTATATATTAAGCTTTATACTACTATTTTAAGCTTTATTAAACATTTTTTAATACTAATATTAAGTTTATATTTTTTATGCTAATTTTATAAGCGTTAGCATATTTTTTAAAGCTTTTACTATTTGTTATAAGTTAATTAATTTGTTAATAATAAGCTTTGTTATTACTATTTTTATAATTAATTTATTAATAGTTTTATAAATTTATTAATATAGCGTAATATATAAATTAACTTTTTTTTTAAAGTTTTTTTTAATTATTAAGTAATTTTTATATAGCTTGTTTAGTTTTAGCTAGATTTTTATATTTAGTAGCTTTTTTATAAATAATTCTAATATTTTTTTTTAAATAGCTTTTAGTAAGCGTAGCTATAGTTAATAAATTATAAAATATTGCTAGTTTTATTTTTTAATTAGCTTATTTTTTATAGCTATTTTTAAAAATTCTAAAAAAATAGCTTTAAAGTTAAATAAATAGTTAAGCATATTTAAATTAATTATATTTTATAGTTTATAAAGTATAATAATTACTTATAGTTTTTAAATTTATATAAAGTAATTATATTAATTATAAAGTGCTATTTTTTTTTAAATAAAATTTTTAGCGCTTATTATTAGTATTATAATAATTAAAGTAACTAATAATAACTTAATTATATAATAATTTTAAAATTATAAAAATAAAAATAAGATTTTTTAAAATACTTATTTAGCAATTACTTAAAAAAGTAATAGTATTAGTTTTTATATTAAACTAAGCTTATAACTTTTGTAAAAAAGTAAAAAGTAATTAATTAAAAAAATAAAGCTAATATTAAATATAAAAATAATCTGCTAATAATATATTTAAATAATTTAAAGTTTAAATTCTAAGTATATAATTTATATAAAAAACTACTTATTTATATATAAGATTACTTAAACTGTTATTAAGCTGATTTATTCATACTAGAGGGGATCTGGATAGACCTACTTTTCTGTGACATTTTAAAACTACTTCTTGACTCGAAAACACCTAACTTAAAGACTACACAGAGTCTCAAGGAAAAAGCGCGAGCGGCCGGTCATACCGTTTGTCAGGACTATTAGTCTATGTCACAAAGGCAGATGTTCTAGGCTTGGGAATAGCTTCATATTCCTTATGTTCTAATAATTAGCTATGGCGTCCAAGGAACTCTTAAGGAAGAAGTTTTCCTTAGAGAGGTCTAAGCAGCGTTTAGCGTAATCAAAAAAATACTTTAACTAATTAACAAATAACTTAGCTTAATTAATTAAAACAACAATTTTTAAATTATTTGCAAACAAAATAAAAATTTTTATTAATTGTTAATTATTTATAATTAATTAATAAAGTTAGCAAGTAATTTTTAGTATTTTTTTTAATTTTTTACAAAATATTTTTATTAAAAAAAGCTATTAAAAAAAGCTATTAAAATTACTAATTAAAAAGTCTGTTTTTTTACCCTTACTTATTTTTACTTATACTTTTACTTATATTTTTATTTATATTTTTACTTATCTTTACTTTATACCTTTATACCTTATACTAATTATTAATATTATAAGCTTTTTTAACTTTATATATTAATAATATTATATGCTTTATATTTAGTATTAAAATTTTAATAAATTTATTATTAGCATAATTAAACCTTTTAAATTATATTATTTTTATTTTTATACTAACGTTTTTAACTAGGTTATATAACTATAAAAGCTTTTTAAAAAAGCTTTTATAATTATAACTTATAGTTATAATTTTAATTAGTTACTTTATTTACTTATAATATTATAACTATTATAATTTAAATAATAAAAATAATATTTTTAAAATTAATATATTTTTAGCTTTTTTTTTATATATTTTTTATTTAATTTAAATAACTATTTTTATTTTAACTAGCTATAAAAAATTTATTTCTGTTTTTTATACTATTTATAAACTACTTATTTTTACTATTTTTACTATTAATTTTTATATTTTATTTACTTATAATACTATTACTTTTATAATTAAAATAATAAAAATAGTATATATAAAATTAATATATTTTTAGCTTTTTTTTAATATATTTTTTAATTAATTTATATAGCTACGTTAATTTTAGTAAATTAATAGTTTTTTAATACTAAGTTAAAAAGTTAGCTTTTATTTTTTTAACTAACCTATTTTTACTATTTTTACTACTTTTACTATTAATTTTTATATTTTATTTGCTTATAATATTATTACCTTTATAATTTAAATAATAAAAATAATATATTTAAAATTAATATATTTTTAGCTTTTTTTTAATATATTTTTTAATTAATTTATATAACTATGCTAATTTTAATAAATTAATAATTTTTAACTAAGTTAAAAAGTTAGCTTTTATTTTTTTTATTATTTATTTTTATTATTTATTTTTATTATTAATACTTATATTTTTAATTACTTATAATATTACTACTTTTATAATTTAAGCTATAAAAATTATATATATATAATTAATAAATTAAAAGCTATATATATTTATATTTTTTATTAAATTTTAAAAGTTGCTAAATAATACTTTTTTTTTTATATTTTAATATTTAGTTTTATTAGCTATACTTATATAAATTAAAATACTAATATAACATAATAAAAATATTTACTAGCTATTACTTACTATTATTATTACTATTATTAATTTTTATACTTTATCTACTTATAATACTACTACTTTTATAATTTAAACTATAAAAATTATATATATATAATTAGCAAATTCAAAGCTATATATATATATAATTTTTATTAAATTTTAAAAGTTGCTAAATAATGCTTTTTTTTTTATATTTAATATTTAATTTTATTAGCTATACTTATATAAATTAAAATACTAATATAATATAATAAAAGCACTTGCTAGCTATTATTTACTACTATTATTACTACTATTTTTACTACTTATTATTAATACTATTACTTATTATTAACATTATTACCTATTATTAACATTACTACCTATTACTTAACCTTAATATTAAGTTAGTATATTTAGCTATAAATATTATTATATAATATAAATAAGCATTTTTTTAAAATATAACATATTACTACCTATAGGTAAATATTACCTTTTTATATATATTTACTAATACTAAAAAATTAACTAGATAATAAAGCAGCCTAATTTAATATTTATACTACTATTACCTACTACTTAACCTTAATATTAAATTAGTACGCTTAACTATAAATATTATTATATAGTATAAATAAGCATTTTTTTAAAATATAATATATTATTACCTATAAATAAATATTACTTTTTTATATATATTTACTAATGCTAAAAAGTTAACTAAATAATAAAGCAGCTTAATTTAATACTTATACTATTACTACTTATTATTAATATTATTACTTACTATTTAACTTTAATATTAAGTCAATATATTTAGCTATAAATATTATTATATAATATAAATAAGCATTTTTTTAAAATATAATATATTACTACCTATAAGTAAATAATACCTTTTTATATATATTTGCTAATATTAAAAAGTTAACTAAATAATAAAGCAGCTTAATTTAATACGCTTAACTATAAATATTATTATATAGCATAAATAAATATTTTTTTAAAATATAACATATTACTACCTATAAGTAAATAATACTTTTTTATATATATTTACTAATATTAAAAAGTTAACTAAATAATAAAGCAGCTTAAAAATATTAAAATATAGCTTTTTTAATTTTATAAGCTTTTAGCTATTATTTTTAAAGCTAACTATTTATAAATAAGTTACTATATTAGCTAATAATATACCTTTTAACACTTTATAATAACAGCTTTTTTAGGTTATAATACTAAATAAAAAATATATATTTTATATTTAAATAAATAGCAATATAACTTTAAAATTTTTTTATTATAGCATATACTTTATATTAATTATTACCGGCTTTAATAGCTTAAAAATTCTGCTAAAAAATAAAAAGTAAATATATTATATTTATAATAATAAAAAAAAACTTAAAATATTTAATAAAATAGCTATTAATAAAGCTAAATATTACCTATATATTTATTATAATATTAATATAAATATAAAGCTAATAATATTAAATATTTTTACTTTTTTAACTTTTATTTTTTTAAACCTTACTTTTTTAACTATTTTTAAACTAATTTAGTTTTTTATAAAACTATTTTAACAAGTTAAATTAATAAATAAATAATAAAAACAGCTACTAATTAAACTTTATATTATACCTAGCATATTTTTTAATTTACTTAGTATATAATAGTTTATTAATATTTTTAAGTTTTTAAATTTAGATTTAATATTTAAACTTAAAATTAACTTTATTATTATAGCAAACTAAGTTAAAAAT
The DNA here is from genome assembly GCA_037356035.1 of Xylaria sp. Z50. NCBI lineage: Eukaryota > Fungi > Ascomycota > Sordariomycetes > Xylariales > Xylariaceae > Xylaria > Xylaria sp. Z50. The sequence goes on from JBAWJU010000032.1 coordinate 381,365, forward strand.
ATATTTAAATTAGCTTATAAAGCTATTATTATAAAAATAGCTGCTGCTAAATCTAAAATTAATATATTTTTTAATTTTTAAAAGTTTTTTTTTAAAAAAAGCCTTTTTAATATAGTTGCCTATTATATTAACTAAAAATTTAAACTATAAACTAGGCTATTAACCTTATAATATATTACTAGCTTATATATTATTAAAAACATTAAATACTATTTATACTAAATAATTAATAACTATAATATTTAATTTATATTAAAATTTTTTATTTTTAATAATATAAATACTAATAATAAAGCTTTTAAAATTTTATTATAATATATATTAAATAATAATATTTACTTTAATAAAATTAAAAATTAAGTTTAAAATTATAAAATATGCTATTAAAGCTATATTATTAATATTATTATTTAATATTTTATATTTAACTGTTTTAATAGTATTTTTATAAAAGCTATTATTTTTTTTGCTTTTAAAAAAAGCTATTTTATTAATATATAAATCTGTTATTTTTTTTAATGCCGCAATATTTTTTATACTAAACTTAAAAGCTATACTAGTACTTAAAACATTATTTTTAAACAAATTAACAAGTTTAGTAATAATAATAATAATTTTGCTACTAAAACTTCTAATATACTTAAACTAGCTAATATTTTTGCTAATAACAAATATACTTATTTTTAAAAGTTAATAGTTAAAGTTAGTAATAATATTTATTAAAACTTTTTTAATATTAAAATTAAAAGCTTTTTTATTTTTAAAAAAGTTTTTAACAAACTTTATATTATATTATAGCAAAACCTTATACCTAAAAAATATATACTAGCAAAATATTGCTTTATAGCTAAAAATTAAAAAGTTTATTATAAAATTAACAAAATTTTAAAACCTTTTTTTTTAATAATACTTTAATATAAAAGCAATAATATTAGCTTACTTAATATAATAGCTTTTTTTAAAAAACTTAAAAACTATTTATATATATATTTAGTATGCTTTTATTTAATTAAAAAACATAATTCCGATTTTAATATACTGCTTTTACTGCTATTTTTTTTATTTTTTTTTATAGCTTTAAACTTTTACCTAGTGCTAATTTTACTAGCAACTTATTCCTATATAATAAAGCTTTAAGTATATAACTATAGTTTATACCTATAAGCAATATTACTGCTTTAAAAATTGCTATATAAATATAATTACTTTAAATACTAAAAACATTTAAAAAATCTGTTTAAGCTTTAAAAAAACCTATAAAAAGTTATAAAAATACTATTTAATATTTAAAAAAATGCTTGTTTATTAAGCTGCTATAATTTTCTATTTAAATATAAAATTAAAAAGCTTATAAAAAAAAAACCTTATAAAAATTTTTAAAGTTTAATAATATATAACAATATATTAAAAATAATACTATATTAATAATATAGCCTTAAAAATTACTATTATTACTATTACTAAACTTTTTACTAAAAAACTAGTAAGTAAAGCATATAATAATTATAATTTAAATAAAAACTTTTTTTTTTATATAAATAAATTAAAATAATATCTAATAATAAAAAAAACTAGCTATATAAAGTTTAATTATAAACTTATTACTTAATAGCAAAAATATAAAAAGCAATTTTTACTATTTTGCTAGTTTATTTTAAATGTTTTTTTTATACTAGCTATATTAGCTAAATATAAAAAAATATTTAGTTAGGTAAAATTAATAATAACTTTATAACAGCTACGCCTTAAAATAAATATGTTAAAAGCTATTTAATACTTTTAATACTAGCTTTATAGCAATTTTCCAGGTTTTTAAGCTGCTATTTAAAATAAAAATAACCTTTAAAATTTCTTAAGTTTTTTAGTTAAATATTTAAGTTAAAGCAAGCAATAAAATCAGTTAAGTTAGTTAAACAAGCCAAAATTCAGTGTTAAATTAAGCAAAACAAAAAAAACTCTGTTTTTTAACTTGTTTTGTTTGTGCTGAACGCTAGGTCTAAGACTTAGGCAGCCTTTATATACAGATTACCCCGCTCGAGGGGTCACATGATTCCCATGTGACAGTATAAGGGTATGATATGACATTTACTAATGCACAAAGTTATTGGAAACCTCGTAACTAGTTATTACCATAACTATACAAGAACTTGTTTAATTTATGTCATGGAGTTGTGACACTAACAACCATAAGCAGCTCCACGTCGACAACACTCTCTTTCATGCTCCTCTTAACATATAACTTTTCATACTAGGTCATTTCACAAATAATATTACCTAGCTAGTTATTAAACTATCCTATTTTTCTTTCCCTTATCTCTCAATTGCCTTCATCACCTAAATTCCCGTCTCATATTCTGCTGCTCGCGGCTTTGCACCAACAAACAATATCTCAAGAGATATCTCCTTTTCTGTCTACTCTGCCCAATTAGTCGTTAACTCTGAAAGCGCCTTGCTGTGGACCCCGTGAAGGTGAATGACGTTTACTATCTGTTGAAGTAGTAGGTATATGAGTGGTTTAGTTGCCTTAAATTGACTAACTAACTGGTTATTAGATAGATGGGAAGACCTCTATATATACACATTCTGGTGACCATTGCCCTTATTCATGACAGTGACTCCTTGACCCCTTATACTTTCGACACTTTCAATTGGCTACGGCCTGGCCGCAGGGCCTGGTTCCCCTTACCGGAGGCTGCGGGGTCTAGGGTTTCCGTACGGCTGTACTATATAGTCCATTCTAGTTAACCAACCACCACTTTGGTTATTCCACGTTCCTTTTGCCTAAAGCTTGGCGTAGTGGGTATAATGGCCTCTATGTCTCAACCAGGTGTGACATCGAGGAATAAAACATTCTGCGGGGAAAAAATACAACCCAATACCGCTTCATTTCGTTTAACCTTGTCGTACCTCCTCAATTCTGAATGAAAACCATGGCATACCAGCCCTTCAAAACTTAGCCCCCGATACAGAAGCTTTCTCTTTTCTCGCAGGTATGTCTGTCTTAGTAGGTATGGGAATCCTTGTGGATAACAGCCCTAGTAGTGAGTGTGTGGCACTGTGGATCGCTCTCCGGAGTGGGCTTCTCTCTATTGGTGATAGAACAGAAAAAAATGTGTTGAAGATTCTAGGGGATTCTGAAGCAGGGTTTATAGAGTAGTCTTTCAAGGAGTTTAGGAACCTCTCATCTCTGATAACGTAGAAATACGCTGGCCAGCAGATAGAAGGGGGAAAGATGTAAGTATTTCTTAACAACGCTTATATCATCTTTCGTAGGTTATCGGGTGAGTCCTCGCCCATAGGGGCGCCTTCTGAGAATCGAGCGCCATGTTTATAGAGGAAATTCATGATCAGCTCATCTCTTTCTAGAAAAGCGAAGTCGAGCATCGTCCACCCACCCGGGGACGCTCGGGCGAGGTCCGCCCCTCCTTCTACCAGCAATTCCACTGCCTGGAGGTTCCAAGTCCTAATAGCTTCGTGCAAAGGCAAGATTCCAGCAATACTCCAGCGATGTGCGCGCTGGTCGCGGAATGACCGCTCTTCGCTCGTTGCGTTTACATCCGCGCCATTTTCGACGAGAAACTTGATCGCTTCTAAATCGGAATTAGAAATAGCTTCGTGTAATGCAGTTCTCCCGAGCGCATTGAGCAAGTTGATTTGAGCGCCATGTTTCAACAATATAGCTGCGCTGGCAAACTCATGATAGGCTATGCTCTTATGAAGTGGCGTGTTGTGATTCGCCCAACTCATTTCTCGACTAAAGCCACGTCTAACGCATCCTCCAGTCTGCCGCGGACCCTCCATCTCGAATTGAGTCCATTGTGTATTTGCATCCCACCCCCACTCTAGGGCTTTCCTCACATCGTCAGGGTTGAGTACTAACGAGCGCGCAAAGATGTTATTGACCAAGGCAATATGAACATCCTCCGGCACTGAGTGCAGCTTACCCTTGTTTGGCGGCATGGGCAATTTCGTTTTGGTGTCACAAGTCTAGATAAACGAAGATCCCACTAGGCAAGAGGGTAGGCAGAGGATAGTCTTATAGATGCAATTTTAGGCAGCTGTTTACACTGAGGTGAGGCGCAGTAAGGCTTTAAAGCAATATCATCTAGTTAAGCCTATCAGCGGTTTGGATACGGATAAGTTATATGAAACGTGTAACCGGGGTTACTAGGACTTCAAATAAAACTTATGTATATATTTCAAGGTTATCTTAAACCTTTTTTATATGTAATAAGGCCTTTTTTTTAGCCTTTAAAACCTTAGTGTTTAAAAAAACTTATTTTTATTAAATTTAACATTTTAAAGCCTTAATAATCTTTTTAATAATAAATATAAAGCTTTTAATAAATAGTTTTTTTTTATAATTGTTTTAATTATTATATTAATTATTATAAGCTTATTAAATTTAAAAGTATTAATTTAATATAACGTATTTTTTATTTAAGTAAATAATTTATTTAAATAAACTATTTAATTTCCTAGTTAATAATAAAAATTAACTTAAAATAAAATTAATTTAATTTTTAAAGTAGTATATATTATAATTAACGTTTATAATAAAGGTAAAGCTTTTAATTAAGGTTTTAAATATATATTTATTTTAAGGTAAAAAAAAAAAAGTTTATAAACTATTTATAAAAAATATAAAATATATAATAATATATATATAATAGCTAATAAGTTTATTAGCTAAATATTTAAATATTAAGGTAATTTAAAATAATATAAATAATATAAAAACTAGCTATAACTACTTTTTTTTTAAAAAAAAATCTTGCTTTAAAATTTAAACTTAATGCTTTATAATTATTAATTTTTTATAAAAAAAAGTTTACTTTAAATTTTTATTTTTTACTATTATATTATAAGCGTTTAATTTATAAAAATATATTAAGGTTTTTTAATAATATATTTACTAGTTTATTATTATTTAAATATTTTTTTTTAAAATTTATTTTAATTTATAGCTTTTAGCTATTTTTTTTTTTAGTTTTTTTTTAAAAAGCTTATTAAATTAAAGTTATTATAATAAAAATTTAGCAATAGCATTAAAAAATCTTTAAAGTTAATAACTAATAAATGTTTTTAAGGTATATATATAATATAATATATTAACTAAAAAATATAGGAAAAAAGGAAAGGCTAAGACTTTAGGTCTTAAAAAAAATCTAATTATAAATATAGTATGCTAGCTGCCTAATGGCTTAATAGTTAATAGCACACGTATAACATGCGTTTTAACGCGTAATACGTAATATACCCCTTATAAAGTTGTATTAATAACTAAATACTATTTTTTATTAAAGTTTTATTTTTTTTAGTTTATTTAATATTAAGGTTTTTTATAATATAATTATAAAATATAAATATATTTAACTTTAATTTTTTTATATCTTAAGGTAAAATTATTATGTTATTAAAATATAACTTTAAAAAATTTATATTAATTTTTAGCTAGTAAATTATTTTAGTTAATTATAACTTTTAAAATTATATTATTATTTTTAATACTTTTTTAATTTAATTAATTAGGAATTTTTTTATAGCTTTTTTTACGTTTTATTTTTATTATAATTATATTAATATAATATATTATTTTAAAATTTATATATAAATTTATATATATATTAAATATTTCTTACTTATTTCTTTTATTTTATTTTATTATTAACTTATTATTTTAATTTAAACTATTTTTTTAATATTATATTTTAATTTTTTTATTGTTTTTTTTATTAAACTAGCATATTTATTAAACCTTAATTATAGCTATAATTTATAGCCGTTTTAAAAGTTTAACTAACATTATAAAAACTATAATAATTACTTTATATTTAAAACTTTATTACTTTATAATATATAAACTATAATATTTAATATTATAAACTATAGTAATATTATATATTAACTAGCCTTTTTAATTAAGTATATATTTTTTAATTAAAAAAATATACTGTTTATGTTTACTACTTTTTATTGCCGTAGTTTTTAAACCTAGCAAACTAGCTAAGCCTAGTTATAGTGCCGGTATTAAATTATATGCCTTAAAATATAAGCGTTTTAATAACTTTTATATATTAAATATAATAATTATAGCTATAACATATTATAAACTAAATATAAATAATATATAACTTTTTAAATTTTTAGAAATTAGCTTAAAAGTTTATATAGTTATAATAAAAGCTTTTAAAAAGTTTTAAATTATTTAAAATCCTTTAAAAATAGCTTTAAAATTTTTAGTTTATATATTTTATAAAAAAGTAAAAAGTAATTAATTAAAAAAAAAAACCTAATATAAAATATAAAAGTAATTTATTAATAATATATTTAAATAATTTAAAGTTTAAGTTTTAAGTATATAATTTATATATAAAATTATTTAAATTATTATTAAGCTAATTTATTTATATTAAAAAAAATTTAAATAAATTTACTTTTTTATAATAATATATATATATAAAAAGCAGTAGTTAGCTAAAATAGTTTTTGCTTTAATAGCAGTAATTATTAACCTGCTATTTTAAATACTTTTATATATTTTATATTTAACTAGCTATATTTTAAATTAAAATAAAAAATATTAAATTAAAATATATAGCAAAGTAAATAATTTTAATATAAAATAAAGCTAAATTTTAATATTAAAATATTAAATAATTATTTATATAATAGCTTAAAAATTATAAAGCTATTATAATTTTTTTTAGCTAAAGGCTTTTATATAGCATATTTTAAAAATCTTAGTTTTAACTAAAACCTAGTAATATAATTTATTTTTTTAGCTGTAAAATATAAAAAAACCTTAGATATTATATATAGTTTTAATAGCTTTAGCTATATAATAAAAAAACTTTAAAATATAAAAAAAACAGACTTAAATAAGCTTATTACTTATTTTTAATTAGTAAATTAATAGATTATAGTTTATTAAATTATTAGTTAGCTAGTTATAACCTTAAGTAGAAATTAACTTAAGGTAAAGTTGATTTAATTTTTGGTATAATATGTATAAATTATACTAAAAACAAAAGGTAAGGTTAATTTAATAAAAAAGGGGGTAGAATTAATTTTAAGGTTAGCTTAGCCTTTAAGGTTAGCTAATATTTTAGGGTTAAAAATTTAAAACTTTAAGCAAAAATTAACTTAAGGTAAAGTTAATTTTAAAATTAGCTTAGCTTTTAAGGTTAAATAATATTTTAAAGTTAAAAATTAGATTTTAAATAAAAATTAACTTAAAATAAAGTTAATTTAAAATTAGTTAATATTTTAAAGTTAGCTAAGCTTTTAAATATTATAGCAAGTTGTTAAAGCTTTTATTATTATTGCTTTAGCTAGGTAATATAAATAGTATTAATGCTTTATAAATAAAACTACGTTTTTTTATATTTTAGGTTAAGATTATTATGTTGCCAAAGTTTAACTTAGAAAAATTTATATTAATTTTTAGCTAGTAAATTATTTTAGCTAATTATAGCTTTTAAAATTATATTGCTATTTTTATTACTTTTTTAGTTTAACTAATTAGCATCTTTTTTTTTTTAGCTTTTTTTACTTTTTATTTTTATTATAGCTATATTAATATAATATATTATTTTAAAATTTATATATAAATTTATATATATATTAAATATTTTTTACTTTTTTTTTTTTTTTTTTTAATTTTATTACTAGCTTATTATTTTAATTTAAACTGTTTTTTTTTTTTTAGCATTATATTTTACTTTTTTTAAAATTTTATACTTTATTTATTTAGGTTTTAAGCCTATATTTTTTTTATTATTTTTTTTATTAAATTTATTATTACTATATTATTTATATTTTATTTTATATTACTATTATTATTTTATATTTATATTAAATTAGCTATAACTTTTAAATTAAATATTAATTAACTAAAATAATAGCTTAATTACTTAATATAGTTTATATATATAATAAACAGGCTATATTTTATAAGTTTTATTTAATATTTATATATTTTTAATTTATTTTTTAATAACTTTTTATAGCTTGCTATATTTATAAAATAAAATATATAAACTTATTATTTGCTATTTTATTTTATATTTTAATATATAAATTTTATAAACTTAAAATATATTTATTAATATAATATATATATAAAATAAAAATTAAACTATTTTTTTTATATTACTTTAATTGTTTTTATTTTATTTATTTTTTTATATAATATTTTTTTTATTATTATTTATATTATTTATATTTTTTTTTTTTTTTTTTTATATTATATAAAATATAATATTAACTATTTTATTTAAAAGCTAAAAAAATTAGCTTTTAAATTATTTATATATACTAGTAAAACTATTTTTTATAATAAAAATATTTTTAAAAAATTTTTATTTTTAAAATAAGCTTTTGCTTTTATTAATAAAAACTAGCTTAATAAAATATTATAGTTTTATTTACTTTTTTTTTTATAAAACTTTATTATAGCTACTAAGCTTATTATATAATAATAACTTTATAATTATTTTTAACTTTTTTTTATTAACTAATTAAAACTATTATTAATAAATAAATAATATAGCTTTTTTTTTTTAAAACCTATTTTATATTAAAATAAAATATTATTATTTATAGCTTTTTTTTTTAATATTAAATATAGCTAATAAAAACATATTAAAGCTTATAAATAAAAAGTAGCTATATAAAACTAAAAGTTTATTTAAATTAGCATTTAAATTTATATTATTTTTTTTATTTTAATTTATATATAATTAAAAAACTAAAATTTTTTTTTAGCTTTTATATTAATATTAAATTTAAAGTTAGCTATATTATTTTTTTTTAATAAAAATATATTATTATATTATTAATACCTTATAAAATAAAAGTATAAGCTATTTTTTTTTATAAATAATAACTTTTTAACTTTTAACTTTTAGTTTTTAAACTTATATATTAAAACGCTTTTTTTTTATTTTAAATCTGCTTTATTTAAACTATATAATAATATTTTTATTATATTTAATTTATATAACTTTAATAATTTTAATAATTATTGCATTTTTAATAATATAAATATTATATATTTTAAAAATATTATTAAATATTTATATAAAAACCTTATTAATTATAATAACTATTTTATTATATATATATTAAATAAAAAAAAAAGTTTTATAAAAATAATAATAAGTAAAATAATTATAAAAGCTTTTATTAAAGCTTTATAATAAAATAGCAATTTTTAACTAATACTTTTTTTAGTTTTACTTATATTAATATAGCTTTTAAAACCTTATTATTTATATAAAGCTTTATATAAACTAATAAAAATAATAAAAAAGCAAAGTAAAAAAATAATAATATAATAGCTACTAAAAAAATCTTTTATTATAAATAGCTTTTTTAACAGTTTTTAATTTTTTTTAAAAAAAAATATAATAAAGTTTAATAATAAATTAAATATATATATAAAGTTTAATATTTTTATAATAAAAATATTAATATTATAATTAATATTTTTTAATAATAGTATTATTTAGTAATAATAAAAAAAAAGCTTTTAAAAAATAAAATATTTTTAAATTATAAATATTTTATTTTTTAAAAATTATAAATAATATTTTTAATTATATAAAATTATATATTATTTTATTTATAATATTAATATAAATAAATAAATATATTATTATATAAAACTAATATTATATTATTAAAAATAATAAAGTTAATTACTAATAAAAAAATAAAATAATAATTATAAAAGCTATAAAATAATAATTTAAAAAATATTTTAGCTTTTTAACTAAAGTTAAAAACTTTTGCTATTTTTTATTAAAATATTTTTTTTAATATAAATAAGCTAAAGCTTTTTTTTTAATTTATTAAAAACTTTTTTTAAAGTTTTTAATAATAGTTATTTATTATATAAACTTATAATATTAATAGCTATTTTTTATAACTTTGTTTTTTAAAAAGCGTTTAAAATTAACTTTTTATTTTTTTTTATTTGTTTTTATATAATACTATTATATTATAAAATTTATATTGTTTTTTTAAAAACAAATTTTTTTATTTTATTTATAATATTTTATTAAATAGTTTTAATTTTAACAAAAAAAATATTATATATTTTATTTTTTTTAATTTATTTTTAATTTAAAAATATTATAAAATATATTTAATTTTTAAAATATAAAAAAAGTTTATAAATAATTATATTTTATTAATTTTTTAATATTTTTATTTACTTATTATAATTAATTAATATTTTATTAGTTTTATTTAAGCTAAAGTAAAAACTATATTATAGCTAATTAATATTTATTTTTTTAATTATTATATATATTTATATTATAATATTTTTTATAAATATATATTTTTATTTTAAAAATATTTTAAAAAGTTATATAATAAGTATTAATTTAGCTATTTTATATATTTTATTTTTTTTTTATAAAAATATAATATAAAAAATATAATAATAAATAATTTATTAAAAAAGGTTTTTTATAAGTTTTTTAATAACTATTTATTAAATTTAAATTTAAAATAGCTATATTTTAATATTATTTAAATTAATTTTACTTTTTAAGATTTTTTTTATATTATTAGGCTTAAAAATAAAAAAAATAATATTATATTAGCTTTTTTTTTAATATATAAATCTAAATGCCTAGCTAAAATACTTTAAAAAACTAATAAAAAGTTTTATAAATCTAAGCTTTATTATTATATATAATATTTTTTTAAAAATATTAGCTTATTAAAGCTGCTTAATAACTATATTAGTTTATAATATAAAAAGCTGTTTTTATATTAGCTTAAAGCTTATAATATATATAAATAATATTTTTAAATATTAAATAAAAGCTTATTATTTTTTAATATATTATAGTTTATATTATTAGCTTTTAGCTTTAATTTTATAAAAGCTTATTATTAAAGTAAAATAAATAAAATATTATAAAAAAGTTAGCTATTTTAAATATTAAATATTTTTTATGCTTTTTAGTTTTATAAAAAGTTGCTATATAATATATTTTTTATTAGCTTAAACTTTTTAATATTATTTATATATAATTTTTACTTTAAATATTAAATACTATAATTATATATTATTATAGCTATTAATTTTAATATGCTATTATTTAGCTAAACTTTTTATTTTTTTTTACTTATAAATAATATTATATATAACTTTTTTTTTTTTATTTTTATTTAATATTTAAATAATTTTATAATAATTTTAGCTATTTATTTTATTAAGCTTATTAAAAAACTTACTATATTTATATTATTTAATTTTAATATATTATATAATTAATTTAATATTAATTAATTTATTTAAAATTTATATATTAATTAAATATTATTTATATTATTATAGTTAATTTATATTAATAATATATTTTTTTTAGCAATTTAGTTATAAAAAATAATATAAAAATATTATTAGCTAAATTAAAAAATATAGTAATATAAAAAACTTAGTATTAAAAAAATTATAAAAACTTATAATATAGTTTAGCTGCTAAATAATTTATTTAATTAATATTTTTTTAAGCTAACTAGTAATATTTTTAAACTTATTTATAATTTTTTTTTAAAAACTAAACTTAATAATAATAAGCTAAAATAAAATATAATTAAAAATTTATTAAAAACTATATTATTTTTTAAAATTATATTACTAAAAAACTTAGTAAATATATAATAATATATTATAATATTTAACTAATATTATAATATCTGCTTATTATAAAGCAAAACTTTTAAATTAGCTTTTTAAGCTATTATTTATATATATAATTTAAAAATTTTTAAAGCTTATATTATATTTATTAACTAGCTAAAGCTTTTATATATAGCTTATAATATAATTTTATATAAAAGCTTATATAATCTTATTTTAAAATATTTTTAGGTTATAATATTTTTTAATATTATAAAAATATAACTTAAAGCTTTTGCTGCTTTTAAAAAAAAAAAAGTTATTTTATTAGTAGTAAAAAAAAACTTATTTTTTAATAATAAAATATTAATAATAATTATAATAATACTAAATATAAGTTTTAGTTAATATATATATACTTAATATTAAATAATATTAATAATATTATTTTTTAAAAAGTTAAAAGCTTTATTAAGTAATATATTAAAATTAAAACTGTTTAATATTAAATATTTGCTAATTAAAATATTATAAAGCTTATACTAAGTTTTAAATATTTATTATATTAAACTTTAAGTATATAAAATTTATTTATATTTAAATAATAAAGTATAATATTAATAAAATTTAATTTAATTTTTTTAATATTATTTACTATTATTTTAAAATATTAAATAATTAGATTTTAAAACAAAAGTATTTTTATAATTTTATTATTTATTTGCTATATAGTATATTAATAGCAATAATATTTATATATTTTTTACTTTTTAATAATTAGCTTAAAATATTTGCTTTTAAGTTATATATTTTTTTTTATTTTAATACTTATATAAATAATACTAAACTTTTTTAAAATTTATATTTTAAATTTTACTTACTTATTTAATATTTAATTAAAATTAATTTTAATAGCTATATTTATATATACTTTAAGCAGCTTTTTTTTAAGCTTATATTATAGCTTATTTTATTTTAAATATATAAAAAACTATATTTTAATATATATTTATATAATATAAATATTTTGTTATTAATAATTAATTTATTAATATAGCTAAACTTACTTAATAATATTGCTAATAATTTAACTTTAAAAAGTAATATATTATATATTAATTTAAAAATATTAAGTTAAATAATTTTAAAATACTTTATTATATAAAAAAAGCTTAAAATAAAGCTTATAAAATAAAATAACTATATTATATAAAATAATAATAAAAAAAAATATAAATTAAAAAGTAGGCTAATTTAAAATAGCTTATATATAATATTAAAACTTAGTAATAAAAATAATAATAATTAAATACTAAATAAAATAAATATATAATTAAATAATATAAATAAATAATAAAATTATTATATTTTTATTTAAAAAATAATATTTAATAATACTAAGTAACTTTTTTTATTTTTTGCTTTTTTAAAATAAAAAAATTGCTATTACTAAGTTATTTTATAATATTTTTTTTTAATATATTTTTAAAAAATAAAATATATATTATTATTATACTATAATATTGTTTATAATAACTAAGCTTTTTTTTTTAACCTGCTTTAAAAATAAAATATTTTATTTAAAGCTTTTTTTTATAGCTTAGCTTTATTTAACTTTTTTTTTTTTTTTATAATACTTTTTTTGCTATATTTTTATTTAAACTATTTCTGCTAATATATTTTTAAAAAATAAAATATTTAAAATTATTATATTATAATATTATTTATAGCAAATAATTTTTTTAGCCTGCTTTAAAAATAAAATATTTTATTTATATTTTTTTTTTATAAATTAATTTTATTTAATAGTTTTTTTTTTTTATAACTTTTTTTTAGCTATAAGCTTTTTTTATTAATTTTATTAAGTTTTAAATATTTTATTTTTTAGTTATTAATTATATATTACTATTAAATTTTATATTAATAAATATTACCTATTATTAATATAAATAAAAATTTAGTAAATAAAGCTAAAAGTTTTATAATAGCTAAAAGTTTAAGTATTTTATAAAAAAAGGAAGTTAATAAAAGTATTTTTTTTAATAAAAAAATATAAAAATTATATTAAATAATAAAAATATAAAATTATAGCTAATATAATATTTATTATAAAATAAAAATAAAATACTAAAAATTATTTTGCTATTAATTAAAAAAGCTATTTTTAAAAAAGTAGTTATTTATAATAAAAACTTTAATAACTTATAAAATTTTAATATTAAAATTTTTAAAATAAAATTAAAAATATAATTTAATATTATAACTTTATTATATTATTTTGCTAATTAAAATATTTTATATTTTTTTATTAATATATAGTATATATATTTTTTATTTTATATTATATAAGCTTAAAAAATAAAATATTTAAAATATTTTAATATATTTTATTTTTTAACTTAATTTTAGCTAAATTACTAATATTTTTTTAATATTATAAGCATTATAAAGCTATTATAACTATTAAATAAATAAAAAATATAAAAAAACTTTTAAATTTAATATTATAATTAATAATATTATAACTTTATAATATTTTATTAAAGCTTATAAGCTTAACTTTTTTAATATTATTTTAGCTAAAAACTTTTTAGCTGCTATAAATTAGCTAAATATTATTAAATTAAAATTTATACTAAATATTTATTATTATTTTTTAAAAAAATAAATACTTAAGCTATTATTATTAACTATTTAATAAAACTTTAATATAATAGTATATTAAATTATTAAGTTTATAACTATTAATACTATATATATTTTATTAATATAGTTTTTTTAATATTTTTATATTTAAAGCGTTAATAGTAAGCATATATTTATTAAATTTATAAATAATAACTAGTACTAAGCTATATTATTTATTATTTTTTATTAAATTAGGCAATATAAGTTAAAAAGTAAAAATTATTATTATTAAAAAAAAATAGTTATATAATTATATATATTTATTGTTATTTTTAAAAATATTGTTAAAGCTATTTATAGCAATAACTTTAATATATTATTATAGCTAACTATTTTAAAACTAAAATTATTAAAAAAAAAGCAGTAGGTATTTATTAATAAAAAACTTTTATATTAAAAAAATTATAATAAAACTAAAGCTTAACTTTTAACTATTTTTAATTAGCTAATAAATATAATTAATTATAAAGCTTATTAATAATTAAAATTAAAAATATATATATTATAAAAGAAATTAGTTATTTATAGTTTATAAAAAGGTTTAAAAACCTTTTTTTATTTTTTAAAAACAAATTTTTAGCATATTTATAATTAAATAGCTTTTAAAGTTAGTAAGGTAAAATAAAGCTACTTACTACTTTTATAAATAAAAAATAAAAAAAATAAAATTAAAGCAATTGTTTAAGCTAATAATATAATTAAATTAACTAACTTAATTTTAAAAAAACTATTAGCTTTTTTTACTAATAATAATAGCTTAGATAATAATGCCTAAGTTTAAAATATTAAAGTTTTAAAAGCTAAAGCAAAAAAAAAAGCTAAACGCTATAAAAAAAAATATATTGCTATTATATAAGTAATATTAAAAGGTTTTAAAAAACTAACTTTAAATATAAATAAAGCTACAAAATTTTTTAATATTAACTAAAAAAATACTAAAACTTTTAATAATATATAAACTATATATAGACTTTATTAACTAGTTAATAAGTAAATATAGCCTAAGCTATAAAAAACTAAAAATAGTTTTATAAAAAAAATTAAAAAATAAAATATTTTAATAGTTATTAAATATTTTATTTTTTAGTTTATATTGCTTTTATAGCTAACTATTTTTTATAATAAATATAGCTTTTATTTTTAAAAAACTTTTAGCTTTTTTAAAATTTATATTTTTTATAAATAAATATAGCACTAAAAAAATAATAATATATAAAAGTATGCTTACTAAATATTATAATAAAATAAATATTAGAAATTTTATAAGCTTTAAAACCTATTTTTTAATATTAATGCTAATATTTTTATTAATTATTATATAAATATATAATATTTTATAAAAGATTTTTTTAAATAACTTTATTATATATTTAGTATATAGTAAAAATAAAGCTAAAATAAATAAAATTAAAAAATCTTATATTTTAAATAAAGCAAGCTTTTAATAGCTTATATTAAAACTAGATTTAATTAACTTAAAAGTATATATATTTTTTTAAAAATAAAATATTTATAAAAATATTATAAATATTTTATTTTTAAAAATTTTATTTATTTTTTTATATTGTTTATAAAACTTAAACTAGCTAAGTAATTATTATATTTTTAATTTTTATATTTTACTTTTGCTATAAATAAAAGTTTATAAAAAAAATTAAAAATTTAACAAATTAATAAAAAAAATAATTTAGTTTAATAAATATTAATAAAACTAATATACTAAATAATATATTAAAAAAGCTTAATCTTAATAAAAAAATTAATATTATAATAATATTAAAAACTTAAAAATTTAATATATTAGTTATTAATAAAGCATATATATATAAAAACTTTAAAAATATTATTTATTAGCTTATTAGGTTTATTAATTAAAAGTATTTACTATTATTATTTATAACGCTTTTTATAAATTATTTATAAAATATACTAAAATATTTACGCTTAAGCTTTTTTAACTTACTACCTGTTTTTTTTTTTTTTAAAAATTTTAATACCTTATTAATATATAAAAAAAACTTTAATTTATATATATTAGTTAGCTAAATAGCCTATTAAAATATTAATAAAATTAAGTAAGTTAATTTTATAATAAATAATACTTTAATAAAAAATGCTTAAAGCGTTAATATTACTGCTTAAAAGCTTAAATTTTATAATATATTTAAGTAAAATAGTTATAAATAATAAATATTATTATTTAAGCTTTTTTATTATTAGTAGGTATATATATGTGTAAAAGAAATAACAGATAAAATAAGTATGCAGGTAAAACTAATGTTTTTATTATATTTAAAAAAGGAACTATTTAGTAAAAAAAAAAAGAAGTAGCAGGCTTATTTATAATAGCTGCAGAAGGTACTAAACCTTTTTAGCAGAGGCTAAAAAGCACTTTAGTACTTTTTACGTTTATTTTATATAATTATTACTTACTATATTTTTTTTTTATAATAATTTATTATAAACAAGTTTATTATTTTTTTTTTACCTATTTTTTTAATTTAATAACTATTTTATTATTTTTTATTAGTATTTTTATTGCTTTATTTAGTAATACTTTTATTATAGCGTTTATAAGGTTATAAGTTTTATAAATTTACTTAATATTATTAACTTTTTAATTTTTATATAACTAGCATAGTATTATTAAGTTAATTATAAGCTTTTTTTTTTATATGCTATTTATTTAAATAAAATATTAGTATAAAAAAAGGAATTTATATAAAGTATTAATAAAGCTTATAAAAATAATATTTATTTTAAAATTATATTAATAATATAATAAATTATATAGCTAATATTAAATTTTTATATTATTTTATAGATTTTGCTTATAAAAATACTTTTTATTATTTTTTTATATTTAATAAATAATTAATAAATAATATTACTTTTAATATAAATTTTATTATTTTATATTATAAGCTTTTTATTTTTAAGCATAATAAAATAACTTATTTATAAACTTATATTTTTATTGTTAACAAAAGATTTATTTATAAAGATATAAAAATAAAAAAATTACAAGTTAAGCTTAAAATAGTTAAGTTTTTTTTTTTTATTTTTTAATTGCTATTTAATTTTAGCGTTTAATATTTTTGCTTTTTTAAGCCTTAGCTTTATATATTATATAGCTATTAAATAGTTAAAAGCTACCTTTAGCTAGCAAATAAATAATATATATACTTTTTATACTTTTTATTTAATATATTTTTTAATTATATTTGCCGCTTTTAAATTAAAAAACTTTAATTTATTAGCTTATTTTTTTTATAGTATAAAAATACTATATTTTTTTATATAAACTATAATTTATAAACTGTTAAAGTTTTTAATTACTTTTTTTTTTAATATTTTTTAACGTTGCGCTTTAATGCCTGCTTTAATAAATGCTTTATTTTTTTTAGCAATAAAATCTACGATATTAATATTTAATATATTATTTATTTAAAAGCTTATTATGCTAAAAAGTTAGTTAGGTTTTATTATAAACAAATATAAATTAAATGCTAAAAATTTTATATATAGCTTTTATTAATAGTACTTTAAATAAGTTTTAAATTAATATATATTTAATTTAGCTAATTTATATAACAGTTTTTTAATATATAATAGCATTTTTTTAAGGTATTTATTTTTTAATTTTAATAGTAAATATATAAAAATTACTTTTTTTATTAGTATTTTTAATTAGGTATATACTATTATAATATTTTAAATTATAAGCTTTATTGTTTGTTATTATAATATAAAAGCTAGCGCTATAATTAATTATTAGCTTACTTTTTAAATTATAAGCATATATATTATAATAGAATTTTTATTAAAATTTTTATATTTTTATATAATAAAACAGGATTTTTTATATAAAATTAATATATTTTTATTTTTAACTTTTTAAACTATATGCAATTTAAATATTATAATATTATAATAAATTGCTTTATTATATATAATAGGTTATAAAACGCTATTTTTAAATAATATGTTTAATTTTATTATATTAAATGTTTTATATAGCCTTTTTAGCGTTATAATCTTTTTTTTTGCTTATAGTTTTAAAGTTAACATATAATTTAGCTTTTTTTTTATATTAATATATATAATATTTAAGTTTTTTTTTAAAAATAGCTTTATAGTTAAATAGATTAAACTTTAGCTTTAGTAATTTAATTTTAAAATCTTATAGTAAAATAAGTTCTTTAGGTTATATATATAGCTTAATATACAAGTTTTAAAATATTAATATTTTTTTTAATATATTTAACGCTATAGTTATATCTTTATTTATAACTATAATAACTTTATATAGTTTTTTTTATTTACTTTTTTTTTTATAAATTAAAACTTTGCTACTTAATAATAGTAACAAAAAAAGTGTTTTTTAGGTATTTAGTTTGTTTTTAATATTTAAAGCATTTTAAATTGCTTTTTATATTTTAATTTTCTTAATTTTTATTATTGCTTTTTAAATAGCTTTTATTTTTTATATTTATAATAAAATAAATAAAAAATTTATATTAATTTTAAAGTAAGTATTAAAAACTAATAGCATAAAAATAAGCTTGTTTAAGTTTATAGTATTATTTATAGCTTTTACTGTTATTTATAGGCAAAATGCTTTAAAGCTTTATATTTTTTTTAAAATAATTTTATATACTTTATAAATTAGCCTATAATATTTTTTAACCTTTTTAATTAACTAATATATTTTTACTAATACTTATTTATAACTAATTTTTATAAGCTATATATTATTTTAAAATTTTATGCTATTAAAATTTATTTTTATATTATAAATAATTATATTTAGTAGGCTAAAGTAAATATTAATTTAGTATTATTTTAGCGTTTTTTATATTTTTTTTTCTAAAATTGTTTTTATAAATTATACTGCTTAAAATTTTATAGCAGTATTAACTATATATAATACCGGTTTTTTATTTAAGTATATTATATTAATAATAACTTTATAGTTAAAGTTTAAATTAGAATTTTTTAAGCTAAATTTAAATTTTTAAAAAACTTTGCTTTTAATTTAGTAGTAGTAATAAACCTTATTAATTTTTTTAAAGTTATTAATATTAATATTATATTTTAACTTATTTAAAAAATTATATAGCTTATTAATTAATAAGTATTTAAACTAAATATAAATTTTTTATAATTTAGTTTTTATAAAATATATTATATTATTAAGCTAAAACTATAAATATTTTTATTTTTAAAAAACTATAACTATTATACCGTTTTTATATATTAATTAATTTGTAATATTATTTAAATAAATACTTAATTAGTTTATATTTTTAAGTAAAAATAAAAACAAGGTATTAAATTTTATTATATAAAAGTTTACTTAATTAAATAGTATTTTTATTATAATTATCTTAATTAACTTAATTAAAAAGCTATTACTAAAGCAAATATTTGCTTTTTTTATATAGTTTATATTTATTTTTATATGCTTATTTAAATATTTTTTAATTAATATAAAATATTAGTTTTTTTTTATAGTAAATATATATACTGCGCTTATATCTAGCATAATTTTTTAAAAGATATTTTTTATATATTTATTTAATATAAAAGTTATTTTAATAATAAATTTATTTTTTGCAAAATATAATAATATAACTTAATATTAAAAAGCTTAGTTAAATAAATAAACAGCAGTTATAAATTAGCTATTATTTTAATTATTTTTACTATTTATTATATTATTTTTTTGTTTAAATTTTAAAAGTATTTTTTAAATGCTTTTATAATTTATTAAAAAAGTTATATAATTGCTTTTAAAAAAGTTCTGCTTATTTTTTTACTAAGTTTTTGCTTTTTTTTGTTTTTAGTTTATATGCTTTATAAACTAGCACTTTTTTTTCTTATATACTTAATATTTTTGTTTCTAAATCTTTAATTACTTTAAGTTAAACTTTTTACTTTTGTTATTATAATAGTATTTTTAGTTAATATAATATTAGCTAGCATTATTATTACTTTTTTTATTTATTATATATTATTATATATTTTTAAAAGTTTTATAAGTGCTAATTAAAGCATAAAACTTACTAGCTAAATTTTTAAACCTAGCTAATAGTTTAAAAAAGGTATACTATAATTAAAAACCTAAGTAGTATGCTTAATATACTGTTATAATAAGCTATTATTTCCTTTTAAAGTTAAGTTTTAGTACTTTTTAGCAAAAAAATAGCTTATTTAATATAATTTAAAATATTTTTAAATTTATTTTACTTTTGTTTACTTTTTTAGCTTTAGTTTTAAAAAATATAGTTATAGTTTAATTATAATAATATTAAATTTTATTTTATTTTATATTAAAATAATATTTTATTGCTAAATATATATTTATAAAGCATTAGTAATAAAATATATTATAAAAAAAATATATTGCTATATATTTTAATAGTATAATAAAAAATATAGTATAAAATTATATTTATTATATTTTTATAATATAGTATATATTTAAAAAAAATCTAAACTTATTTTTTAAAATATTATATGCTTTTTTTATATAATTGTTTTTTTTATTTTATATTTTTTTAAAATATTTTATAATTATAAAAAAGCATATTTTATTTTAAACTTTAGTAAAAAAGATATTATAGTATATTTGCTTTTACTAGTTGCTAACTAATATAAAAAACTAGCTAAATGCTTTATTTATATATATAAGCAATTAACTTGTTAAAAAAAAAAAAGTAAAGCTGCTTAAGACTTTTATAGGCTTTTATTTACTGTTTAAAAAAATTGCTAATATTATATAAGGTTTTTTAAGTATTAGTATAGTCCTTTTTATATTTAGTTATTTGTTTTTACTGTTAAATGCAAAAAAAACAAAGTTTTTTGCTTTAGTAGCATAAATAACGCTTATAGGTTATATTTTTAAGCAATATTAAAAAAATAACCTAAAAAAAAATACTTTAGGTATTTTATAAGCAAATACTTTAATAAATATAAATACTTTAGCATTTTTATAAATAGTTAAATAAGGTATTATTAAGCAGTAGTTTAAGGCTATACTTAATAAGTTTGCTATTTTAGCAAGCAATAGCTAAACAAAAAGTTAGATCTAGGTAAAAAAAAGTTAGAAAAAAGCATAGTATATTTTTTTATAAAAGCGGTATATAAAAGTATTTAGTATAAAAAGTTAGCATAAAAGTTAAATAGCAATAAGCTAGCTTATAGCTGCTAAAAAAAATAAATAAAAAAAAAAAAAAAAAGCAGCAGTATTTATATAAATAAAAGTTATAGTAAGCTATTTTTTATATTTTATATCTTACTTTTTAGTAGTAAATATATAAAAGTAATAAATAGTATAAAAATTTATTTTATATATATTTATTTATATATTAGCATTATTAAATAAGTAGATTTTTTAAATTATATTAGTTTAAAATATACTAATAACTAAAATTTTAAATATATTATTTTTTTTTTAGTCTTATATACAAACGCTTTTTATGCTAATATGTTTAGCTATTTCTGCTTTGCTTTTTTTAATTTGTTTAAATTTTATATTAAAAGCTAAAACTATATAACTAAGCTAGCAAAAATAGCTAAATAGCTTATATTATGCTTTTTAATATAAATATTTTGCTATATTAGTATATTTTAAAAGGTAAAATAAAGCTATTTAAGTATGTTTTTAAAATTAATAGCTATAAACCTTTAAAAATATTATTAGTATTTTTTTAGCATTTTCTTAGATATTTAAACTATTTATAGCTAACTATTTATAGCTTTAAATTTTGTTAAAGTAATTAACGCTTAAGTTGTTTTTTAGCTAAAGCTAACAGTTACTAAGTTAATATTTTTTTATTTTACTACTATATAGTTAAATTATTAAATAAAAGTTTTTAAATATTTAAAAATTAGGTTTATTAAGCTTTTTAACTTATTTAAATTTTTTATTTTTTATAAGTTGTTATTTTTTAAATAAAAAGATAAGTAGTTAAATAATTTCTTTAAGCGTAAAAGTTGTTATAGTTTTTATTATAATGCTTATTATTATAGTTCCTTTTAGCTATATTAAATAGCACTTTGTACTAAAGTTTTTTTTTGTTATTTATTTAATATATTTAATTTTATAAAGTTAGAAAAAAATAAAAAAGTATATAAAATAAGTATATTTAAAAAAAGAAAATAATTATTTATTATAAAATATTTATAAAAAATAGATTTTAGGCTATAAAAGTAGTACTAATATCGCTTATATTACTACTATATAGGCTTTTAATTATTATAGTAATAACTTTTTTAACCTTATTAATTTATATTGCTAAACATTTAGCAATATTAATTAGTATTAATAAGTATATATATATATAAAAAAAATAACAAATAAAATAAGTATATAAGTAAAACTAATATTTTTATTATATTTAAAAAAAGAACTATTTAGTAAAAAAAAAAAAAAGTAGCAGGCTTATTTATAATAGCCGCAAAAGGTATTAAACCTTTTTAGCAAAGGCTAAAAAGCACCTTAGTGCCTTCTATGTTTATTTTATGCAATTATTATTTATTATATTATAAAATAATATAGTTAAAGCTTTAACTTATATAAAACTATAATTAAATAAATTTATAAATAGCTTTTTTTATATTAAAATATAAGTATATTAATTTAAACTTTAAATAAAAAGTCTGTTTTTTTTAATAATAATTTATTAAATATAAAGTTTATTACTATATATATTAAACTAAGCTTTAAGTATTAAAAAACTTATATAAAATAATATATTAAATATAAAAACTGCTTATATATAGCCTTTTTAAACAAAAATAAGCAAAAACAAATAAACTTAAATATATTAACTTTAAAATAAAAATATGCTTAAAATAGCAAAAATAATAATATTATTACTTTTAACCTTAAAATTTAGCAAAAGCTTAATATTTTAGCTTTTAATTTAAATAATATTAATATTTTTTAATTTTAAAATAATATAAAAGCTAAAATTAAAATAAAAAAAGCTTAAAATTAAAAAGCTAAAACTAATAATATTAATAATAATATTAATAATAATATTAGTAATATTTTTAATAATAATTTTAATAATAAAAATTAATTAAAAAAGCGTATAATAATAGGTATAAAAAAAATTAAAAACTTTATTAAAAATATTAAAAATAAAAGCATAAGCTATATAGTTAATTAAATTAAAAAAAATAATTATATAGTAATATTATAAAATTATATTAGCTAAATTAAATACTTTTTAAATTATAATTAACTATTAATATAGCTTTTTATATAAGTTTTTAACTATTTATATTTTAAACAAAATCTTATTTATTTTAAATTATTAAATTATATTATTATTATAGTAAAATTTTTATAAACTTAGTAATAAGTTGCTTTTTTATTTCTATTTTTTATAATCTGCTTTTTAAAATTTATAAGTATTTAAGTACTTAAAAAATAAAATATTTATTTAATATAAATATTTTATTTTTTAATAAATTTATATATTTATTTATATACTTTATAAAATAAAATATCTTACTTATTTTTTTAAATACTTTATTTTTTAGTAATTAATTAATATTTATAACTAAAAAATTTTTTATTTTTTTATAATTATTTAAAGTTAATATTAAAATTATTACTTTTTATTAAACTAATAATAAAAAAGCTATAATTATTATAAATTTTAATAATCTTATTTTTAATATTAAAGTTTTAATATATAATATATATATAGCTAATATTAGTATTAACTTTTATAATTGCTATTATATTAGCTTTATTATATTTTTTTTATAAAATATAAATAATTTAAATTAGCTTTTTAGCTAACTTATTAAAATTAGCTAGTTTAAATTTATTATTTAAATAATTATAATTATTATTAATATAATTTATAAAAAATATAAAGCTATTATTTAATATAAGTATTTATAATAGCTTACTATAAAAAATATTATTAATTTAAAAATAAAAAAAAAGCTAAATATAATTATATATTATAAAATAATTTATTATTTTTATAATTAACCTTATAGCTAATACCTTTTAAAAGCTTTAAATTTTAGCTTTAATTTAATATTTTTAAGATTTTTTTAGCAAATATATAATAATATTTTTATTATTATATAATTAATATTAAACTATTTAAAAAAATATTATAAGCTTAAAAAATATAAAGTTATTAATTATATATTTTATATTATAAAGCTTGCTTATAACTATTAAAAAAAAAATTTTTACTTTTTTATATTTATAAATAAAATTAATAAATTTATTAGTTTTAATAATTAAAACTTATATATATTTAATAAAGTTTTTGCTAATATATAAAATGCTTTATAAAAAATAAAAAATTAAAATAAAAAATAGATTAAGGCTTGCTAGAAATAAGTAAAAAAAGTTTTTATAGCTAAAAAAAAAGTTTAAAAGCGTAAAAAAAAAAAGCAAAAACTATAAAACAAAAAAAAAGCTTAGGCTTTAAAAAAAGCGGAAAAATAAAAGCTAAAAAACTAAAAAAATTAAAAAAATATATAAGCAAGTAAAAAAGCTTTAGCTAAAAAAAAAAATAAAAGTTTTAGTAATAGTTAGCAAGCTAAGTAATAAAAAAAATAAAATAAAATTAAGCTATTAAAAAGCATACCTAGTTTTTATTACTATTTTAATTATATAAATATATAATAGCTTAATAGTTTAAGCTATAAGCTTATTATTTTGCTTTTTAATTAGCTAAAATTAAAAATAATAATAAACTTTTAAGCTATATTATAATTTTTATTTATAATAAACTTAATAAACTATAAAACTATAATATAATAAAATAAAATATATAATATTATATAAGTTAATATTATTAAAAATAAATAATAAAAATATAATTAATTTATATATATAACTAATAATATATAAACTTTTTAACTTTTTTTTTATAATATAATATAACTTAATATTTTAATTTAATAAATATATTATATTAAAAATACTATATTTAGTAATTATTATTATAAAAAAGTAAAAAAAAAAGCTTATAATAATATAATATTTAAAAATAGCTATATTTACTAATAAAAAGTTGTTTTAATTATTTTAAAAATTATAACTAAGCTAAAAAATAAAATATTTATATTTATAATTTTAAGCTTAGCTAGTTTTTAATTAACTTTAACTTTTTTATATTATTTTTTTTTTAAACTATTTAGCTAAATATAAATATTATACTTTTTAAAATATTTTATTTTTTAACGCTATTAATAATATAGTTTTTTTATAAATAACAAATAAGTATTAAAATAAACAATTTAATTTTAACTTAAATATAATTTTTATAGCTTTATTTTAATATTTAAATAAAAATAATAACTATAATAGCAAAAATTTTTATAATATTATTTAAAATAATAAGTTTAACTTATTATAATAGTTTTATTTATTAAAAAATACCTTAATTAAAAAGTTAAAAATTATTTATATACTTAAATAAAATAATATTTTAATATTTAAAGCTTTTTTATATAATATATATAATATTAATACTATTATAAATATAAAAAATAATTTAAATATTATTATAATATATTACTACTTTTTAATATTTAATAATTTAAAGTATTTTTTTATAATAAAAAATAAGTTTTATAACTAAATTAATATAAGCTAAAAAATAAAATATTTATAAACTATAAATATTTTATTTTTTAAACCTTTTTTTTTTAAATATAATTTTAACTAATAAATATTTAGCTTTTAATTTGTTTAAGCTTATATATATTTATTTAAAAAGCTAAGCAGACCTAAATGCTATAGCTTTAAAAAAAGAAATTATGTTTACTTTATAAAAAAAGGTTATTTTTATAAATATTTTAGCTTTAAGCTAAAATAAAAATTACTATTTTTTAAGCTAAATAAAATAAAACTTTTTAATTTTCTTAATTATAATTTATAATATTAATAATATATTATTAATATTATTTATTATATATTTATTATATATTATAAAAAAAATTTTTATATAATTTTATAAAATAAATAAAATAACTTTTTTTATTAGCTTAATATTTAATATTAGCTATTTAATAAAAAACTAAAGTTAGGTATTATAATTATATTAATAATTTTATTAAATTTATAAAGCTAAAGTAAATAAGTATAAGTTTATTAAATAAGTTTTAAAATTATAAAATTTTTATAATATTACTTTAAAATTTTAAAAGTATTATGCTTATATTTAAAAGCTAATTTAAATTAATTAAAACCTTACTTTTTTATACTTTTAAATATTTATTAAAATAATATTAATATTAAAATTTAATATATAGCTTTATAGCAACTAATTATATAATATTAATTAAACTAACTTTTTTATATATAATAAATTATATAAATTAATTGCTATTATATTTAAGTTATTTAGCTTAAAATATATAATATTTTAATAAATTTTTAACTTTTTTTTTTTTTTAAAAATAAATCTTAAAAAGCAACAGCTTTTAAAAAACATTATAATATTTAAATAAAAAACGCTATTAAATAAAATAAAGCTATTATTTAATAAAAAACTTTTAAATATTTTATATTTAGTAAATAAAATAATAAGCTATTAATATATAAAGTATAAAGTTTTAAATATAATTTAGCTAGCTTTTATTTACTAATAAAAATAATAAGCTTTATTATAAAGCTAAAGCTAAATATTTGCTTAAAAATATTTTATAAATAAAAACTTAGTTTTTAATAATAAAAATTTTGTTATTAATTTTAAAATAGCAAATATTTTAGCAATAGTTTTTATTAATATTAATATAATTAAATTTTTTATATTTAGCTTATATAATATTAACATTATAAATTAACAAACTTTTTTTAAAGCAATAATAAATAACTATATATTTTTTTTTAATATTTATAACTAAAAAGCATTATATATATTTTTTATATTATATACTAACTTATATTTAATATTGCTAATAAATTAATATAGCTTTATATATTTTTTAATAAGCTATTTTTTAGCTTTATCGTATTTTTTTTATTTAATATTATTATTTTAAAAAACTAATAAAAAACTAATATAGGCTATAATATTAATATAGTTAATAATAATATAATAATAAGTTTAACTTATTTATAATATAATACCTTAAAAATAAAATATTTTAATTAAAAATATATTTAGTTTTTAAATTATAATTATATATATTTATTTAAGTTATATTAAAAAATAAAATATTTAATTTTAAAATATTTTATTTTTTAATAAATTTATTATACTTATTATTTTTTTAGCTACTAAAAAATAAAATATTTAATTTTAAAATATTTTATTTTTTAATAAATTTATTATACTTATTATTTTTTTAGCTACTAAAAAAATAAAATATTTAATTTTAAAATATTTTATTTTTTAATAGATTTATTATATTTATTATTTTTTTACCTACTAAAAAATAAAATATATATTATATATAAATATTTTATTTTTTAACTTTTTTACTTTAATATTTAAGCTAGCTTAACAATTAAAAATAGTTTTTTATTTATTATATTTATATTATTTTTTAATTATTAATATAATATTATTATTATTATTAATTACTATTTTAAGCATATTGTTTATATTTTTAATTTTATAAGGTTTTAAGTTTATAATATACTATTAAAATATTAAGCAACTAAAATTACTAAAGTAATTAAGTTATATAAAAACAAAAACTTTATTTATTAAGTTTTTATTATTAATTTTAAAATAATTAAATATTTATATTTTAAAAGTTTAGTATTTTTTAGTTTAAGTTATATAATTAGATTTTTATTTAATTTAATTAGATTTTATTTAATAATATTTTTATTTGCTAGTAAAATTAAAAATTATATAATATATTAATATATATTTATAACTAGCAAAATATTTAATAATAAAAAATATAAATAGGCTTTAAAATTATATTTTAAGCAATTTAATATAAGCAATATATTTATTTATAAGCGTTTATAATTTGCTTATAAGCTTAAAAATATATTTAAAATAAATATAAATTTATATTTATAGTTTATTTTAAATATTTTGCTTAAATTTTATTACTATAAAATATTTTTAAACTAAATAAAAATGCTAAATTAAATATTTAATTTTATTTATTATTTAAAAAAAGCTAAAATATATAAAAAGTTTAATTAAATATTAAATATTAAGCTGTTTATATTAGCAAATTATATATTTAAAATAAATAAAAATTTTAAAAAATTTATTAATAATATTATATAAAATAAAAATATAATAGCAAAAGCAGTAATATTTAATATGCTAATAAATAAAAAAAATAGGTTACTATTTTAATTATATAAGCAGATTATAAAAAAATAAAAAAAAAAAAGATTTTAAGTTTGTTTTAAAAACTAGCTTTAATATTGCTATTATATTTTAATATTTAAATATATACTAAATATAAAAAATAAACTTTAGTATATAAAAGTAAAAGTTAGTAAATAGCTTTTATATTTAAAAAATAAGCTTATTACTATAAAAAATTTAAAAAAATTAAACTTAAATAACAAAATATTTAACTATAAAAAAGCTAAAAATTAGTTAATAAAAAATATTATTATAAATAATATATATATTAATAAAAAAATGCTAGTAAAAAAAAAGGTTATAAATTAAAGCTTTAAAAATATTATTATAGCTAATAAAAATAATAAAAATAATATAAAAAAAGTAAATAAAATAAATATTAATAAGTAAATGCTAATATAAAAAATTATTTAAAAAGATTTTAAAAACAAACTTAGTTTATTTTTAAAATTAAGTAATAGTTATAAACTTTAGCAAAATAAAAAACTAAAGCAGTAAGCATAATATTTAATATTTATAATATAATAAATATAGCTAGTATATAATATATTAATATTAAAATTATATTTTTAGTTTAATTTAAATAATAATATAAATACTTTATATTAAATAATCTTTATTATAATAGCTATAAAAACTATTATAAAAAATAAAATATTTATGCTTTTAATATTTTATTTTTTAATAATATATTTTTTTTAGCTAATTTATTAAATATATAAAAGGTTAAAAATATTAAAAATAGGTAGCAAAGATATAATTAATTTATATACTTAAATTAATAATATATAAGCTTTTTAACCTGCTGTTTATATTATAATATAATTTACTTTTTAATTTAATAGATTTATTATATTAAAAATATTATTTTTAATAAAAAAGTTATTATTATATTAATTTATAAATAAAAGCAAATAATATATATATAAAAGTTTTTTTATTTATTTATTAGTTAATTATTAAGTTAATTAACTAAATTAAATAACTTATATATTTACTATTTTAATATAATTTATATATAATAAGTTTATAAAATATATAAATTGTTAAAAAATTTATTTTAAGTTAACTATAAACTAAACTTTTATATAAAATCTTATAATTATAAAATAAACTAAGCTTTTTATTTAAATTAAACAATTTTTTTTTTTTTTATTAGCTAATATATATTTGCTTATATATTTGTTTATTTTTTAATAAAGTTATTAAAAATCAGTAGTAAAAATTTATATATATTATGCTATTTTTTTAAAAAAAATATAAAGTTAAAAATAAAATATAAAGTATTTTATATTTAATTTAAATTTAAAAACATAAGGTTTAAAGTTAAAATATTATTAATAACTTATAAGTTTGTTATTATTTATTACTAATAAAATAAAATTATAAAAAAAAAAAAGTTAAAAAAAAAATATATATAATAAAAGTAAATAATATAATTTTTTTTATTAAAAATAGGTATAGCAAAAATATAACCGATTTATATATTTAATTAATAATATATAAACCTTTAACCTGCTATTTATATTATAATATAACTTACCTTTTTATTTAATAAAATTAGTATATTAAAAATATTATTTTTAATACTTTTTTTATTTTATTAGTATTTATTTAACTTATAAACTATTACTATAATATAAATAGGTTATTTTTTTAACGCTATAACTTTAATTAAGCTTTAACAAAAAAAATTTAATAATTTTATATAATAAGCTTAATTAAAAATAGCGGCTTATTTATAACTTTTTAAATATTAAAAACTTTTTTTTTATATATATAAAAAATAAAATAATTAAAAAAATTCTAATTTATTATATTTTTTTAACTTTAACTTAATTAAATTATAAATGTTTTTATATTTTTTTTTTTAATAATTTTTTTTTTAGAAATTTTTTTTATTTTATTTTTTTTATTTTTTTTTATATTTTTTTTGTTATAATTTTATATTATATTTTAAAATTAAATTAAAATTTAAAACGTTATTAAATTTATTAATATTAAGTTTTTTTTTTTAAAAAAAAACAAATTTTTTTTATATTATTTTTTTTATTTTTTTTTATATTTTTTTTGTTATTTTTTTATATTATATTTTAAAATCGAATTAAAATTTAAAATATTATTAAATTTATTAGCATTAAGTTTTTTTTTTTAAAAAAAAACAAATTTTTTTTATACTATTTTTTTTATTTTTTTTTATATTTTTTTTATTACTTTTTTATATTATATTTTAAAATCAAATTAAAATTTAAAATATTATTAAATTTATTAATATTAAGTTTTTTTTTTTAATAAATATTATTTTATATATAACTTATTTTATATATTACTATATTATTATAATATTTATTATATATATAATTATATATATATATATATATAACTAAATAGGCATATTATATAAAAAATTTTATATTTAAAAGCTAAAAGTTTTAGCAGTTTTTTAATTTAATATTATAATTTTAATTAAGCTTTAAAAAAAAAAAATTTAATAATTTTATATAATAAGCCTAATTAAAAATAACAGCTTATTTATAACTTTTTAAATATTAAAAACTTTTTTTTTATA